>JALGBA010003873.1:135000-577500 GCA_023970755.1 Azemiops feae | reverse complement strand
AAACAGGAGCATCCTGAGGTAAATCACAGGGCACATGAGGGGGGGGGGAAATTCCCTCTCCATAGCCACCGCAACCCAATCAACCACAACTGTGTGCACGACCCCACTGCTCCAGCTGCTAAATTTAAATATCTTAACACCGTGGCTATATCCTGACCAACTGAGGTCATCGTCTTTTACCTGAGTAATGGTAGTTAGCAAGAGGATGGCCAGGAGGCTTCTGTGGCCCTTGGAGTAGCATCATCTCCAGCGCTTCCTAGAATGGTTTCAGAGAAGACTCTCATGAACTCTTGTTGAATAGAAACAGTCGGGGAAATCTTAGATCAGGGGTGGGGAAAACCTTGGCTCTTTTACGACTCGTGGACTTCAACTCCCAGAATTCCTGAGCCAGCTTGGCTCAGCATGGAAACCTCTCCCTTTCCCCTCAGCACGGCTGGCTCAGGAATTCTGGGAGTTGAAGTCCACAAGTCATAAAAGAGCCAAGGTTCTCCACCCGTTTAGATGATATGGGTGTATGCGCTATGCTAAGCTTTAATACGAGTCATTTGCTTTTGGGTTATTACACGTGCCATCAACCACTATGTTTAATATACCATAATATGGTGCAGTATTCTGAATGCAGCTGGCTAAAACGGCCTGTTTAACAAACCAGGTTTCCTGCAATGTGTGCCCCCCCAACCAACGACTCCTAATTGCTCTCGGGGAGAAGCAGCCTTACCATTAGGTGACTCCCTAGAATTGTTAATTTGAAAGAGGAAATAGGTTTTTTTCTCATGTGGCAAAAAAAAGCCCATGATTCCACCCCTCCATCTTACCAAAATGTTTCCTTGGGCTTCATGCAGACAATGTATGGCTAGTTCTAAATTGGTCCCTCCGCCTGGCATCGCGCTGGAACAGGCCAGCTTTAGCAGATCTGCCACTGCAAAGGAATTAGTTTTTAAAAGATTAACTTGTTTTAAGGATACGTCAAGTTCTGCTCGGCAGGAATCGCAATTACAATAGCATGCAGATCGTCCTCAACTTACAACAGTTTCATTTGGTGACGTTTCGCAATTACAATAGCATGCAGATCGTCCTCAACTTACAACAGTTTCATTTGGTGACGTTTCAAAGTTACAACAGCCACTGAAAACAGTGACTTGTGACCGTTTTTTCACACTTACGACCGTGGCAGCATTCCCAGGGTCAGGTGATCCAAACTCAGACGCTTGGCATCTGACTCATATTTATGTCCTGGAGTCATGCAATCCCCTTTTACAACCTTTGGACAAGCAGAAGCCAGATTCACTTAACAACCGTGTTACTAACTTAACAACTGTAGTGATTCACTTAACAATTGTGGCAAGGAAAGCTGTAAAATGGGGCAAAACTCATTTAACAAATTTTTTCGCTTAGCAACAGAAAATTGGGGCTCCATTGGGGTCGTACGTTGAGGACTATCTGTAGAAGCAAAGTAAGAGTCTGCATGTGGGGTGGGAAGAGCCTCAAAAAGAGGGAAAGCCGTCACCGCACCTCTTTTCTGGGTCTCCTTGTTGGTGACGATATCTCCCCAGGGCTTCCAGACTAGTGAGGCTGGGTCCTCATAGTCCTCCAGATTTGATCTGTCTTGGAGATCAGGGATCTCCGCCTGGAACCGGCTCCCAATGTTAATGTGCCTGAAATGACAGAAAAGAGATGTAAAACCTGGAAGAACAGCTACGACAGCCGAAATATCGTGCTTGCTACAGATCGCTAAAAAGGAGAGAACGTAAGATGTTACTGCGTCCATTGATTAAGACTGTCGTCATTTCACTTACGGCTCTATGTTGATTTTGGTAGTATCTTTCACAAGGGAGAATAAAAGGGCTCCATCCATTCCATCTAAAAATAAAAGCACAGGTTAAAAACAAAATCAACTTTTATGAATCTTTTTTTCATCTGCAACCTCGGCAGCAAGACAAAGGACCCGTACAGTTTCTTCTATTTCTCACTGCTCGTTGACTTTTTCAAAATTATTATTAAAAAAAAAAAAAAAAAAAAGATATATATAAAAATGCAAGGTGGTTCAGTGAGGATAGACCATTTTCAATATTTATAAACTTTATCGGTCGCCTACCTTACTACAGGGTAACTCTTATCAATAGCTATGATAAATAAAGTTTACAGAGATAGACAGAACTATACTCTTCTTGGGGGGAGAAATAAATGAAGAGAAGAAAGAAAGAAAGAAAGAAAGAAAGAAAGAAAGAAAGAAAGAAAGAAAGAAAGAAAGAAAGAAAGAAAGAAAGAAAGAAAGAAAGAAAGAAAGAAAGGAAGAAAGGAAGAAAGGAAGAAAGGAAGAAAGGAAGGAAGAAGGAAGGAAGGAAGGAAGGAAGAAGGAAGGAAGGAAGAAAGAAAGAAAGAAAGAAAGAAAGAAAGAGAAAGAAAGAAAGAAAGAAAGAAAGAAAGAAAGAAAGAAAGAAAGAAAGAAAGAAAGAAAAAGAAAGAAAGAGAGAGAGAGACAGAGAGACAGAGAGACAGAGAGACACTATACAAATAGTGCATTTATTGGGCAGTTTTATGCAAAGGAGGTGTCAGGAGGACGAGGGCTGTTTTAATTACCTAAAACAGAGGTGTACATCGACGCAGGAGTGGGATTTGTAGAAGCAGAGCAGAGAGTGTTGAAGTAGAGCCCGGAGCCCTCCCGAATGGGGCTGAGCATGGGGGGTGGTGTGTACGGAGAGAACTGCATTAAGCCTTGAAGAAAATGGTCCATGAGGAAGACAGGTGAGCGAAGGTTACTCTGGTAGCATCCTCCAGGGCCAGAATGAATCTCACTCCCAGCAGGTGAGGGAGGCGGGATGAGCAGGGATTTGGGATGAGCTCGCTTCTTTTTCTTCTTGGGGGGCATGCCTTCCTGAAGATCTTTATCATCCTGGCTTTCCTTCTCGTTAACCTGACCCAAGAGAAATGGCGCCCAGGAGCTTAGATTGATTAACTGGAAGAAGAAAAATCAAGGCGGCCTGCACGCCCCAAACCATCACACAATCCCGATAACCAAAGATTTCATTGACATTCGCCTACCAAGACAAATAACAACCAAGATCTAGCCATAGAAGCAAATATATCAAGTTTGATACCATATTAAACGTTCTCTCCCCCAGAGAATCCTAGGAATTGTAGCCTGTCAGAGTGATTCAGAAAGTCCTTTATCTGTACCGCCTGCCCCATGCCCAGAGGGTTTCAGAATCTCAACAGTGAATAACCGTAGGGGGGAGGGGGGGGAATCAATAGCCAAATAAAAAAGAATTACTGCTACAGTCTAGTTTTCATTTTTTTAAAAAAGTACTTTAAAGAAGGTTGGAAGCTGCAATCCTGAAGGGAAACTGAAAATGCCAACTCCGTTGGTGACGGGATTATGACATCACTATGCTGTTCTTCCAGCTACAGCATTTCTATGTATAAATGTTGACTTAGAGCAGGGGTGGGGGAACTATGGCCCCTTTATGACATGTGGACTTCAACTCCCAGAATTCCTGAGCCAGTATGGCTCAGCATGGAAACCTCTCCCTTTCTCCTCAGCATGGCTGGCTCAGGAATTCTGGGAGTTGAAGTCCACAAGTCATAAAGGGACCACAGTTCCCCATCACTGACTTAGGACTTCACTCTCTCACCTAGCATGAATAAGACCTAGTGCTGCCTAATCTAGAGAGCCTTTGAAACGCACCATTTTGTAGTTTTACCTATTAAACGACCGTAAAATGGAGGTTTCTATTCCTCCACTGTTATTTTACTCAGCAGCAGTCGTACCATATCTGCCGAAAAGGCGATGGTTCCAGTTTCCTTTAGGAGGAACAGAAGAGACACTGAGAAATCCCTGCGTAGGAATTGAAGAAGCTGAGCCAGGAGGCCGGGAGAACGGCTCGGTCCAACCAAAAGGAGAAGCGATGGCCTGCGTGTGGCCTGCTTCCTTTAGGGTTTGACTTGTGACATAAAACATGGCTGAGCTCAAATCAGGATGCTGGTGAACTGCATCACAACCGGGTCATAGATTAGGTAGCTTGAGGCAAATCACTGTGTCTCAGTCGCTTCCCAGGCAAGCTCCATCTGCAGCATGGGCACAGCCAGCCTTACAGGCATATATACCCCTTACAAGATAGCAATAGTATTTAACCTTTCGACTTCTATACCACCCCATAGTGCTTTTACAGCACTCTCTGAGCTTCATACATTATCTTGCCCTGGTGGCGCAGTGGTTAACTGAAGTATTGCAGGCAAACTCAGACTGGAGTTCGATCCTGACAAAATTCAAGATTGTTGCTTGTATGAACATTGAGAGCGTCTGCACCGGAGACAAGGAATTGAATTGAATTGAATTGAATTGAATTGAATTGAATTGAATTCTATTCTATTCTATTCTATTCTATTCTATTCTATTCTATTCTATTCTATTCCATAATTCTATTCTATTCTATTCTATTCCATAATTCTATTCTATTCTATTCTACTCTACTCTATTCTACATTCCATTATTCTATTCTATTCTATTCTATTCTATTCTATTCTATTCTATTCTATTCTATTCTATTCTATTCTATTCTATTCTATTCTATTCTATTCTATTCCATAATTCTATTCTATTCTATTCTATTCTATTCTATTCTATTCTATTCTATTCCTGTACACCATGCAATCAGCTATAAGGTATGGAAAAACAATGCTCATAAAAAAGAGCCCATAATTCACAACTCTTTGTCTCATTTTATAGACTAAGCAATAAAATAAAACCATAAATTTCTAATTCTTCAAAAGGGCCAATTCTGCACAGGGAGGAACTTGACACATACTGCTGCGCGACATGTAAAAGTTCCACGAATTGCTGCATTAACCAGAACTTAAAACAATTCATTTATCTTTGCAATTTAAAATGAATAAAATACAAACCACCACCCACTTGCTGTTGGTGGGCAGCCATTATGGGCACGGAGACAGGCATGACTATAGGGGCTACGGCTCCCTCTTCTGAAAACCTTTTCATTTCGGGAGGGACCGCTCGGTCTGCGGCCGCCAGGAAGGGCCACTTCTGAGGCTGGAACTGCTCTGCCTCGTAGGCCTTAAGGGAAATAGGAAAAAGAAATATAGATTCTAGCGGCAACGCAAACGCTGGTTAATTCTTTCAAACTGCGGGTGGTCCTCAACTTACGACTATAACGGAGCCTGCCCGTCATGGTCATAAAGTCGTAAAGCAGTCGTAAAGCAGGTCATCACATGACTGGTCCAAATTATGACCTCATGGCGGTGGTCTCTAAGTCACCATGGTCATTAAGCGATTCATCGTTAAGCAGACTCATTGTTTGTTATGGGCCATTTTTGCCCCCAAATCAGAAGTAAATGCCGGTTTTCGGCAAAAATGTCGTAAATTGCGGACAGGTGACTGTGGGACTCTGCAAATGGCCATAAATGTGGGGTGGTCGCCTAGTGCCTGAAACACAATCGGGTAACTGGGGGAGTGGGCGTTGTAACTGGGTTGGAAGTACCTTTTGGGGGAACTTTGAACAGTCGCTAAACGACAGGTGGTATGTTGAAGGATACCTGTCATTTTGTCCCAGATTCTGTATGGGTCTTTCCAAAGGACTTAATCTGGAAATAGATATTTTAAGATTTAAAAACCAGTGGAAAGAAATAACTTTTTTTTGTTTTTCTTTCTACAATCTGGTAATTCCTTAATTTGGGGTAGAGTTCTGGGTGACCGAATGGGGCCGAGAGTTTACTAGCCGGATGCCCTTCCCGATGCCTACGTGGAGTTCAGTTTGCAGCAAGTATTTTCTCTTTGTGCCCTGAGAGAGAAACATCTGCCGCTATTAGGATTGAACTCTCAGCCTTCCGAGTGGGAGGCGACAGTCTTCACCACGAGGCCACCACGCCTCCCTGGAAAGAATTATCAAATGAAACAAAACAAAAAAAAACCAAAATGGTTCACATTCCCCCTTTCAAAGCTGTTATAGCTGTAATCCTAGATACATTTAACTGGCAGTTAAATTTCATTATATTCAATTCTAATCATACCTTCCTGGAAGCCAACGCTAAGTAATAACTATGCTGGGCTACGTTCAGATAAATAGCCAAAAGCCTGGATTGTGGATTAATAATTATTAGCATTTATATAGCAATTTCTCAACATTCAAAGCATTTCACACACATTAGGTGCAATTATCTTATTTCAGATAGCTTCATATCCCCATTGGCATGTTCAGCATCCTTTTTAATGCAGTAGGTTGTTTTTTTCTACATGTATTATTAGCTGCCTGGAGCTTTTACCGGTAAAAAAAACAAACAAAAAAGCTTGACAGCAAAGGAGTTCTACAGGGCAACAGTCTAGAAAAAAGGATGGAAGGAGCACTTCGTTTTTAGCATGTCAGAAGATGACATTTTATCTCGCTGAAGGCATCCTGGCAATGTTCGAGTTTTAAAAAATAGCTCTGCTCAGAAATAAGAAGTGTAGTACGCAGACTTCTTCTGGAAACAGTTAAGGAAAGATCTGGTGGTCAAAGGTAAGGAATGCAGTGAGCAGAATACCAATAAAAGAGAATATCTGTAGCTCAGGGTTGAACAGTGGGGTCCTTGGTGGTTTTCTTGCAGATGTCTCATGACCCATGTAGGTAACATCATCAGTGCTAGAAGGGGGGGGGTTGTGGAGTGGAGGACTGGGGTCCTTGGTGCTCTCTGAGCTTGGTGGTTTTCTTGCAGATTGTGGAGGAGGAGGAGGAGGAGGTGGGGATTGTGGAGGAGGAGGAGGAGGAGGAGGAGGAGGAGGAGGAGGATGACCTTGGGGTCCTTGGTGCTCTCTGAGCTTGGTGGTTTTCTTGCCGGCGTTTCATGACCCAGCTAGGGAACATCATCAGTGCTAGTAGGGAGTGGGGTTTGTGGAGTGGAGAAGGTGGGAAGAAGGAAGAAGGGGGGGAGGAGGAGGATGTCAACGACTGTGGGGTCCTTGGTGCTCTCTGAACTTGGTGGTTTTCCTGCAGACATTTCGTGACCCAGCTAGGGAACATCATCAGTGCTAGACGGGAGTGGAGTTTATAAAGACTGCAAACCCCATTCCTTTCTAGCATTGATGACACTCCCTAGCGGGGTCATGAAACGTCTGCAGGAAAACCACCAAGTTCAGAGAGCACCAAGGACCCCGCAGAGCGCAGAATCGAGACGAAGTCTGACTAAAACATTTGAGATTCATTCTCCGCTATGACCTCCTCCTCTTTATGCGCGACTCCGGCATCAGCGGTAACAAACATTCATTTACCAAGGTGATTTTTTTCCTTTTACCTGCTGCTTTTCCTTCCCTGACGGAGACTGCCACTGCTCACCATAGAAACACATATGACTGTTCAGGCCCCTTTCGGTATAGAACAGCTGATTGCAGGTTGCACACTGAAAGCTGTTCCCTTTCTCACTCCTGTCTCCAAGATCTGCCTCAGTCTTACTACTGTTGGCAACAATCGATGTAAGTAAGGTGAGAAACGTAGTTATTAGAAAGTTGAATTGCTATGTTATGATTTGTACTCCAACCATGTTACAACCCTAACTAGGTTCTGGTACTTCAGATATGCTCTGAAGCCAGCCTGGGGGGGGGGGGAGTCCTTCCATGGATCATTTGCCACTGAACCGTTAACTGGGGAAGGAACCTCACTGGGGCATCATATATAAAGAAGGGCTGTCCAAGAGATAATAACCAGGAAGCAGCTGAGGGCCAGCCCAGTCAGATTTAGCCTTTTCTTGGTGTGCCTTCTTATAAATCACTTTTGAAATGCCATCTTTGGAAGCGCCAGATTGTCTGTCTGCTTCCTGAGTATCTTCCCCATATATGTACTGAATTATAATCTGTTAAATGCTGGAAGCTTATTTACCTAACTCGGTTTTATTAGCATGAGGAACAGAAACCTCATATTTGCATAAGCTTTCTGCCTGGGCTTTCCCAGATTCTGTCTCTGACACACTAAAATTAAGTATTATTATTAGTGGGCCAGGTTTTAGCTCTCTTCTGGCTTATTTTTCTGGATACCTTTGTCAGATAGAAATAATATCAAGGAACGTGGCCAGTACATCCAAAATTACCTGAACAAAAGCAGGAGTGTATCTCTGACTGTTTATCCAACTATGGTGAAGGATATTTGTTTTGTAACTATGTTTGCAATTAAGTCTCTCCCTCTCTCTCTCTGTATGTATATATGTATGCATATATATGTATATATGTTGATAGATCAGATATAGTTATAGATATGTCTGTGTATGTGTGTGTGTGTATATATGTGTGTGTGTGTGTGAATGTATGTGTGTACATGTGTGTGTATACACATACACATGCACCCACACCCAGACACGTACGCACACTAATATTTTTGGCAGTATTAAAGCATAATAAACCCCTGCTCACCATCCAGGGGAAAAGCATTCCTCTTTGACTGCATTCGTAAAGCTGTAGATATTTCCACCCTGTGTTTTTCAACAAAAAAAAAAGAAAGAAAGAAAGAAATTAAACACATAATATACAAATAGATTTCTTTAATCTACAAATGAGGTCTATTATTCAGCAGCTTATTCTGATTTCTAAAAAAGAAGCCTTAAAAACATGCCTGAATTCTGTTGAAAATCGTCAGCTTGGGCTTCGCTCTGGACCCGCTATCAAACGAGGTACTGGGCAAAGAAAAGGAAGCCATGGCGACTTGACTAGGAGAAGCCATGGATGCGATATCAAACTTGGGTTTTTCCTTCCGGCGGGGCCTGCCGCTGCGAGAATGTCCCTTGCTGCCCAACTCTTTAGGGCAAGCCTTGGTCTTCTCTTTCTTTCTTGGCACAGGGGAGTCTTTTTCCAACTGCCGTGGCTTCCCGTAAGTGTGGTTTCCCGGGGTGTTTTCATACAAGGCTGAGTGACTAGGGCTGGAAAAGTCTTTACACTCTAGACATCTTTTCAAAGGCCGGGGGTGCTTAGCGTGAGAAATGCTGCTTGCGGTTCCAGAGGGTGCGGCAGACGATGGAAAAGACGGCAGAGGCAGCTTTTCGAGATCAGACGGAAAGTCCGTTTGAAACGGAGTCAAAGGAGGCCCGTCGTTTCCCACCGGCTGCGCCGCCGGGCGACCCAAATCTTTCTGCTGCTGAAACCCATGGGGAGCCGATTTGGCTCCCCCCGGTTCGACCCCCGCAGCTGCCAGCTTTGACGGAGCCAGCATCTTGGTGTGGGACACAATGTGTTGAGATTTGGTGATCCTCTGGAAAAGATGACTCTGGATTTGCATCTGATCCTGGTTCAGACAGGATTCCTGGGGTTTCACGAAGAGAGGCCGGAAGAGTGGCGCGGCCTCGCCCTTCTGGAGGAGGCTATGCTTCGGGACGTCCGAAAGTCTGGTTGCTGGGCTAAAGGTCTCTTCAAAGCATCTGAGTTTGGTATCCCCAGAAGCTTCTCCTTGGGTCTTTAAAGGGGCCAGGGGGAACGGTAAAACATCTGGACACTCGAAGCTGGATCTCGCGGAGTCAAACGGGTGGGATGGCCCCGCTATCCCTTGAGAAGCCTCATGACCAGCAGAAGACAGTTGAGCCACGTAGAGACCATGTCCTTTGGTTTTGGTGCCAACTGGGGGCGCATTTCTGGCCCACTGGACGCTGCCGCTTGGCTGCTGAATGGGGGTGGGGACCTTCTGGCCTCGGAATAAGGGAAAACGAGGGACGCCGCTGTTGGACCAATACTCCAAAGCGCTGCTTTCTAAAGGGAGCTCGCGTTCCGAATGGGGAGGCCGGTCCGGGAAATTTGTACGGCTTTCCGAGGGCCCCAGTATCGATAAATTCCCAGTGTTGATGATGGTGTACATGCTGGAAGAAGGCACGTTCTTTTGGCAAGGGTACATTTCCTTCATCGCTTTCTCGCCGGGGGTTTCCCTGACTGCTGCGGCGCTGGCGGGGACGCACGAAATCTGGCCGTAGACCGAGCTGCAAGGTGGCAAGGGTCCTCGGGGGTCAGCTTCACTCTGCCCGACAGACGATGACGGGGTGGACGGAAGCTTTGGCCCCACCAGGCTACTGACAATACACCTCAGCAAGTCTCGGCTGGGCAGGATGGAATTGTTGGGCCCTGGCGAGTCTGGATGAACAGCCAAGCTTTCTGCGGCCCTCAAGCCGGTCTGTCCCATCTGGGTGAGCGAGTCGTGGGAAGGCGGCGTGCTGTCACAGGCTTCCTCGTCTTTCAGCAGCCGCAAGCCATGATGCATTTCGTAATGCCGGCGCAGCGATCGATGGTCCGAGTAGCTCTTATTGCAACCTTGTTCTATGCAAATGAAGGGCTTTGTTTTTTGGTGAGTCAGCATGTGACCGCTCCTGATGGGGTTGGTTTTTTTTAAATAAAAAATAAAAAAAAAGATTAAATCATGAAATACGCGAAGAAGGTCTAGGCTTAACCCTCGTTGCTATCCAATACTAAAATCGCTGAGACAGAGGACGATGCCAGAAAAGGGAGCATTATGGTGTAGCCCAGGGGTAGGCAACCTTGGCTCTTTTATGACTCGTGGACTTCAACTCCCAGAATTCCTGAGCCAGCTTGGCTCAGCTTGGAAACCTATCCCTTTCCCCTCAGCATGGCTGGCTCAGGAATTCTGGGAGTTGAAGTCCACGAGTCATAAAAGAGCCAAGGTTGCCCACCCCTGGTGTAGCCTCTCGTACCGAATGTATCCACTGCATTGGCCAAAAGTACTTCTATGATTACTGCTTCTTCAGTTGCTTTGACCATAGAAATGGGCAGCACGATAAGGAAGGCAAGGCTGAATGAGCAGTCCCTTCCCAATAATTTTGATTTATAGGGCGGAATACTCGCCCCTATATATTTTTTTAAAAAGTTTAAATAAATCAAAGTGACAGAGTCCACCACATTCTAACACAATGAGCTTTTTTTTTTTTAATCCACAAGGGCTTTTCTGTTTCTAAAGCAGAGATGGGGAACGATGGCCCCTCTATGACTTGTGGACTTCAACCCCCAGAATTCCTGCTGGCTCAGGAATTCTGGGAGTTGAAGTCCACAAGTCATGAAAGGGCCATCGTTTCCCACCCACCCCATTCCAAAGGAAAGTAGTATTAAAAATTTGCTAGCAACTAAGCTTATTTATGGCTTGTCCCCTGTTGCCAGAACCCATCACTCAACTGCCTCTAAACAGTTAGAGGAGACCTGGGCATTTTATGGTCCCCGGGCCATACCCAGCCCTTTGGCGCTCCCTGTCCAGACTGCGTGGATTTCTTTTATTTTTGAAGGTGCCTACTATTTTTCCCCCAATTTATATATGTGCTTGGGGTGCAGGCTTGCACATCTTCACAGCCCTCTTGGTTCGGCCCTCCACGAGTCTCAGTTTTTCAAATGGCCCCTTGGGAAAATTAATTGCCCACCCCCACCCCCCATGAGTTAGAGGACTAACTTTTTTCCCCCCAGGCATTAGAAAACCTTTCTTCTTTTCTTCAGCTGCCCCCTCGTCCCTAGAATCCAGACCAAGCTAGCGCTGTACAAAACGTGAAAACCCTGGCATGCTAGAAAGTTCTACAGTAGCTCCACTAAGCAGGGCGACTCCTAAAGTGGCAGATTTTGTCTCTTCCAGGAAAAGGAAAAACGAGATCGCCTCGGACTCTGGAGGGCCCCCCCTCGCGAGCATCTGCGTGGCGCTGAGCGGATTTCGCCAGTAACGCTTATTGTTTCTAGAGCACTTAAGTCGTTGGGGTGGGAAAAAGATACCTACAAGTGGTCCTGTCTCTTAAAGGCTTTGCCGCAGATCTTGCAGACGTGCTTCCGTTCCTGGCTATGGGTCACGTAGTGTTTGCTGAGGGAGCTGGTGCTGCTGAAAACCTTCCCACAGAGGCTGCAATCCAAGAAGGCAGCCTGGAGCGCGTTCTGCTGGGGTCTTCCTTTCTTCCCGCTGCCAGAACCGGATCTGCCTCCTGGCTCCATTTCTTTCGGTGCTGAAGGGGCGGAAAGCCCCAATTCTAAATGAGGAATGCCAACTTTTAGTTCACCGGCACCGTCTCCGATGTCCGTTTAGGCCAGGGGAAGGCAACCTCGGCTCTTTTATGACTCATGGACTTCAAACTCCCAGCTATGCTGACTCAGGAATTCTGGGAGTTGAAGTCCATGAGTCATAAAAGAGCCGAGGTTGCCTACCCCTGGTTTAGGCAGTCCCTGACTTACAACAGTCCGTTTAGTGACAGTTCCAACATTACAACGGCGCTGGAAAAAGGGACTTAGGACCGTTTTTCATGCCGACGACCGTTGCAGCCTCCCCAGGGTCACGTGATCGAAATTCGGAGGCTTGGCAACTGACTCGTATTGACGACGGTCGCAGGGCCCACCGGGGTCACGCGATCCCCTTTTGCGACCGTCTGACAAGCAAAGTCAATGGGGGAAGCCAGATTCACTTCACAACAGCCTGACTAATTTAAGGACTACCGTGATTTCACTTAACCACTCTGGCAAGAAAGGTCGTAAACTGGGGCAAACCCGCTTAACAAATGTTTCCCTTAGCAGCAGACGTTTTGGGCTCACTTGTGGTCGTTAAGTCAGGTCGTCCTGGGCTTACGACCGCAACTGAGCTCCGAATTCCCGTTGCTAAGCAAGGCAATTGCTAACGGAGTCGCATCCCATTTTATGACCTGTTTTTGCCACGGTTAAGCGAATCACGGCAACTGTTAAAGAGACTCGCGAGGTCGTTAAGTGAATGTGGCTTCCCTCCACTGACTTTTGCTTATGTCGAAATCTAGCTGGGAAGGTCAGAAATGGTGATCACGTGACCCCAGGACAGTGCAACTGTCATAAGTACATGCCAGTTGCCAAGTGCCTGAATTCTGATCGCGTGACAAGGAGACGCTACAAAGGTTGTAAGTGTGGAAAAGGGTCGTAAGTCGTTTTTTTTTCTGTGCCATTATAACCTCAGAGGTCACTAAACTGTAATTTGAGGACTATCACAATCTAAAAAGGTTGGGGGTTGAGCCCCACAAGCAACTTTCTCTGTAGCATCTATATCAAGGGTCTTCAAACTTGGCCCTTTTATGACTTGTGGACTTCAACTCCCAGAATTCCTCAGCCAGCCATGCTGGCTAAGGAATTCTGGGAGTTGAAGTCCACAAGTCATAAAAGGGCCAAGTTTGAAGACCCCTGATCTATATGATGCTGTCCTATCTTGGAGGAGTGTGGTAAAGATTAACCCAAAAAATAAAGGCTTCTGGCATCACAAAAGGACCCAGAATGTTTCAGACACAACTATTTGTATCCCACGTGGCAGAGAAGAAGCAGTCTCCAAGACATCAGGTACTGCAAAAATGGCAAGAGAAATTATGCTCATTCCAGGATTGATGACAGTCAAACGTACAAAACAATGTTTTTTTGACCACAAACTAAACCACGATTAACACATTATATAGGTGGTGTTCATACGACGCGCTAAGCCAAAACAAAGAATCCACATTAGGCCTCACAGGATGGCTTCATGTTACATACAACATGCTATGCCATATTGTGGTTTGTTTTTTTGCTCAGCTCCGGCGGTTTCCAAACCACAGACGAAGGGTTAATATATACATGCAGAACTAAATTCTGGCAATGATTCGTGTATTACACTTCAAGGCTGCTTAGTAGCCAGTTAGTCTGAAGGATAATATACAAAGAGTCATCAATGGCAAAAGTGCACATAATAAAACCGGATAAAACCTACAGCGCTGTATTAAAAGCAATGTGGCAGAATGACATGATATAAAAACAGCAGCAATATAAAAGTCTCAATATGTAAAAACATTTAGAAGTTTTTAAAATATCAAGAATAAAATCTTCATCAGATGCCAAAAAAAGACTGTTATGAACATACCACAAGAGCTACTCTGAGGCAGACAGTTTAAAAATTTGGTGCCGTCACGTAAAAATTGCCTCTCCTTTTACCATTACTACCTTGTAGTCCTCATGACCACAACTGAGCCCAAAATTTCTGTTGTTAAGTGAGACATGTTAAGTGAGCTTTGCCCCCTTTTTACGACCTTTCATGCCACAGGCTGTTAAGCGAATCACTGCCCTTGTTAAGTTAGTAACCCGGTTGTTAAGTGAATCTGGCTTCCCCATTGACGTTGCTTGTCAGAAGGTCACAAAAGTGAATCACATGGCCCCGGGGAGCTGCGAACGTCATAAATATGAGTCAGTTGCCAAGCATCTCCTTTTTCCATTAGCCTTATATATACAAAATATAGAATTAGCAAACAGCCTCCTGGCACAGCTCTTTCTTTATACTGGCTGAGAATTCTTGACAGTTGAAATCCCAACCATTCTGGAAAACATCCAGCTGAAGAACACTACCTTAGCTGAAATAATATAAAGTTTCATAAGGCAAGACTTGAATCCACAGCTAAAATAAGTCAATTATACATATGGCCACACCAGCTCTGGAATGGATTACTCACCCTGCAATAGCGGTTGTGAGTCTGTGTCACAATCATCAAGGAGTTTAGCAGAATCACAGTCTCTTACTGAATACAAAGACAAGGTGTCCAGGTTGTCTTCCAATGAATCACTGTTTATATTTGTCGTTGAAAGGCTGGGATCCACATCCAGATTATTCAGTCCAGCATAAATCATGTCTCTCATATCTGGACAAAGATCATGGCTGAATGTATCGCTACAGTCCAAAGACTGATTCCCAGAAAATTCAGGGAGCTGAATTTCAGAATGGAGGGAGCTGTCATCACTGAGATGATACTGGTCCATATTTAATCACTTCTGTATTTGAAGTTATTTCCTAAACGCACATACACACACACACAAAAAGAAGTAATGGGGCTATCTCTTCAGTCAGCAATGTCTAAGGAATTCAATAATGGATAATGAAATTCTATTAAGCAGAGCTATTCAAAACGGTTTCTGCTAACGAAAACTTAAAACTTCTGCGCAAATATTTGATCCCTTTGTTTCTTAAGCCAAACAGCTTTGTCCCTTTTACTGTAGCTCTTTTTGTTGCAGCTTTACATGTTTGTTGTGATTTCGAAGAGTATATACATTTTGGCATACTATCTTATTTTTCATTATGATACTATTCTTTTATTGCTTTGTGCAACACTCTGGGTACTGTTAGCAAAGGCAGTATATTAAAAGTATTGCTTTTTAAAGCCTGTGTGCGATTGTGTTGTCTCTAAAACAGTACTCTTAATTTAGCAACGGGGCAAACATATTGCAAAATTACGCATGAAGATTCATGTTTGCTGAGTCAGTATTTTCCTTTTATAAATCCTTTAATTAAGTATTTGCTTAGAGGTGCCATTCACCAGCAATAAAGCTAAAATCATCAGCACTTATTTTTGTCTTATATAATAGTGAAAACAAGCAGCAAAATTTCAGCATCTGTATTTTAGGCCGTAACATACCTTTTGGGAAAATCCTGGAAAAGGAGTGTCCTTAAAATAAAAAAAGAGTAAAAGGAATTTTAACTCACATTCACTCATAAGTACATTCAGTATTTAATCTGAAGTTCTGATCATTTTAGCTATATCCAAGCATATTGTATACTAGCATTTTTTTTAAAAAAAAACTGTTCATATTATAATGCATCATCTATAAAACACACTTCATTTTATTGTTATACAATCATTTACCACTAGGAAAACTGGAATGGGGTAATTCTAAACAACGGAGGGGGCGGAATGAGGAATTCATTAGATAGTCAAGATAATCAGTGAAAAAACTTCCACCGCATGTGAAATTTAGGGTTTTTTTTAACTTTGGGTAATTTATATGGCTGCCCATACAAATAATAGTCACAGCACTCATTATTTTCAAGTAATGTTAATGCAAATAAACTTTTTTTTGCATTGTGGTTTTAGTATGCTACCAATGTCATAAGTTAGTATACCATATATATTATGCCTGTGCAAATATAATCATGCATTTGCTGATGTGCAAGTTTGTTCAAAAACATCACTTAAAACAGCAGGAAGATTAATCAACCAAAGTCTTTCAATTATCTGTCGTTCAAGATGCTCAATATTCACTTGCAGCATATTGATTTTTCAGGATAGTTTTCTTTTTTTAAAAAAAAAAAAAAGTACTGCTGGTTTGAATTCCTGATAAAAAATAACACAATGTTTAAAGGAAATTATGCCATTTTGTGAGCTCTCCCCAAAAAATCTGATTAAAGAAAAAAAAAAAACTGCAGAATTTGATAAAAAGCGGGGCGGCAGAAAAGTGGTTTTAAAAGATGAGGCAACAGGATTTGAATTTCTCCCAGAGCTGTTTAGAAGGAAGACCAGCAGCTACCAACAGAAAAGATCTTCCATTTCATCCACATTCTATTTCTTGGCCATAAAATATCCCTTTTTTTTTTTTCCCCTCCAACTTTGCTCCTGGTTTAATTCAGAAAAATTTTAACCAACCAGGAATGCTGATATCAGCCGGGGGTCCTGCTAGGCTTTTAAAGAGCCCACAATTCAGATTGGGGTTCTAACTTTTCAGAAAGTTATTTTTTTACATATATATAAAAAAGGGATGTCCAAAAGGGGTTTTCCTTTCCCTTCCAGGCCAACTCAAAGCACATTTTCACACCCTCACCAACCTGGCAACCTCACAACTGGCAACAGGGTGGGGTGGGGGCATTTCCCACTCTCCCCCCCCCTCAGAGGGGGAGCCCCAAAGCCCTTCTCTGAATTGCAGGGGGAGGGGGGCAGCAAAGCCCAGCCTGTGCAATGGCTGCAGGCCTCCTCCTCCTGCTGGGGGGAGCCTAGAAACAGACTTTTGCACCCAGCCCAGGAGAACCCCCCCTCCTTCTTGGGGAGGGGGGCGCGTGGGGGGTGCAGGCCTCTTACCACAGGCCCAAAGGGAGCCTCTTTGGTTTGCTTCTCGAGTGGGACCCCCCCCCAGGCTGGGCCCCTGACAGGAAGAAAAGGGGGTGGTGGTTTGGAAGGACTACAAAGCCCCTTCCTCTTTCCTGCTGGGAAATGGGGACGTTGTTGCACGCACAGGCGGAGGGGGGGGAGCGGCACAGAGGGCTGTTCCCACAAGGGGGGGGTTCCCCTGAAGAAACGCGGGGCGGGGCGGAGGAAACGGAGCTGTTCGAGGGGCGGGGCGGTTGCAGCTGCACCTGAAGGGGGAGGAGCCGAAGTTTGGCGTCTCCCCCAAAGCAACGGAGGGAGGGGGGAGGAGGGAAGACGATCCAAAGCGGGACCGCCCCTTTCTGAGGAGGCGGGGGCGAAAGGAGAGCGCGCGGGGCGGAGAGATCAAGGGCAAGCCAGGCGGAGCCGGCGAACCAAACCCAGCGACTGGCTTTACCCGTCGCCTCGCGCCGGCCCCTCCCTCTCTCTCTCTTTTTTTTTTTTTCGACGTCGTCGTTCTTCTCTTCGGCAGGCTGGGCAAGGGCGGCACTCCGGCCCCGCCCCCTTCGCCCGCGGACGGCGAGGCGCCGCCCACGCGCCGGGGAGGGAGGGAAGAGGGCGGGGCTGAAAGGGGCGGGGCTCTCGGGAGGAGCGACTTTTTTTTTTTGTCTTTTTCCCCCTCCCTCCTTCAACTCTTTTTGGGCGGGAAAACCAGGGAAGAGGCGCCGCCATTTTGGGAGGAGGGATGGAGGGAGCGGGAAAGGCGCGAAAGCCGAAGCGAGGGGCTGCCTGAGGGGAGCCGGGCGTGAGGGGGAGGACGCGGGGGGGATGTTCAGGAGGGATAAAGAAAGGCACGGTGGGGAGGGTGTCTTCCCACGACGGTTCGGCGGGTGCAACATTCATTCGTGAGGCGCCGAACCCTCCCTCGGTCCCAGAAGGCGAGGTTGCCGAAGTAGTTAAAATCAGGCCGGCTGAGAGTCACTTTTTGATAGTTCTATATGGTACCCCGCAAGCAGCCCAGATAGGATTGGGGGTGATGGCCCAGCACACGTGTGAACGGGGCCTGCGTGGGTCTGGGTTTCCTTTGTGGTACGAACCCCAAGCGCCATTGAGGGGCGGGAGGGAGGGTGATTCTATTATGAGCCAACTTATTTTAAAACTGTAACCTATAATTTACATATAACTTCTTAAATTCCTCAAATTTTACCAAACTGACTACATATTTCCATTGTATGTGCACCTTAGCATTATGTGCTCCTACATAATTTTATTACTGTTATCCATGTGCTCTTGTCTATGCCATATGCTAAATAAATGAGGGTTTTGTAGCTCTAGCTGAAAGCCGTCCCTATTTTGTGGTCACACTGGCTTTTAGGGATTGTGTCTTATTTATGTCTTGCCTTTATTATTATTTTTTATATAACTCAAGGTAACACAGTACAGGTAGTCCTCAAATTACAACAATTCATTTAGTGACTGAAGTTACAATGGCATTGAAAAAAGTGACTTATGACTGGTTTTCACATTTATGACCATCGCAGCATCCCCATGGTTATGTGATTAAAATTCAGACGTTTGGCCACTGACTCATTTATGACGGTTGCAGTGTCGGGTCATGTGATGCCCTTTTTGCCTCCTGATAAGCAAAGGCAGTGAGTAAGCCAGATTTGCTTAACAACTGTGTTACTAACTTAATTGCAGTGATTCACTTAACTATGGCAAGAAAGGTCGTAAAATGGAGCAAAATTCACTTAACAAATGTTTTGCTTAGCAACAAAAATTTTGGGCTCAATTGTGGTTGTAAGTTGAGTACCTGTACTCCCTATTTTCCCCACAACAACCCTGTGAGATAGGTCAGGCTGAAGGAGAGGGACTGGCCCAAGGAACACATAATCTCCTGGCTTCTAGCCTGGCACCTTAACCTGGCACCAAACTAGCTTTTATTAGTAATACAAATTTCTGTGCCAAGATTCATTGAACTAAGGGAATTTTTTTATTATTTCATTTTTAAATGGTTTAAAAACCCTAGAGACAGAATACTAAAAAACTTTTAAAATATTTCAGCAGTTAAAAGAAGAATCTATTCACCTTCCAAAGCTATAATAAAAAGAACCAGGAATTTTAAATTCTATGCTAAAGGGAACTGTTGCACTACCCTGGGTTTGTAATTTTTTAAAAAATAGAATTGATGGGTACAGAAGATGCTCTAAAATGTATTGTGGTTGTATCAAGTCTTTTTATTAAAATCACTCCTTTTATCTTTCCTTCTAGAAGTAAGAACCTAATTCATTAGCCTGTGGTTGTACCTTCATGCCATCTTAAATATGTTCCATGAAATCAACTTTCTTATATTTTTCCTCTTTCCCCTACTCCCTTCTGCTCCTTAATAACATTCCTGCCAGATTGAAAAAATCTGGGAATGTCAAAATCTTACCCAAATTTTTGCCCATGTTTGCTTGGTCCCTATAAAGTATTGCTTATGGCTTCCTTCTCAACCAGTATAATTTCTATTTGATTTGCACTAAAAAGTTGGGAAGGTCTGAAAATACACATCAAAGGTATAATTAAACAATTAAAACAAGCCATATCAATAAAAACTATCCACAATAAGTCAAGATAGCAGAGACAATTGTACAGTCTTCAACTTACAACTGATTGCTTAGTGACCAAAATGAAGATGGACCTCCCAAAAGGGTTTTTTTTCCTATCTGTAGTAGTTTCCTGAAAGCGCAAGGTCTTTTTTTCCAGATCAAGTGTTGATCCATTGGTTGCAACAGGAATTGACCGACCCACCTCTTTGGGAGGAAAGCCTGAATCTGAAGCAAGGAGAGTCTCTTCTATTAGAAAGATTTGCAGACCCACAACATATGTAAGTAAAGATCATAGTGTATGAACACACTATTAACAGACTCAAAAATACTGTGCGATTATGCAGTTAAAAAATGTTATAGTCTACTTATGTCCGCCAGTGTGTTAGTCAATCAAAACTCAGGACAAGCTATATTAGGACTAGCTTAAAGCAACTGAGAATGGCTGTATGGTAGTTCCAAACTCAAAAAATGATGCTAGTGCTATTCCAGTTGTCAAGATACTGAATCTGGGTTCCTTTTCATAAGTGCCACAGCCCTCTGCTGTTCATGCACATGTTTAATTTTAAAAATAATTTTCAAATTTGAAAATGCATTGCTGTATTACAACCAGCATCCTATTGCAAAGCCCCAATTTTCTAAATCCCACAGGGTGGCCTTAAAACCATAACTTCTCTATACATGGACTAGATGGGAAAAAACAATTGCATTATATAAACAAGGGCCTAATTAATGA
Source organism: Azemiops feae (assembly GCA_023970755.1). Classification (NCBI taxonomy): domain Eukaryota; kingdom Metazoa; phylum Chordata; class Lepidosauria; order Squamata; family Viperidae; genus Azemiops; species Azemiops feae. Next base: position 557,361 of record JALGBA010003873.1, on the reverse strand, counting down.
AGCAGATATAATCTGGAAAATAGTTTGAGTTTATTGTCATCTTGCAAGTGAAGACTCAAGAATTTTCATTTTGAATTACAGTACTAATTTTTTGAGAGTACCATTCTTTTAAGTCACAACGTTTCAAATTAGGTTGCAGCTTAATAGCATCTTCTACAATCTGTTTCTCCTACATTCTTCCATTTTTAAGGTTCCCACCATGTAAAAAATGCTAGGTAAAACTATTTCCCAGGGAACGTGCGGGGGGTGGGGGTGGGAAGAAAGACTGATACACACCAGCTTCCTTCACAGATACAGAACTCTTGTCACCACACTACTAGCTTTGGCATTTTATACATTAAGCTTCCCCCTCCCTCTGTATATACAGTACAGAATTTAAAGAAAATTCAAATCCAGCCAATTACAGAGTATAAACATTACGAAGTTCCACCCTCTTTTAATTACCAACGATAGTCACATCACATTTAACCTGTCTAATCAGGCTGACGAGTGCTGCCTTTAGCCCATCCCATGACTTTCTGATCCGCTTCACTTTTGGCCAATCGGGAGAGCGCTCTCTCCGGTGAAACCAGTTTTTAATTAGTACGCCAAGGACCCTTTCCTGAGTTGTGCTTTCAGCTGCCTGATAACAGTGCTTGTTTAATCCGATGCCTGTTCTGACTGTTGGACTGGAGTTAAGAGCATCTGCAGAGAGTGCGCCAAAAGTCATGTTTTACTTTGATGATTTCAGCTTGTTTACTGTAGTTTTCAGAACAGCGATGAGTGCTGTCTTCATTACTTTTGCTTAAGTTGCTGGTTATAAAACTGAGATACTACATTTTATTTTGTTTGGGTGCTAAGTTATTAAAAACTAGAAAGTGCTTCCTTTACAGTAGATTCGTGCAGAAACTGACAACAGCATTGCCAAATACTGTGAATCCACAATTCTACAAAATCAACTTTGTGTGTCTTTCAATAATAGGTAGTAGTGACCTAGTCACACATTTATAATAGGTTAGAAATGTTAAGCTTTGAGGCTGTAGTACTAATCTACATTGTTAAACAATAAGCTACAATTATTTTGTTTAAAAAGTTAAACACAATTGGGTTGTTCTAAATAGCCAGACTCATGTCTTTGGAGTACTTGAACAATTTTCCCAAACTAATAACATTTCATTGAATTAGATTTTATTTATTCGTCAGATTTATTTCCTGGTCAACCTGTTTAGGATTAGGTGCTATACCTGCTGTCCTATACGTACATTTACATACACCTTACTTTACACCATAGTACTTTGTCCTCTGGAAAGATGCATTGGTTTAGACTTTACCAAGCACAAAACTTATTAGAATTGATACTGTATTTGGATAAAATAATATGTAGTAAATCAACAGACAGTAGGTTATGTAGGTTTTTTTTTTAAGGCTATGCATTTCCATGAATATGTTAAGCTACCATGCGGATGGATTCATGCATCATGCTAAACCAAAATATTTGTTTGGTTTAATGTATTATGTGAATCTAGTCATTGTAGTTATGTTTAAACAAACTATGGTCTGGCACAATGTGTACACATCCATATTTATTTATTGGGTGCTTCTAACCTGCAATCCAGTTCAGAATATCTCGTTTTATTTCAATGGAATTTACTCCCACACAAACATTTGTGATTGAATTTTTGTTGTTCAATGTGAAACCTAGAGTTATATCCTATTAGAAGAGCCCAAAACCAACTATTTAGCTAACTACTAGTGAGTACTATAAACTCAATTTGTGTAGTTGGTTCAGGGTTCAGTGAAACCAAAATTAAGTTAATTGAATGAGCATATTACCCACAGGTAAACAAGTGAAGTTGAACACAACTAGCGTGTTGTGTGTGAAAATTAGGTTTCCAGTAAGCCATGCTTAATTACATCAATGTGTTCAGTTGGTGTGATGGAGGCTTAACTAACTGTATTTGGCCCAATCTGGGTTATAAGATCTAGATAAACTGCTTTTGTCTGCTTAAAATCATCAGCAAATAAAACCAGCACATACTTTAAAACCCCCGCTGAAATGTTTAGTAGAATAAATAAAGCAGGTTGAGTTATGTTTGGGCCTACACGGTAGTTGGAAAGGAGACCACTAGGAAATATCCCAGGGCTGGAGATTAAACTAATAAAATCAAAAAGGTTTGGCAAACCATTTTTATAGCACTGCCCAGAAAACGGCAGGGATGTGTCCCTTTAATGTCAAACTGGGAGCTTTCTATTCCCCCCCCCCCCAGCGTTAAGATTTATGTAACACAAATTGGGGGAAGTAAAACTCGCCCCACACACAGGCTTGCGTTTTCCCCGCGGTCCATCACATGCTTCCATGTGATCCTAAGTATATTCATTTCTAAGCAGATCCTACAAAGTTCAAAACCTGATCCCTAATAGAAGCCCGCCTAGGGTTTGATGGGTTACAACGAACGACGGTGTGTAAAGCATTCCGATCCGAGCCGGTTGAAGATTCCCCCCCCCCCCCCCAAAGATCCTATTTTCAGTCCTTGAGGGTTTTCCTCCTCCTTTTCTTCGCATCAATTTGTTCCAAGAGCTTTCTGGAAACGAGGCCTCCGACCATCCTTTTCGCCGCCCCGAAACGCTCCCGTGGGCGTCGTGCTCAGGTCGGGCGGCCGGGAAGGCGCAAGGTTGACGGACGGACGCGCAAGCCCGGCTCGCGGCGCCTGTGCCTTTAATTCAGCCTTTCTTGACAACCGGGCCGACGTCTCGGTACAATGCTCCCTTTTGAGCGTGCGCGCGTGCGGCGACAGTATTTTGAAAGAGCCAGAGGGGTGGGGCAGCGCAAATGCAAATGAAGCAGAGTGGGAGGAGGGAGAGGGTTGTTTTTTTATATATATATATATATATATATATAAAAAGGGTTTCGCTGAAAATGTAAAAATAAAACTGCTCCTCGGTATTTTTACCTTTTCCCCCCGCCTCGGCTTTTTCTCCCCCTCTTCTTTTTTTTAAATTTTTTTTCAGAGGAAACCCTTCGTCCGTTGCAATCAGGCATTGAGCTGACCCTCTATGAGTCTGTGCCTGCTAGGGTCCTGCCTCCGGAGCCCGTGCGGGGATGTCTCGGAGACCCCGCGCTGACTGCTGCTCAAACATCACGGTGAGTTTGTTACAATGTAGCAATTTCTCTTTAAATCTCTTAACTCTCTCTACCTGCAACTCAGGGCTGTGACAGGGCGAAAAAAAACTGGGGGGAAGGGGAACCGTGTCCCCCCTCCTTGGGTAGTAGCACTGATCTGTTTCCACTGCTCCCCCAATTCAGTTCTTCCCCCCCAAACAGCCTTCTATTCCTGCGTCTGCAGAGCACGTCTACAGAATACAATGTAGCTTTATAAAATGATATACAATCTTCTAATCGTTGTAGGGGGGGTACGCTGGGAGATTCTTTCCCCACCCCCATCTCTTCGCATATCTACAGGCTTCTAGAATAGATTTTCCCTCTCCAGCAGAAGGGGTGGGGGCTTTGGGGAGCGGGGGTAAAGAGAGGAGGTTATCATTCGCAGGGTTGGATGATTATATGTAGCTTTTTTGTTTTTCCGGTTGTAAAGGCATCGTCTATTTCATTTCCCCCCCACCCCCACGCCATCTCCAAAGTAGAAGCAAAGGGGAGCCCCAGCCGATCTCCCGTGATTTCTGAAAGGCTGGATGGGGGAGTTGCAAAGCAAAAACATATTTTCTTTGATGTCTTACTTAAAAAGGGAATTCAGATGTTTACACTGCTTACTTCTAAAGGTATTTCCAGATAGTATAAATTCATTTATTTTGATAATGTAAAAATGTGTTTTTGAGCTCTGTAAAACAAGGAAGAACTCCCAGATGATGTTATCCTCTATTAACCTTCTCCATCTCCCTTTATAAAATCTCTATTTATGATTCCGGCCTTGTCCCTGCAAAGCACTCCATGTCTATTTTGTGCTGATTTGGCTGAAGAAAAACAGCAATACTACACAATTAAAATAAGTCATTTTTAATTTCCCCCCCAAATTACTTCATTTCAAATGGAATGTTATCACCCCTTTCTATATTCCTACCCTTAAGTCTCATGGCTTTCTGTGGAATAAAAACACATTTCTTGCTTTTAAGGTATTATTTTAATTTTGTACGTTAACCATGGTCATTGGCTCCAGTTTTTCTGCAATTTGTTTTTTGCGTGTTTTGTACCTGTTTATACATTGCTGATACACACAGACTTTAATTCTCTGGCCTAGCTTCTTGTGTATGCTTAAGTTAGTAGTTCAATTTGGTTTAAACTCTGATAGTTTATCTGAACACTTGCATGCCTCAAAGTTCATAGTAATAAACACTACAATATGCAAGAGGTCATTTTGTGAAGGTTTTGCAAAGTCCAAAGAACACCCATTTTCATCCTTATCAAGATTATGTCAGTACTTTTTAAATGATGGGCATATCTGAGATAAATCTTAGTAGTCTCGGAAATAGTTTTCAAAACCTATAGTAAAATGGAAAGTTTAATAAGTGGGGATCTTTGAAAGCAGAGATGAGGTCCTTTCTGCCACTTTGTTCCTTGTATCAGGAAAGTTGAAACTGGCTTTTAACAATTATTATGGAATGTTTCCCAAGCTATGTTGATTTGGAAGTACAGTGGAACTCTATTTACAATATTATTTTTAAGTCATTAATCTAGAATAGGAAAACATGTTGTTTGCATTGATTAGTAACTCACTAGAAAGGCTAAAGAGCATCTACATACTGCTACTTTATCCCATCATGTGCACATACCTCATTAAGCAGGGACAGAAGCTTAGCTGAAGCCATATGTGTTATGCCAACTTAGAGCTATTTTCAATTTGCAGAAACCAGATTTTGAAATTACTACAAACCTTGGTTTCAAATGTCCATTTCCACAAACAGTGGAAACTGAGCTAGCTGAAAGGTAATTAACCACAATTAATAGCATAATTTCTCACTGGTTAAACAGAGGCAGATATGACTTACCCGTAGTATGGACTAGTATTGGGACTATAGATTATAGTTAAAGGGTTATCGCATCACTAGGAAATTGAATGTAGAAACATAGCTGTAGCTATTATTTTGTGTTTTTTAACTGCTTGCAGGCCCATAGGGTTCTTTTTAGGTAGCATTTTGTGAGCCACTACTACTTTGTAGTTATTTGCAGGAAAAAAAGGCAGAAGTGAAGGAAAAGGCCTGCCACCAGAAAATTGTTGAGATATTAACTAAAAAGAAGAGGGATTGACAAACAATTTCTACCTGTGGTTTGGGTGAATTTGTTGGCATATGACAACTGACTTGCTTTAAACACAGATAATGTTCAACTATTGTGTCATGAAAAGTGATCAATTACTGTACTAAGTTAACATATGCTAAACTATCATTTGTTAAGTATGATTTTATCTGCCTGGGTTTACTTAGGAAAGCATAAATTTACCAATCACAATTCATATATTTGTATAGCATGCTAAGCAAAAATCAAACAGACTGCATTAAAATTTAGCATACAATAGATAAATCCAATCAATTGTGAATAGTTCAGTAAATAATGGCTTAATAAACCACTGATAAACTTATGTGTGATATAGTCTAACGTACAACATGTTAAAACGCAATCTGTTTGGTTTTGATTTATTGTATGTGAGCCCAGCAAATTGTAGTTTATACATCAAACCATGAAAATGCTGGCTTAGAAAAGTGTAATTCCACTTATAGAAAATATCCATTCATAATATTAAGCTATAGTTAATTGAAGTTTGAAAAAAATCATAGTTATGCCTATGGAACAAACTTAGAAACACCACATTATAGCTTTGTGTGTACTCCTATAACCTGATTCACACATAAGCACATTCTTAATAGGCTGGGTTGAACTAGCTATGGTGCTTTGGATATATTTAACTTTTTTGAGTGCGTTTATATCATACTATGCCAAAAACAACCTGTATTATGGTTTAGCATTTTGTGTGAAGTGGGCCACTAAAAATATGGATTCTATTTCAGTTACATTCATTATCACTTACTATTATATTTCTAAATATTTACTTAAGTGCTTGGCCAACCTACGTTTCACACTCATTGGTTATAAATGTGCACAAATTATGCTACTTAAACTCTGAACTTACATTTTCAAACAGCTCCTTTACACATTGCCAAGAAAGGCAAGTAAATAGGCTTCAGAGAAAGTTTTTCAATATCAAAACTCAAATAATATACAACTAGTACTCTAAAGCAATTTGCTACATAGCTCTTGCTATATTGTTGTTAAAGCCTTAAATGTAATAATTATGGAAAAAATTGAACAACTAAGACTTCTTAGTGCCATAGTTTTTGTTGATATTGTAGAAACATGGTTTATGTTTTTCATGAGTTGCCATCGTTTATGTTTGTGCCAAATTACCTAAGCCAATTGGTATAGATCCACCATAAGTGGGAGCTTGTATTTTGTATCTTTTAATTATTTCTCCCCAAAGTAGTAAATGTATATTTTATACTTGACAGCCAAGAATGTTTAGGGAAAAGTTAAGGTAATTGAAAATATTAAAATTTGGAATTTTTGCTTTTTTGTTGGAATGAAGTTATCAAATATTCTTAATGTAAAATCCATCTTTGTCCTTTTCAATGCAAATGCAAGAAATAAAAACATATAAAATATAGAAGCTAAATCTAGAATATATCCTATTTGCATTTTAGAATGTGTGAGGTGTTTTAAGAAATTAAGAGCACACTCCTTTGTTTTTAGAACCAATCTGCCTTTCTATGTATCTTCTCTCTCTTCTGATGACTTTCTAAGATTGTGCCCAGAAAAAATCTGGAAAGTTACTCAGTTAACATTTATGTGTACAGGGAAGAGCAGTATTTAATATTACAAAATGTTAATGTCACATATTTGAAAACATTAATCTGAATGAGGAAGAACAAACTGAAATTTGAACTAAAACAGATGTTATTAATTAAGGATCAGATGATTTAGAAATCAGGGGTTCATGCTGTTTTGCAGGATGAGCACTACGTAGAAAAATCAGAATTATTGGGGAGGAGAGTCGTGAAATTGGATTTGCTTATGAAATGTTACCTTGGGACTCGGGAGTGCCTTTTTTGAGCTTGGGGGATATGTTAAATGTGCTTGATCACAGGAAAGCCAGAGTAACACATGCCAGTTATATCCAGAATGGATTACCGTAGTACATTCTACCTGAGGCTGCCCTTGAACAGAAACCTCAGATAGTCCAAAATGCAAGAGGAGAGGGTGGTAGTTTTGGAGTAGTTGACATTGATTTGCAAGAATGACAGTGGCTTTCTCGTTGTTTCTTGAAAAGTTTAAAGGGCCCATTTAAAGCCTATAATGATTTGCTTTCAGAATAACGGAACAATCATCTTGCCCTATATGAACTGTTTGCTTCTTCAGACAGTTATGAGGAACCTGTTGGTTGCACTGATTGGGACTTCTGGAAGGCTACAAGTTCCTCATCTCTGCCTTAAAAGCTGTAAGGGAGGTGTTTCAGATTCTGACAGAGTACCGTCCAGTGGTTCATAGAGTTGTATCTTTTTGTGGCAATATCTAGATTATGGAATATCATGCCTCTAAAGATTCCTTTTATCCCCTTAAAGAGTACTGCACTTAAAGACATTTCGTTCAAACAAGGCTTCAGCGTATTAAAGTTATTAGAGGTTAATAAAAGCTTTTGAACACAAATCTACGTAAGATATTTTATCTGTTGCGTAGGTTTCCATTTTTAATGTGTTCTTTATTCATATATTTATTAATGTTTTATGTAGCCTTAAGTATAAATAAATAAAAGTATCCTTTAATCCAACGGGAAAATCTCTTCCAGGCATTAAAATATGTTAACGTTATGAAGTTTCAGGCGACAAATCACAAATGTTCATGGTCTTACAGATTGAAGTCTGCTCATTTCTTCTTCCTATTCCATAGGAACATTGGTTTGTCTGTACTAAGTCCATTGCTTCTGAAAATTTCTTATACTTGGACAGAATCAGATATACCTAGCTAGTTCTTGGATCATTTTCTCTTGCTAGTGAGATAGCTTATTTAATGTCATAATATGTGAATGTCAAGTCAAACAAAAACCCGGTTTTTGTTTGACTTGAGTTCAATGTTCTCACTTTGCTTTTTAGCATATCTTTGTTCACAAAAGATATATAGACTACTTGAATCAGCATTTGAATTGTGTTTCCAGGTGATATAAAGGCTTTATTTAGCTCGAAACCCCCATGTTTAATTATTATAGGAATCAATTGACGTATAACTTTGTTCAAAAACATATAAAACATAGAAGTGATTTAATTCACCCAAAAACCCAAACCCCCACAAACATTCCAGTTTGGAATTCCATTTGTAAACAGCTGTAAAACCTCTGATAAAAAAAATGTAAAATGCTGCCATGCAATAATAGTGGTCATGTTTGTACTTTGTGGTAATTTAAATTCTAGCTGATCGGATTTGCTTGGCTCTCTTGCCCATGAAAGAACTAACGAAGCACAGAAACTCCTGTGATTTGTTTACCATGAACCATGAATTGAAACCCTCTAGCTTGCCTCTGCCAGGCAAGCCAGGAAGCAGTAGCTTTCAACCAGTTTGAGGGAACAAACCAAACTTTTTGGTCCCCATTTCCTTGTAAATTATAAAAGACCTTTCATGGTTTGTTTAACCTCCTCACACTGGGAGAAGGATTTAAACAGGAGCAACAGCAGTATGCAGCAATGGACAAATTAATTCATAGCCAGAATTTTGAAGGCTTCTGTTTTACCGCAACATAGGTATAAAACTTATCTTCTGGAACAGTAGAAATTGTGCGTAAGAGAGGTTTCAATTATTCCAATTGCTCAAATATTACTCTTTTTTTAATAAGTTATAAAATAATAGTTTTGATTTATTTTGTATTAAATCAATAAAAGTCTTGGTTTTTTTATAGTTTTGGTTTTTTGAAAAAAAAATGAGTAAAATTTGAGCAATTGGAATAATTGTATCTAACATAATTTAATTTTAAATATTTTTTTCATATGACTTATACCTAGGAGTTTGGGCTTTCTAGTGCCAAGGTTCTTCCACTTTTGGTCCTGGATGGGGTGGCACTGCTCCAGACAGAAGACCCGTGTGCAATCTAAGATTCCTCTTAGACTCTTGACTCTTGCTGGAAGAACAGGTGGCAGCTCTGGCTAAGAGGCTTTGCCACACCTTTGAGTTATGCACCACTTGCACCCATATCTGGACTGGGGGCCTCTGCTCGTTGGTACTCATGCCCTCATAAGTGATAGATCTCTGGTCTGGATTACTGTAACGTGTTCTAGTGGGACTCCCCTTGAAGGGCATTTGGAAGCTTCAACTGGTACAGAATGCAGTTGCACAGATAATAAATGATATTGGGTACTTGGTATATGTAACACCACTGCTTCATGAGCTGCATTAATTGCTGGTGTGTTTCTGGATGCAACTAAAAATTGCTGGTTGTCACCTTCAAAATCCTTCATGGCTTGAGATTGGCTTACCTGAGAGACCGTCTTCTCCCAGTTGTTTCTACCTGTCCAATCCAGTCCATCAGGATGGGCATGCTCCACATCCTATCAGCCAAAGAACATCAGCTGTCAGGGATTAGGACACATGCCTTTTCTGCCATAGTACTTGTCCTCTGGAATATTCTTCCTTCAAAGATTAGGATGACCCCATGTTGGCCTTTTATAAGACTTGGAGAAATAGTTATATGCCTGGGCCTGGGGTCCCAAGTAAATGAAGGGTCCGGTTTCCTGGATATGTTAACATCTACAGATCATAATTATCTCAGCTGCTCTGTATATTTAATTTTTGTATCCTGCTTATAATTTGGTTTTAATTGATTTTATGACTGTTCACTCCCCAGAGTTACTTGTTTGAGATGGGTGGCTATATATATATTGAATAAATATATGTCTCCATCAAATTTTAAAAGGCAAATAAGAGGACACAGAATTTAATAAAAAGTAATGCCATACATTTTTAGAAGAACAGCTGTTTTATTTATACACACACACACACACACTGTACAAACCTACATAATTAAAATGATTTTTTAATTGTAACTTGGTCAATACAAAATATCCTCAAACTGCAATCAATTTTCAAATCTGGGCTCTAGTTATGGAAGGTCCTCATAAATGAAAGTCCTAGATTACAGAAGAGGAAGTGGGTTGAAAGAAGAAACGTTTGCTGAATTATGTAAATTTGTTTTGAAAATTTCCTGATTGCAAGTGTGTGGATATATATAATAAATATTATACACAGCAAGACACAGAGAGACAAAATTAGGTAACCAAGGTTATTCAGTATTTATTAGAGAGCAATCCCTAAACTAAAATGAAAACTGCTTGAATATCCATGAATTGTGACCAATGCAAAATAAAAAAGCATTTTTTCTGAAAGTTAGCTCTTGTCCATATCTGGTAGAAATTTGATTTTATTTTCTATCCTATGTTTCTTCCACTTTGGAGAAGGTAATGTAATTGCAATTCAAAGATCCAAAGTCTTTAAACAACCTCTTCTAGGCATCAGAAAATACACTTAAGACCATATATAACTTCCTATGGGGCAATTTTACACATCAATATTGCAATCAAAACTCTGTGAAGAATCAACCCAGGATAATATTGTGGTCCCCCACACCTTTTCCATTGAGAGAGATGTTAGAAGTTGGAAAGGAGATTTTTACCAAGTATAGCCTACTTTATACTTCAAGAGGCTTTTATATGCAGTTGTTATTTACACTTAAATTTTCAGCTACTAAATTCTATGAATTAACTTCAGTAGGAGAATCATCACAGTTGTTCCTGGACCAGATCTGGTATCAAGAATCACTACCACCTGTCAATTCAGAGACTAAGAAAAATGAGTAGTCTTTCTGTCAGTTCTAATGAATGGCATGTGCTTGGGAAATAGATTCAAAATCTCTAGTTGATATTGGGAGAAATCATAGATAATCTAATACTTTGTCTTTAATTTGTTCATTTTGAACTCACTTCAAGTTTAAAACACAAGTTTTGCAAGGTTTTTTGGTAACATTGATACAGCTGTTTTCTGTTGTTTTTTCTAGTAGCAATATAAAAGGATGAGCATTTTTTTTCTTTTCTGGCAAAACTCCTCTTTAGTATATAACATTATATAATGAGATATTCTTGCCAGTTGATTTCATGCTGTAGAATTGTTTGCATATAATAAATGGACCTGGTTTAAATCCATCCTTCCAATAATTTATTTACAAATGCAATCACTATCTCTGTTGTTGGGAATCCTCATAAGCCTTCACTTATTTCTGTCAGGTTTTCCCTTCCAATTTTCTTATTTAGTAATCCCTAATGTACAATAGTCCTTCCCATTTTGAGTTTACAAGAAAAAAACTGTTCATTATATTAGTGTGTGTCTATTTCAACACTGTAGATATCCAAATTAAATATTGTTTCATATTATTTATTTAATTCATTAAATTTATTATAGCCACCCACTTCAACAGATAATGTATGATTAATCATGGTGTTCTTATTCCAATTTTCTGAATTCATATAACACTCAAGATATAAGCACTAAGTAACGGGTTGAATCGCAAACTATATGTTTAAAGCTTATTGATTTATTTGTGGTTCAGTGTATCATGCAAATACTGCCACCGTGGCCAAAAGGGGAAAAATATTTAACAATATACTCATTAGTGTTACATTGATTTTTAGCTTCCTAGATTTTAGATTTTTCTACATTTAACCATGGGAATTTTCAGTCTATTTATAGTCTGCTTAGAAGCAGATCTAGAGAGGCATTTAAAGCTTACCAATAGCCTATGTGCCACTGCAAGGTGAGGATAAGTTCTAGAACCTGTTTCAAACTTATTTGATGATACAGCAACTTCTTGACTGTTACTGATCAAGATGTAGAATCCTTTTATATGGTTTTGGAAAATTTCATTTTTACATAGACCTTTTTTAAAAAGTTACAGAGGTTACCAAAACTAAGCTGATAATTACATGAGTTGGGTAAAGCACTATAAAAACTGTCTTCAGGGGACCAAGGCTGGATTGTAAAACAAATGTATGTTTTTAATGCTTCAGTGTCTGAAGGATGTTATTTTTGACTTGAGAGGAAATCTGCACTATAGTTCTCTGGTTCAGAAGGACTTTGAATTTAATTCAAATTTGTTTAAACTGGAGTACGTGTACTATAATCCTTGTTCAAATAAAGGCAAGATTAAATTGGCTGTTAGGAAGAATAACGCTAGCAAATAAACATTCTTTGGTTGTTTTGAGTTGAAGTCACTGAAATGCCTTTGGTCAATTTCTGTACTCTGAACCAATAATATGGTGTTCAGATAAACGATAAAGAAGTTAATTGAGTTGTGGCTCATGCAGTCTGGCCTCCAGGACTCTTATTACACTTCAGGCTCAAATGCAGAAGTGGCTCCAGAAGAAAACTGCTGCTTTTGAAATATTCCCTTCCTCCTTCTCTGCTACTCATATTGACAAATTTTGAATCTTACGGTGTTTTATATGTGTGTTCGGAGATAAATAGCTGAAAAAAGTTACTCTCAGGTATTAGGGTAATTGGGAAAGATAAATGCATATCTTTAATGCAGTTAATTGGGAGACTTAATAAACTTGTTATATTTGGGACTGCTTTCTCATGGGGATCTTCTTAACTGTAATGCAGTGAATCCTACTGGGATCGCTTTGTAATCCATATACTGCAGTTCAGTCCCTCAAGATTCATAACAATCGTTAGTTTCTCAAAAGAAAATTTGGTACTTAAAAATAAGGGGACCTGATAGATACTTTATTTCTATAGTAAACATTCACTGGATAGGTCATCAGATTTCTTAATCTCTCTCTGTCTCTACCACCATTTGTTGTTCCTTTATTCTTTAAGCAACATTTTATGTCACTTACCTCATCTTTTAGCTATCTACATCGATATAGTTACTTTTTAAACAGCTGTATTTTGCTCTTCCCCTTTTTCTTTTTGCAGTTGGATTTCACTACTAGCACTTTCTTGATATTTCTTTCAGAATCAGGAGAATGCAGACACATTTAGCATTTTTGTTTTGGGGATGGGTGCATATAGCTGTCTTCTATACATATCCCAATTTGCAATATACCTACTTTGCATTTATTTCCTCAAAGACCTTGATACTTTGACAGATTGCTTGCCATAGTATATTAATGCTGGGTTCAGGAAGTTCCTTTCTGTGCCTCAAGGTAAGCTGATGTCCTTCCACAGGTTGCAGAAATGGAGGTTAGATCTTCATGATTTAAGCTTTGTTTCTGCATCCCGTGGAAGAATGCCAACTTGCCTCAACCAGCAGTTATTTCAGCCAGCCCCTAGAGACTAGAAGGAGTCCTTCTGGCATGTAACTTTCTCCTGACTTTCTGGGGAAGCCAGCAGAGAAGATTGCAAATGGTGATCACAGGGCACAAACTATCACTTCTTTGTAAAGTTTAAAACAAAGGGTTGGGCTCCCTTTTCATTTTCAACAGAATGTGCAATGCAGTATCAAAAACAATATAAGAATGTTATATTCCCAAGAGGGTACACCAAAACTTTACTGCAGGGTTAATAACTTATTTTTTATGTTATTTATTGAATTTGTAGACTACCCCCATCCCTGACTACTTTGGGCAGCTTTACAAAAATTAAAGCAACAATAAATACAAGCAACTCAACAAAAACAGCATCCCTTCAGGGAACAACAACCCCCCCCCCCCATATCAAATTTCTCGCAACTCTCAGATTGGCCTGTCCATCACCCTAACTCAAATCCTGCAAAAAAAGACAGATTTTTTAAAGAGCACTTGAAAACAGGGAAGGTGGCCTCAGAGCTCACCCTGTTCCAATCTTCTCTTCTTTTGAATCAAATTGAGTTTTTTACTCTTTTATGTATTGAACTTTGGCGGACTCAAATCGTATATAAGTATGAAACCTTTTTATAGATACAAAAATGTGATTCCCACACAGGTGAATTGGCTTTGTCATTGTAATTCATCACATTGGAGATGAAAATACTTTCAGCCATAAAAAGTACAGAATTTGACCATTACAAGTCATGATTTTTGGTCCACTTAACACCAGTTCACTGCTTCAAGTGTACCTATCAACCGTGGACTTCTGGCAGTTCACTTAAAAGACAGAAAGCTATGATACGTAAGCCTGACAGCCTCTTTTCTACCGTCCTGTTGGCACACCTTAAACCAAGTCGCTCAAATGAACTGAGGATGAATTGGGATACCCTGCAAATAGGACTTGCCCACCGGTTCAGAATGCCAGATGAAGACCAATTTGCAGTCAGTGCTGGCAAAGTTGTAAATACCTTTTTATTAAATGTAGTTTAAAAATCATACTCCCTGGCTGCTGTTGCCATTCTCCCCATCATTCAGTTTATCCATTGTCTTTTAACAGCAATTTATGGGAGGTTTTTTTTTTTCTCTGTGTACTTTAATAAGTCCTGTTTAGCTTAGCTTTGGTACAATTCCTTACTGAGGCCCCCCATCTTTCTGATTGCTGTTTAATACATTTCTACTCAGGTCTGCTATAATAGCAATAGCACTTAGACTTATATACCACTCCACGGTGCTTTACAGCCCTCTCTAAGCAGTTTACAGAATCAGCATCTTGCTTCTGAACAATCTGGATTCTCATCTTATTGACCTCGGAATATTGGAAGGCTGAGTCAATCTTGAGCCAGTGAGGATTGAACCCCTGGCAGTCAGCAGAATTAGCCTGCAACACTGCATTCTAACCACTGTGCCACCATGGCTCTTGGCAGTAGCTGGATCTAGCAACTCCATTAAGCATATATAATCTTAATTGCTTGTTATTCTATTATACAATGGCTATGCCTTTTAAAAACAGTTGTATGTAACATCAGCCAGATGGTCAATTTCTCCTCCCCCCCCCCCCCCCCGCAGTTTAGCTGCTTTTTCTTGGTAGGATTTTCAGACTCCTGTGTGTCTTATAAACAAGGAACTGAACCCCGAAGGGAAGCAAAACAGTTTTTATTGAGAAAAACAGCAGAGGAAGGGTTAAACGTAGACCGATTCTGTCTTATAAGTTATCTCATCCAGAATGTATTTGCAGTGGAGATGAACTAACTTTTTATGCAATTTTAAAGTATTCTGTAGTTGATTCTGGGAAACACGGAATTTTAGGTAATAACCAGATCAGAATATCAATGACAAGAGGCAGTAGTATAGTTTTTATTTGTGCATTCTTATTTGCATCTGTTCAAAAGTAAAATTCATTGAATTTAGTGGTGCTTCATCTCAGAAAAGAATTGCCATCCTAGCCTTAGATCTGCATCTCTAATAGCTATTTCCACTTTCATCTCAACCTGAATCATGGAGTCCAGACACAAATTCAGTTGCCTCTGAAAAGCATTCCTTAACATCTCATTAAACATTTCCTAAGTATAATGATTAGTATTTTGTGGCACGGCCTTTTTGCGTGTTTATTTGTGTTCTCTCTAGGGGAAAGAAACTTTAAAAATGTTTAAAGTTTATACCTCTGTGCTTTTCTCATTGTATTAAAAGACAGGTAAGTGGAATCAACCAAATTATTATTGAGGGTTGCACATCTTCCCATCTCTGCCAGCTCTTTTATTTGTCATAATAAAAGTGGCCTTCTACTTCACTGCACTAAGGATAGAAATGACAAATTAACAGAACTATTGTATTTTTATTTTAATCTGAAAATATTAAGCCCTGCAAAAATTTGCTTGCTGTATATGTAAATAATGCTGACATGATTATATTGGACAGAAGTTTGCTTTTTTTTACTTTGATGAAAACCTAAGATTAGGAAGAAGTAAATACTGTAACTGTTGACATCCACAAATTTATGGATTATTTTTTGTTCGTTTGTTTTTCTGGTAAATGATTTCAGTAATATTCTAAATTAATGACAGAGCTTCTGACAGGTTTCTATTAACATGAAATAGACTGAAATATTGTCTTTAATATACTGTAATTGTATGTAGCTTATTATAGTCTAAGAGGATGATGGACAAATTGAAAGATGATCTTGAGTGATGTATTAAAATGCTGCTTAACAACCCACACAAAACGTGCTCTGGATCCTGTTGTATCATGTCTTCATGACTATATCACTTTTGTTTAATCAACTTCTTGTCTTCCAATCTGTTAGTCTCAAGGATGGTTTCTAGTTCTTTGCCTCTATCTTTGGTTTCCAACAATCCTGGATTTTTGCAGTCCGTCATCCTAATTTGTTCTGGGCCCATTTCTTTGCCTTTTCTCACAACTACTGATATTTCTTATGGAGAAATATTTAAAATTCAAAAGAGTTCACAAACTTTTCAGCACCAATGTATGCCTTATTCACCCCCTTTGTTATCGGTACCACAATAACCTCTTAAACATCAACTAGTTTAAGTTTAGTTTAATAAGCAGGAACCCATTGGAAAACAAAGTTTCCAAAGGAAGTGAAAAAGATTTCCAGAGAAAAAAGCAAGTGAGCTAGTGAAGAACTCTTGGGTTCAGTAGTTGGGACTTTTTTTTGCATTTAGATTAACAAAACTGTGGAATGCAATTTGCTATATTAGTGGATTCTCTGCCAACATGTCTGCAACCGATTGTTGTTGCCATTCATAAGAACCGAAGTCTTCAGTTTTCCTGAAACAATCAATTTGGCAACCTTTTACTAGCTAGGAATTCATATAAATAATTTGCAAGTAGAACATGTAAGGCTTTTGTCAAGGCAGTTTTTAAATACATTTCTTAAAGCAAATAAATAAAGGAAGTGTGAAGTGTGTCTGGATTACTTGGGAACGAAGTAATGTTTATCTGCAACACACTAAAAAGCATTTGTGTGTGTGTGTGTGTGTATGCGTGTGTATAATTATAAATAAATCAGCTTTTTATCTCTTTTTTTCCTATTTGTTGAAAAGAGAACACTCTGCCTCCCTTTGCATTCTCCCTGCTGCTCCTGCTGCGGTTTGAGGGAATGCAAGTCTGGAAATGATTTCAAGCAAATGTTAGAAGTAAATACAGCATGTTTGGGGGAAGGGAGGAGGAGAGGTAGAGGGCAGTCCAGCATGGTGTTTTGTTAAGAAAAGGAAGTGACTGAGGCATTTCAGTCACCATCTATAGTCAGTATAATATCACTCAATCCAGCCACCGAAAATGTCTCTAATGCTGTTCAGCCACTTTGAATATTTGAAGACAGATTATCAGTTTCCTAACTTCAGTTTGTTAACATGCAACCCCCTCCACATTATTCAGAAGAATTGTTGATTATGTATGTTAATATTTCCATACTGCAATGTTTCTCAATCTTAGCAACTTTTAGATGTGGGGACTTCAACTCCCAGAATTTCCCTGTCAGCATGGCTGACTTGGGAATTTTGGGAATTGAAGTCCACATATCTTAAAAGCTGATACGGTTGAGAAAACACTGCCATACTGTAATTTCTTTTAATAAAAGGAATTCTTCTCTTGTAGAAATTTAACTCAACCCTTTGTACTTTTTTACAATGATTTTTTTGCCAGTTCATAGTGAAAGAAAAATTGCCCACCCAATAATTTGAAATAAATGATAGTTGCACACAAACATTGCATGGGTTATTGTGCTTTGGATATGGAAATTAGTCTTTATCCTGGTTTCTATTTATGCAGGAGAATCTGAGAGCAGTTTTTTTGTTTTCTCTATATAAGCATTCACCTTCTTTAATATGGGAATACAGTATATTCCTTTATTTACTCTCCTTTATTGGTACAGTACTACTACTGTTTCAAAACTGTAAATGCATAATATTGATTTTTCACATGCAATTCACGTCAGATCATTGTCTTGGTGCAACAGGTACAATTCTTTGTCATTCTACAGAAGATATGAAATCGATGTCCAAATATACTATACAACATATTTGTGTTTTGTACTTTTAGCTTATTTTTCAGACAATTGTCTCCTAAATTAGCTTCTATCAATTTTTCTAGCTTTGACATCCTTTTTATACATACTGAAGTTTAAGTTATCTTTGAAAGTAACTCAGAAGAGTTTTACTTCCTACTTATTTTATCCTGCTGTCACCTGTGGTCATACAGGTTTTGAAACAATACAAAACCTGTTTAACCAGCTTATCAGGTGAGAAAAGGAGATGAATATGCCTGCAATGAGCTTCAGTCCCGCAATTAAGTCACTTATTTATTCCAGCCACAGATACTCAGGTTGTATGTAAACAGTGTAGTTGCATTTTAAAAAAAAAAAAAGTCTGAATTTATGAACAAATTGTGTGACAGGAACTAAAGCCATTTTGCCACAGCAATCTGGGGCCAGGAATTAAATAGGGGTTGTGTTCTTCCTCTAGGTCTTTTGTGCAGCAACATTATCTAAAATGACACTAACTTCACAATTTTTTTTTAAAAGTATACAATCTGGAAACGGATCCAGAATGGAGAGTAACTGCAGGGCATATAGAGGTTTAAAAAGAATGCTACACTTATTTAGATTCTGCTGTGACCACATCACACTTGCTTTATGTGGTGCCCCAAGATCTGATGGCTGCTAGTTCTGATTATTTCAGTGATGGATGTGATAAATTCATGGCAGAATAGATCTATCACACCAATGAGTTTTGATGTCTAGCTAGACATCAGAGGCAATGCAACATTGAAAACAAATTACAAGGACAGAGGTTAAATACTTGTTTGTGGGTTTTCCAGAAGCATGAATTAGTCACTGTGAGAAACTGGATGTTGAACCAGATGGGCCTTTGGTCAGATTTAGCGGGGTTGTCCTTATATTGTGTGCTTTCTCTGTTGTGGCACCTGCTTTCTCCAATGACACACACACACATTATTCAGCTTCCATTCTAATGACATTCAGAAAATCATTAAAAACTTGATTGTTCTCTTAGGCCTTGTGATAGAGTGTTTGCAGAGTCTCTGTGGCTTTGGTTGTTATTGGTAGCATGTTGCTTCTGTCGGCAATGGGTTTCTTTTCTATATATAATGTTTTTTTTCTTTTCATTATAAACTTCTCCAAGTTGTTAAGGGAGCAGGGCAGCCTCAAAATTGAATTGAATTAATTAAATAATTGCTTAGGGACAAAGATGGACTAGAAGTCTTCATAATCAAACCCTGCTAATTACCTTGATAAAATAAGTTACAATAATTTTGTTTGAACAGCATAAGGAACTGTTAGAATGTATACCTTTCATGTATGGGGGCAAGTCATGGCATTAAAAAAACCTCATTGCTAAATTTTTAGAAATATTGTTTACTATTTGACTTCTATGAATTAGTTTAATAGCTAGTTTGGTTTCAAGAATGAGAGATACTTAACAATCAAATTACATATAAATACTGGGTGCTTTTTGGGGGGGGAAAACAAAAAACAACAAATAGCTAATTCTGGTAGAATCCACAGATATGGAACCCTCTACAGTACAGGATAGTCCTGGCGTTACAAGGGTAATTGAGCTGGAATTTCCATCACTAAGCAATGCAGTTGTAAAGCGCAAAGTCACATGACTACATCACTTAGCAACAGCAGTCCCAGCATGCCCCGTTGCTGTCATCAACCAAATCCCATTGGTAGTTAGTTGAGGACTGAGCCCAACCCCCCCCCCTCTCAGTAAGGTGAGGAACTGCCTCCTCTTCAACTCTTCCACCCACCTATCTCCCTGTCTCTCTGCCCTCCCCCCTCCCCCCACAGCAACATTCCTTGGTAGTGCAGCATCCTTTGAATTGGAAAAGAGGCCCAGGGTTTTCAGTAGTCTCATCTGGCTGCTACTGCTCAAGGAGCTCTACTTCAGCCCAGTGCTGCTACGGAATGCTACTTCAAGACCCACACTGCAACCAGACACCCAGCTGCCACAGAGTAAAGCACCAGCCACCCTGTGCTCCACAGGCCCTGCCAGACCAGATGACCTTCATTGTCTCTCGAATGCTGATGAGATATGCCCAGTGTGGCCCCTATGCGAGGTCCCTTCCAACTTGTTCTGTTCTGTTCTGTTCTGTGCTGAGGCAGCTGCTGGACATGTCAGGCCTTCTATCCAAGGCCAGTCATGCTGTTCTCCACACACTGCCATTCTCGTGATGTGTCAGAAAGTCTTCTGAAGTCACAAATGGCGATCATGTGATCACTGGGGTGCTGCAGTAGCTGGAAGCTCAAGGAATGCTCGTACATCTATTTTTTCCAGCGTCACTACAACTTTCAACAATAGCTGTATGAATGGATGTAAGCTGAGGGCTACCTGTAAATGTTGGGGGGGGGGAATATTTGCCACATTTTGCATCAGCTGGAATTTCTTCATTGGTTAGAGAGTCCCCAAGTGGTGCTGTAGTCAATCTATTATGGATGTGAATGAAACATATACTGATGACATGTTTAACCCCGCCTTCTAGCTCAGCCTCTTCTACAGGAATCTTCTCCTAGTCATTTCACACAGATATAGAGAACATGAAAACTTCTTAAGCACCTGTCACGTAATGCTTTATGGAGCAAAGGATGGGGGGGGGTGTCATCAAAGAGATGTTTCTAGCTTCTCTAGACTGTTAATGCTTATAATCAGCCAATGAGACTAATATACTGAATTTTGTACATAAATGAAAAGTGTTGGTTAACTAGATACTTTACAGTAATCAACCCCAGAATGAAACACAGTTTGAACTTGCTTTACTTCTCAGGAACAGCTTATAAATAAAACTATTTTTGTTTTAGATTCAACTATGTTTACCGCTAAGCATCAAAGGGCAGCGAGCTTGTAAAGCAAGAGGGAAGTTTCTAGTTTTGAACATTTTATAGTATCTCTTAATATTTTTTCATTTTCATTTATTATTCCACTATACATTTTAGGGTGAGGAACAACATCCCTGAAATCGGAATAAAAGTAACTGGCATTTACTGATCATAGATTACTTTGGTGGTTATTCTATCAGTTGATGTTTTAGGACTCTCTAAGGCTGAAAGTGGTCCTTCTGATATAGTCTGGAACACTATAGAAACTAGATCTTGTTGATGCAAAATCCCTTGGAGTTCTTCCCAGCATAAGAACCGAGCAATGGCATTGGATATGGACTTTGTTGGGGTAGTTTTGTAGGGTAGATGGTTAGAAATTGAAATGGTAAGACTAAATAGCTGAGCTAGCCAAAGTCACCTGGTTGGATTATGTGGATTGTGGTTTTGTGCTTGAGGTCGGAGGGCTTTCTGGGTTGGGAGAAATGGGGAAAGTCAGGATAGGTCTTTCGTGGGAAAATGGGATTATGGTCATGTCAGGCAATGAGACATCTGGTGGGAGGCTGAGTACTCCATACTCTGAAAGGAGAATTCAATATGTTGGATTGATTCCCCCCTTCCAGATCTCTCCTCTCGTCCCAAGATCCAGATACTAGATTCTTAGGGCTTCGGCTATTACTACTCTATCCTAATCAATAAAACTATCCTAATCAGGCGGGCTTTTTCACAGGTATATCATACGAACCAATTGCAGGCAATCCTGGATTGTAATCTTCGCATCTCAGCTTATTGTCGTTCACAGAGTTGTTGCATGGGGAAAAGGAGTGTTTTGTATGGTGAACAAAAAGCTATATATAAATTTAACAAATAAATATCAAATGTGGACTATGTCAGCCTTGTCCACACTTAGCTGCTTAGCCTGGTAGATTTAATTATTTTTTATAGACACAGGAATAGAGAAATTGTTCCTAAAAAAATGTAGTTAGAATTGAAAAATATAGTAACTGGTGGCCATTAATAGCTATGGTAAGAAGTAACACTTAGCCAGGAGCAGAAGTATTTTGCCAGTGGCTTCACATTGTTAATTGATAAAAAAAAAAATTAGACTTGCTTTGGGTACCTGTAGTCTGTTGACACAGATTAGACTATCGTGGAAGCAGTCACTTGGTTGATTGTGTCTTTGTTGGGTTACTGCAATGATGATTGTGCAAGTTACTACTTTTAAAGAGTCTTCACAGAGTCTAGTGGGCTCAGATTTTGGCAGCAAAAATGTTGGTGAGCACTTACGGAGCTTCACTGATTACCAATCTGTCCCTCAATACAATTTAGAACAATAGTAATTACATTAAATCCTTAAACAGCTTAAATCCAGGATGCCTTAGGGATCACCTTCTTTTGCAAAGATCTATTCATGCAGTAGGAACAGATAGACTGAGCCTTCTCCAGATCCCAGTTACAAAGGAGGCTCAGCTGACAGGGATGAGAGGAAAGACCTTAATCGTCATTCCCCAACTATGAGATTCTTTGCCTGTGAAGCTATGCTGTCTTGATTCTTATTTCATCTACTCCAGAAAGCTGCTGCTTTACTGGGGAGATGATACATCTTATTCATTGTCTGTGCCTTCCTGTTGAACTCTGTCTGTCTCTTTTTGGGGGGTGGGGTGGGGGTATTTTAATGGAATGTTATTTTATAACTTAAAACCAAATACTAAATAGCTATAAAATCTCTTCTAATGAAAGGATTATAAAGGTGGAATACATATTTCTTTATATTCCTGTGTAACAAACAACATAATTGGTGAGACTGACTACAGAAACTGAGGTTAGAATGAGTTACAGTCCTGTTTCACTGACTTAGATGTGAACTAGAAGACAGCGAGCGCCAAAGAAGGATTAGCGACACTGCTGTTTAACGTGATCTGGAGGACTACCCAGAATTCTGTCTTTAATTTCATTAGGGTACTTTTGTGTGAGAGGTGTTGCAAAGAAAGAACATTTTACATTTGGTAATCCATTTGAGAATGCTGTATGCTAATATTAGCTAATGTATGCTAATATGCTGGCAACTGACTGTTGCAAGTAGCTTACCCTGACTGTTAGTTGTTACTCTATTACAGTATCATTACATTTTTAAAATGTAACTATGTTTCTGGTAGACTGACTAGCTAGATTCTAGAAGAAAAAGATTTAGTAAAGAATTGTTGCCAGAAAAATAGTTGCACATTTTTTAAAAAAAAGAGAAAACAGCATAACTGACTCTGTAAGCTATAGGATTTATTTTGAAAGCGTTTTTCTTTTTATTCAGTTTGAACCATTCTCAAGGGGAATGCTTTTGGATCTGATTTGGAAATATGGCTGCATACGAATATTTTTGCAGGAATCCCTCTTCATAAAGCTATTGTCTGTCCTTTCTTCCTCCACCCCCATTCCACATACACAGCTGAAGGGAAGAGGTAGTATATCCCTGCTGGTTATGCATTGAAATGGAGATTTCCTGGATTCCCAGTGGAATTCTTGCAGACTCTACAAATCCCTTCCTGTAGGGAAATTTTAATTTTCAGTAATATGCACTATAGTATGCTTTGTTGTTGTTGAGATTTCCACATGTATATAGCCCTTTCTTTACTTATTTAACGGAAAATATGTGCATTGTGACGTAGAGCAAACTCACTTAAAAGCCAAGCTTCCTTCCAAATGCGCATGTGTATGATTATTGCCACTGTGGTTGTGTTATATTAATGCTGTAATCTACTGTATGGAATGCTAAATTCTCCAGAGAGCTGGTATTCTCTTCCCTCATTTCTTCTCTCCCCCCCCCCCCCCCCCCCCCAGTGTTGTTGTAATAATTTCTGGTTCCTTTTGCTTTCATTCAGTCTTGACATCTTCTGGGAAAAGGGCAACAAAACATCTAAATAGAAAACATTCCTTAAAAGTCTACTCTCAAGAACTTTCAATAGTTCAAGCAACTTCTAATCCTGATTTTGTCTTTTCTCCACTGCTGCTGCTTTGCCTTTCTACAGGTAGTCCTCAGCTTACGACCACAATTGAGCCTAAAATTTCTGTTGTTAAATGAGTTTTGCCCCATTTTATGATTTTTCTTGCCACAGTTGTTAAGTGAATCACTGCAGTTAATACGTTAGTAGCCTGGTTGTTAAGTGAATCTGGTTTCCCGTTGACTTTGCTTGTCAGAAAACTGCAAAAAAGTGATCACATGATCCTGGGACATTGCAACTGTCATAAATATAAATAAATAACCAGCTGCCAAGCATCTGAATTTTGATTACATGATCATGGGGATACTGCAAAGGTCGTAATTGTGAAAAAAAGGGTCACATTTTTCATTGTTGTTGTAACTTTGAATGGTCACTAAACAAACTATTGTAACTCGACTACTCATACCTGTCCCACAAAACCGTACCCAGATGTAAACATTTTTTTCTACTGTTTTGCAGCAAAACTTTTTCAAAATGAGGATTTTGCAGATGTTCCCTTTGTAGTCACTGATTTTTATAGAGGTTTTCCAGGGTTCATGGTGATAATTTGACAATTAACTCTAGAGGCCAAAAAATCCTTCACTAAAAGGAAAGAATAATTTTAAGTATTGTGGTTTGAATTACTTTTCCCAGATGCTTTTATTTGCTGCAGCCTCAAGAGGTTGATGATAAAAATTATGAATACATCCACATGCTGCATTCTAAAACTAATGTTGCTGTTTTTTATTCCTATTCGGGCATTTTCAGACCAATTTGTGTAGACCCAGGATCAAAGAGGACAAAAAACAATGACATTCTAAAATCATAATTGACTTGAGTTTTTATTAAGCATAAAGGCAATTGCACACTGCGTACATCAGAATCAAAATTATGTGTAAACCCAGCCAACTATCTCTATTTACTGCTAAAATTCTCATCACTATGTGCTGAAGATAGAGAGAACTTCTGAAGAGGCTTTAGAAGTGAACGGGGAGGCAGGTTTTATCTGTTTAGTGGTTTATGTTTAATATTTTTCATGATAGTGAATGGCAATATTTATGGACGTAAGTAAAATAATCTTAGGAAAGCTTTAGGACATAGCCATACTTGCTCCCTCACTTGGTGACATCATTGAAGAGGGAGAACAGGCTTTTAAATCATAAATCATTAAATCATTGATTTCAGCTCTTTTTAATTTTGTCATGTAGAATTTATCAACAACTATTTTTATGTATCTGTGTCAATTGTTCATGAGGTGAGACGTAAACAACATTGAAGTTAAGAATCCTAGCATAGCTTAATGATTTTGAGAGTTATTATAAACGTTCCAGAGAAATTACAGTGGTTAATAAGAACAATGAATCATAGTCACCACATTAACTAGCCATTTTTTAAATGTTATAATGGTGGTAAGAAATTCTATTTTTTGATATTATCAAAAGGATCTTGGAAAAAATGGATAGGGAACAAAAGTGAAAAAAATCAAAGTGAAAGTAGATTGCAGGAAGAGAAAGTATGAATACTTATGGAAGTATTAGAAATTAAATTAATCTCCCAACAGAATGAATGGGAAGTAAAGAAAGGGATGTAAAAGCTTCAGAGTGAACAGAATTATGTTAGAGTGGCACAGAAGTACGGGGCACAACGCTAGTAGGAAATATGATGAAGAATGAGGAAATGAAAGAGGTTGTAGACAAGGAGAATGCATGTAAAAGATTAAATGTTGCAAAATTTGAGAAAAATAAATGTATAGAGAAAAAGATAGTCGCAAAAGATGCATTCAATGAAAGCAAGGGACACAGTATTTAAAAATGTAAAAACAATACAGGTAATCCCCCAACTTAGGACCTCAATTGAGCGCAAATGTCTGTTACTAAGCAAGACATTTAAGTGAGTTTTGCCCCGTTTTACAACCTTTCTTGTCACATTTGTTAAATGAATCATCACAATTGTTAAGTTAGCCACACGGTTGTTAAATGAATGTGACTTTGCTCGTCAGAAGGTCGCAAAAGGTGGTGACATGGCCCTGCGATGCTGTAATAATCATAAATATGAGTCAGTTGCCTAGCGTCTGAATTTTGATCATGGGGAATCTGCAACGGTCATAAATGTGAAAAATGGTCATAAGTCTCTTTTTTCAATGCTGCTGTAACTTCAAACAGTCACTAAATGAACTATTGTAAGTCGAGGACTACCTGTATAGAGTAGTTTTCATGGAAATAAAACATCATTGGACAATATTGAAAACAAGTACAGGTAGTCCTCACTTACTGACTGCAACTGGGACCAGCAGCTCCATTGCTAAGCATGACTTCATCAATTTACAACGTTAGCTCTGGCTGTAGTCATGAACAAATCACCCATGGTCATTAAGTGTGACATCACATGACTGTGACTTGTGATTTCCTGCAGGCTTCCCTATTGACTTTGCTTGTTGGGCCACCCAGAGTCACATTCCATGCGATGGGTGGCCAAATAGATTTATTAAACAAACAAATAAAAAAAAATCTAGGACTTCATTAAAGTGAGGCAACTTTCACATTTACATGACAAGCATTTATATTATGAAGGTTGAATTCCTGTTACATTTAAACTACTCCTAATTTGATTTGCTAAAATGCAGAAATCATAAACATTAGTTTTCTTCTATTTGGAGTCAATGAGGTAAAAACCTACTTAAATATCTCAGGCAGAGCACTGCATGGATTTCAACTCCCAGCATAACATTTTTTTCCCTCCTGGATTGCAAAGGTAGATCATAGTTATAAGCTAATTACAGTGCAGCCTGTTGGCAATCATAGATGGCATTTACCTATGTAACAAGCTGTTAGTTTTCATGAGATGGCACTCTTGGGTTCTCTGTACTTATCTGCGTGAATTTTTTTTCCTAGAGTATGTCCCTATGCGTTTGAAGATCCAATACATTGTCTTATAGGAAAAAGAATTGTGTGTTCCACAGACATTGTGTTTTAATTGCAACCTGTAATTATGTTGACATGGAAATCACCAAGGATTAATTTCTCTGCTAGAAAGGATAAAATGTGAATATTCAGTCGTTAAGTAAAAGCTTTCTAAGATGTATGTTAATTTTGAAGTAAAGTTTTAACAATGTGTCTTTATCCTAGTATCCTTTATTGTTGGGGGGTACAACATGAACTAAATCAGCTTTCACTAACCTAGATGTCCTGCAAGTGGAGTGTCTTTTTTTAAAAATTCCCCATTCTGGGAATTCTAAGACCTGAAATCTACAAATCGTGCTTATACCCAGGTTCTGAAAGGTTGAACTGAATGGGTTGTTTTTTTTTGCAGAGGACCATAACTAAGCATTATTTTGTCTGTCTGTGTGTGTGCTGAACTTCCCACCTTTTGCTCAGGGTAGTCCCTACAAGTCCTGACCTATAGTTCTTCTGATTGCGGTAAACAGATGTACCCCCAAAAGATCTAAAGGCACCACGTTGCCTTCCCATTATAGAAGATGCTAAGATAGATGAGCAAAATTATTTGGCCTGGCAAATTGTTCCCCTCTCTGGCCTTCGGGGGCCACTTGTTGGTTGCAGAATGTATGGAAAAAATATTTTCCCAGCCCTAAGAATTATCAGAATTTTGAGGCTTTGCCCAACTTTCATAACCTTCCAATGAGGAAATCACAGCCACCTTCAGCGTTTATTAAAAAGGCAATGTATGCTTCCTCTATGAAAATAAAATAACAGCAGGTCTCCCATTGAGACTTGTGTAATACAGCAGTGTCATGTGAT
Organism: Azemiops feae; assembly: GCA_023970755.1. Taxonomy (NCBI): domain Eukaryota; kingdom Metazoa; phylum Chordata; class Lepidosauria; order Squamata; family Viperidae; genus Azemiops; species Azemiops feae. The sequence continues at coordinate 529,921 of JALGBA010003873.1, read as the reverse complement.
TTCCGCCAACAGTAAGGTAGTCCTCGACTTACAACTACTCATTTAGTGACTACAGAACTGAAAAAAGTGAGTTATGACTGCTTTTCACACTTACCACCATTGCTGCATGCCCAGGGTCACGTGATCAGAATTCAGTCGCTTGGCAGCGGACTCATATTTATGACAGCTGCAGAATCCCGGGTTCATGCAATCACCTTTTGCGACCTTCTGACAAGCAAAGTCAATGGGGGAAGCCAGATTCACTTAACAACCGTGTTACTAACTTAACAACTGCAGTGCTTCACTTAAAAACTGTGCCAAGAGAGGTCGTAAAATGGGGCAAAATTCAATTTTGGGCTCAAGTGTGGTCGTACGTTGAGGACTATCTGTATTTTCTGAGCCATGTTTTGCCTATTGCTGGTTAATGACTGAAAGCCGAATAAGAACCAACACTTGGAACATTGGGGAGTTTTTGTCTTTTGGGCATGTTTTCCATTGATATTTGGGGATTCCACACTTAGTGGTTAAAATGTATAGAGCAGCTGATTTCCAAGAACCTTCACTGTTCTCTTCCTATCAGTGTCATTTCTACTTCACTTAAAAAAAAAAAAAAAGCACCACAAGCTGAGGTTGCTTCAATTCTACTGCAAATGGTGCCTCTAGGAGACTTTTCCTTGTTTCACAAGTGTGTGATGTCTCTGGGTGTGAGTTCTAAAAATAGGTGTAACATTGAATGTTATTGCATCATAAATCGAGTTAGAGCTACTGTTGGCAGGAAGCATCCCCTTGCTTTAAGCAGAATGAAAACTGTGGCTAGCTCCTCATATTATTACAGTCAATTCTGTGTACATTTGCACAGCTGTTACTGAAACATTTAAACATTCTTATTGCCAGAAATATGTTCTCCTCTGTTCTGACAAATAAAGAAGAGGTGGAATAAGAAGGCCAGGCAAATATTTTTTTTCCTTTAGAATCCAAGCTATGTTACAGTAAGCCTGTTTTTGTCTTTAAACTCTCTTCTGACTTTTTCCAAATTTAGCAAATTGTTTGGAAAATAACAGTCCCATTCTTGGCTCTTGATTTTTTATTTTATTTTTCGCTTAAAGATTTTGGCTGTCCTCTTGAAACTATTCACTCACAAGTAGTTTCTGGATTGTGGCTTCTCAGATTTCATAATTTTTTAAAAAAAATATTTACACATAGCTAATCTGAATATGGAGAAATGTAATAAATAAAATACTCCCCCCTCCCCTTAGTTTGACTTATGATTATTTCCCATCCTTTCCCTGACACCCCAGGAATACCTCAGACTTTTGTGAAAGCCTTTCACACTTCCCCCCAAAAGCTTACACTGAAGAATATTTACAAAGAATAAGTGAGCACAGTTGTACTTTTGGATCATATAAATAATGGAGCGACTCTTACAGGGTGATATCAGAAATACTTGCTTTGGCAGCAAGATAGCATGAGTATACGAGACTCCCAAGTGTGGGAGTTGGGGCGTATGGATAAACTGCAGACAGATTAGTCACAGTGTCTATAAGTCATTATTTAGAGCATTGAATGAGGGGAAGTAAAATGAAAACAAACTCTAAATAATACAAGAAATTTCTTCAGTTTTTTTTTTAAAAAAATTTGTTAAAAAATTAAGAGAGATTGCATCAGCTGCTCTTTAGGACATGACAAAATAGAGGGAGAAGACAGTCCCTCTTATGCACAATCACTGTATTTCTAAGTTGACCTCATATATGCTTTTATGTGAACTTTCAGCCTTGTATCTGTTTTATTGTGCTGCAAAGTTAAGAGGCTGCAGCTCTCTCTGAAAGCTCTTTTCATGAAAGCTCCACTGGGGACTGTCACATATGTTTATGGGAAGAAACCCAAGAAGTGAACTTACTTTGCTGTGTCTTCTGGAGAAACTGGCCAGAAAGATAGCAGTCAGGCTTTAGGAGAACAAGCGTTTGATGTTCCAAGTCAAGGAAATCTGGACGCTATGTTCCACATATTCAGATTTAGACAAACTGTGCTTAGTGAAAACTATAAGGGCTCCTTTCAATAGGAGTTTCAGACCCAGGCATAGTACAGGTAATCCTCGACTTACAACAGGTCATTTAAAGTTACAAAGTTACAACGGCAAAATTCCTGCTGACTCAGGAATTCTGGGAGTTGAAGTCCACGAGCCATAAAAGAGCCAAGGTTGCCTACCCCTGCCCTAGAACAACCCAGCTTGCTTTTTGTAACATTAAAAACCTGGGCATGAGTCGAGGATCTCAGGTGGGCCTGTTCGTTACGGGCTTGGAGTGCAGTTTATACTTAGTTTATTCTCTACTGTTCGTTTCAAGTTCACTGGATTTTTTCTTAAATCAACTGCTGGAGTTGCAGGTACAAATTGAACAGCCGTATAAATTCATATAATAAATAGCATCAGGAAGCAAGGTTCATTAACCTAGGATGAAGATGACTTGTGTTCTTTTTAATATAGTTAACATTAACCCCAATGTTGCTGGGATTGAAAATAACAAAGGCAAGTTATCTGAAAATGGAACAAACTTATTCAGTTTTTTAATAGTTGCTGAATGAGGATGGGTACACCCAAACCTAAGGCTTATGCAACTAAACCAAAATTCGGTGTTATTTATATATTTATTGAATCATTTTTCTCTGGCCATGACAATATGGGGGTAAGAGAAAACTTTTATCACAGTTTGGAAGATTCATGAAAAGTAATTGTGCAGTCCATTCAATTCATAATGATATTTTATGGGTACCCATATTTTAACATGCAGAGAAGGACCCTTGAATTTGAAACACTTCAGTGATTTCTTTAAAAATGCTGTAGTAATACTACATTTTGTCAGGAACAAAAGCAATTTGAAGTTCATAATTAGACCTAGCTGCTTTAAACATGTTGCTCACTAAGTGAAACAAGCAGAAATCAAAATCAATTGGTGGCTGTCAAGGGAAAAGATTAAGTAGCTTGTTTCAAGATTAAGGAAAGTATAAATACTATAGAAAATCAGGGGGAGATGAAATGAGACAAGTAGATAGGACTGGATGGCAAACTCTTAAGACTGTTTGCAAATCTTAGAAATGGAAAATATCGGCTGAAAGGATGATTTCAAGAATGAAGTAATTGGTGCTTTACCTATATAATTATGAGAAGATACATGCTCATATTCTACTTATTCTTTTGAAACTATGTAGCCCCCTTTCTGTAGAAAGTGCAAGGTAGTACGTATAGACTTTATATTGACATAAAGTATTTCAGTTTACCAGTGGGGTCTTTACCTTTTCCTTACAGGCCAGCCCTTTGTGAAAAATGTGCTGTTGAGGAGCAGGAAGTACCGTAGCATAAGTCAGTATTGTTCCTCTCCTCTTCACTCATTCTTTTCTGAAAAATAAAACCCTAACCTGACTTCCGGTTAAATGGATATGTTATAGAGCAGGGGTTTTCAAACTTGGCCCTTTTATGACTTGTGGACTTCAACTCCCAGAATTCCTCAGCCAGGCACGCGTGCCTGGCTGAGGAATTCTGGGAGTTGAAGTCCACAAGTCATAAAAGGGCCAAGTTTGAAGACCCCTGTTATAGGGGCAGATGAGGGAGGCAGGGTGGCTCAGCAGTTAAGACGCTGGGCTTTTTGGCTGAAAAGCCAGTAGCCCAGGTTTGAGACCCACGTGCCACGTGATGGGGTGAATTCCCGTCCTCGCTACAGCTCCTGCCAACCTAGCAGTTCAAAAGCATGCAAATGTGAGTAGATAAATAGGTACCACTATGGTGGGAAGGTGACTGCTGTCTGTGGCATCTTGCTGGTCACATGACCAACAAAACATCTGCAGACAGCCCTGGCTCAAGGGCCTTGAAATGGCGATGAGCACCACCCCTTATAGTCAGCCACAACTTGCGGAGTAAAATCCACAGGGACTCCCTTACCTTTTACTTTTTTTTTTATAAGGGCATATAATTTCACCATAGCATCTGCTGTGTTAAGAGGTACTGTATAGGTACACTTACGCCTATAAATTAAAATGGGCTTGTCTCTTTGCTATTAGCAAACTTTAGTGAACAAGTTAGCTTTCCATTTTGGCTGTTTATTACACTTTCAGAAAGTTATTTTTTACTGTGCGGAGATTTAGAGGTAATTAATACAAATGTGTTGTTTACTCTGCTGTTGCTTTCCTGTCTGTTATGCTTTTTCTTTCTTAGTGTTCTGCATTGTTGTTAGAGTTTAAAATGGAAACTATCATCCTAAGAATACCTTCTCTCTGGGTATTACCTTTATTCCCAAGTTGCTTCTAGGTGCTTTTTAGCCATTAATTAGTCTAGCTTTATAACTCTCCTAGGAGGCTGTCAGATATATTCTGATTGGTAAACAGAGTCACGTAAAGGTGAAGGCATTCTCTGTATGCATATGCTGAAAGAATTTAGGAATATGGAATCCTTGCACCCTACCTTCCTATCTCATTAGCTAGCCCCTGCTTCTTTTTGGATTTGGAATTGAACTGTTCCTCTCCTTTTCATGTGTACCAAAAAGTCCTGCTGCCTGAGCTATAGACCATTTTTAATTGTCCCTGCCCTAATTCTTACATGAAACATGTAACAGTCTAGTTTCTGGACAACTTCCCCAAATCAAATGTTTAGTTTACATATAGTCCTTGACTTATGACAAGTCAAAGTTACAAAGGACCACTCAAAAGCTATTTACAACCCAGTTTCGAAGTTATAGCCGCTGCAGTGACCCTGCAGTCATATACACAAAATTTGGGCTGATTCACTCTTACAATCGACTGCAGAGATGCTGTGTTGTTTATCCCAAAAGAGGCCATTATCCTTATTTCAGTTTAAGATGCAACATTGCTTACAATTTTAAAGTGTACTGTAACATCTTTTAGCTTTGTCAATATTTTTCATGTTGATAGTATTTTCCTTTTAAAATTTGTTGACAGCAATCAACCAATCTAGAGGTTGTTCCTGATGGTCTGCTGAATGGCCCAGCTGAGATTCTAGTCATTGCTCGGCATAACTTGGGGTTATATCGCATGCGTGCAATTTCTCCCAACCCATGGATCCCGTTACTTTCCGTGATTCATGGAAGAGTTGAGAGAGACGGAGCGCCAGTGGATATCAGTAAGGGATTAACTTGAACAAACACGGCTGAGCTCCACTATTAAGGCCTTCCTTGTGGCAGTAAGATGGCAAATCACCAATGTTTCTCTGCCCTTATTGCTTCTACAGATAGCCAAGTGGCAGCTCCAGGCATTCTTGGATAGGAGAAGCCATGAAGTTCACCTCTGGAACAAAAGTGGGTTCTAGCAGTGGTGAATTCATCCATTAAGAAGAAGGTTGTCTGTATTCCCCTGAAAGAGGTATTGGTTCTCACACATACACACACAGAGAGAGAGAGAGAGAGAGAGACAGACAGACAGACAGACAGACAGCAAGAAGCCATTGCTGGATCCCACCATACTGAACAACTTTCATCCTTATTAGGGAAGGTTGTAAAGAAAGTGGTTTTGCAATACCTTCGCAGGATCCTGGATAAAGTGGATTATTGGGATTTCTTTCGGTCAGAATTCAGACCCGAATGTGGGATAGAAACAGAATTGGTCGTGGTTTTGGATCATGTCATCGAGAGTTGAGCTTGTACATTTATTTTGTATTGAATCATGTTTATGCTTTAAACAAAGGTTTTTAGTTTATTTGTTAGATTTATATCCCGTTTCTCTCCAGCAGTTCAAACTGTCATATGTCTGCTCTCCTTGCAAACATTTCATTACCCAATCATCGCTACTAGCACTGGTGATGTTACTTAGTTTGGGTAATGAAATGGCTGCAAGAAAACAACAAAGCTCAGAGAGCACACCAAGGACCCTTCATTTCAACCCTGAGCTACAGATATTTTCCTTTATTGGTATTCTGCTCTCCATGCCCCTTCTTGAGCCTGTCCCTTAATGGAAATCTGTACTGTCGTTCTACTTGTTGAGGAGTCTTGTGTAATCTGAAAGCCTAAATAGTCAGTTAAAAGCTATAATCGCTTCCAAATCTATTTGTCTTTCAAATTTGATTTAAAGCAATCTAATTTTCAAGGTAGATAATTTCCTTATATAAACCGCTTGGCACTTCCTTGAAACAGTCCATTATAACTCTTTTTCTCAAAACAATCATTAGTAGCCTGTTGTATCTCTTCCTTCTCTAGCCAAAGACACCCCCTTTCTCAAGAATCCTTTGTGGTTATAGTGGCATTTCAGTCCCTTCTTCGCCCCCTGCTGCCGCTCGGCAGGCAGTCTTGCTGCTTTAGAGATCTGCAGCAATTCAGTCCTAGTGCTATTGGTCAGGACATGAATCCCAGCCAAGCTAAAAGGAGGGGGAGGGGGGAGGAACGACACACCATGTGTTGGCACACAATACCAGATGCTGGGTTTTCATAATGGGGAAGCCTTTTTGGCCCCAGGCATTGCTCATTGTTCATCAACCCCTCCAGAAGAGCTGTAAAAATAAAACCTCTGATAGGTGAATGTAAGTGTAAACAGGGGGTGGCGTTCTGGGTAATTTTTAATGGACTATACTGCTCAACTGAAAAGGCAATATTACAGCAATATTGCTAGCTCTTTGCCTCTGTTTAGAATGGCTTGCATATTTTCTGTAATTTCTTGCTGTAATAAATGGATAGCCATCTTCAAAGCTTTATTGCTTTCTTGCCAGTTTTGTATTTATGTAGAGTCTAATAAGATTGCTAAATTGAAAGCTTGGGGGGGAAAAATCATCTTCAATTCCACTTTCCATTCAGAGCTCTTTAAAAAAAAAAACCTGGCCTTTTTTTGGTCGGTGTCGTCTTTCTAGATATGTGTATTTATGTTAACTTTCAATACATGTGGGGTTTTTTTATCATTAAAGAGAATCTCTACTTGTTCTGAAAAATTATTTATCGCAGAAAAGCCTTGAATAAGGGACTCTCAGTTGCAGATTGCATAGAAGAGAAGGATTTGAAAGTAATGTACAGAATTGTATGCTTGTGCTTTTATATGTGTATATATACATTATATATAATCTCCATGCACAACTCTTAACATTGCAATTTCTGCAGACATTTATTTCAGTTTTTGTAGGAAATAGTTTTGTTGCATAAAGTATAGAACATCTTATTAAATCCGAGATGCTGATGGAGATGGAATTAAAAATATGGCCTATAAAAAGTGTTTTGGTCCTACAAATTCCTTTATTAGCTGGATGGCTTTAGAAAATGACAACACAATAGTCACCCTTGACTGATCTCAAAAGCTAAGAAGGAGCAGAGCGATTAGTAATTCATTTGGAGATGACATGGAAATTCCAGGGATGCAAGTTAGACTGGGAAAACAAAAATGTCCCCAATCAAGACAGGGAGAACAACACCAGTGGCTACTCAACAACAAAATGGAAGTGGTATTTTATTTATTTATTCATTTATTTATCACATTTATATAGCTGCCCGTCTCACATATATATCACACCCGTGTTCATGTAGTCATCAGAAGCTGAGTTCAATTTGATGGAATCCTTAATAAGCTGTTGCCATTGACATCTCTAGCATTTGAGGAAAATTAAAGGAAGACATCTATAGGTTGACCTCGATTTACAACCTTTCTTTCAGTGACCATTTGAAGTTACAGTGGCACTAAAAAAAGTGACTTAGGACCATTTTCCACACAAGCACTGCAGCATCCCCGTGGTCACATGATCAAAATTCAGCCGCTTGGCAACGGGTTCATATTTATAATGGTTGCAGTGTCTTTGGGTCATGTGATCACCTTTTGCAACGTTGTCACAAGCAAAGTCAATGGAGAAACCAGATTTACTTAACAACCATGTTATTAACAACTGCAGTTGTTAACAACTGTGGCAAGAAAGGTCGTAAAATGGGACAAAATTCACTTAACAACTGTTTCACTTAGCAAGAGAAATTTTGGGCTCAATTATGATTGTAAGTCGAGGACTACCTGTACTTTGTACAGAATATGTGAGAAGGCCAGTGTAATTTCTTTTTCTACTGCAGCTTTTCTAAACGCCAGTGCAAAGTATGACTAACCATCTCAGTTCTTCCTGCCAAAAGAGATCATTATGTTTTGAAAGAGGATCCCTCAAGTTATCTTAATTCTTAGGGAATGGATGACAGTATAGGTGGTCCTCAGCTTACAACCGGTTGCTTAGTAACCGTTCAAACTTATGACAGACCTACCTTGGCACTACTTACAACCCAGATTCAAAGTTCTGGTGGTCCTGGGGGGGGGGCTGCAGTCATGTGACTGGACTTTACAATGGCTTTGCCAAAAACCAACATTTACTTCACTTAATGTCCATGGTGTTCACTTAATGATCACCACAAAAGTTTGTAAAATGAGGTTGATCATGTCGCATCTTATAACCATGATGGGCAGGCTCCCTTACAGTCATAAGTCAAGGTCTACTTGTAAGAAATGCTTCTGGGAAGGATCCTTGAAAGAAGTTGTTGCCTGAGGAGAGATGTGAAAACTAGTGGTTACTTGACAACTGAATATATAGACTGTAGATGTATAGAAACAAATTACTTTAGTTCTCAACCTGTGGTCCGCGGACTCCGGGGGGGGGGAGCGCCATGTCATCACAAGGGGTTCTGTGGAATAACAGGAAAAGGGAGAAAGTACAGTAATTAAAAATAAAGAAGACTGTAACTTTAACATCAACTGGACTGTATTTTTGCATCTGAAAATAACTTATTGTGGGATCTGTATTTCTAAAGAAAGAAACTGGCCCTGTATTGTGTATCTGAGGTAGCATGAACCAACTTCCTTTCTTTCATAATGACTTTCCTCCTTTTGAGTTACTTTTTGACCTAAAATAACCTGGCATTGAATAAGCTGCAGATACTATTGGTTGGCTTTAATGACTGTTGCTGTACTTCATACAATAAGATGCGTTACCAAAATTTAGTTGCCTATGGGAGACTAGTGAGTATGAAATCATTTGACACTTACTCAAGATATGCATCTCTTCTGCAGTACCTGTGAAAACTAGTAACAGAACTCAACCAGGCTTCTGTTTCATTTATGATAGCAGTTCAGTCTCGGTGTTTCGTTTTCTTGCCTCAAAATACATGCAAAATGAGAATGCACAAAGTTTTCTCTGCAGTAAGGCTCATGAGCTCAAGAGCTGCTTGCCATAAAAGTCTTCTGGGACCTGGTTGCGTGCATTGTTGCTTCTGTATATCATTTTGCCCTGAGCAATGTTGTGATTATTTTAATATGAATCTGGAGAAAAGCAATCACTCAATTCATAGAAAATGGTGCCTCAGATATCAGTTGTTCTGTAATAGATCTTGGATAGTTAGTGGTTTAAAAGTCTCTGGCTTTGCTAGCAGTAATAGTAGTGTGTGGCATATATGTACACACACACACACACACACACAGTATGCTTTACAGTTGGAGACTGAATCATTCCATTTAGCATTGCCTTTCTATATGGAAAAAAGGAAATCACAGTTAGTGTATCACTACTGTTGCTATTAAACAAAATTGGCTAGGTGCTAACTAATCATACTGTACTAATGATCCTGATTGTTTATATTTTGTACATAGAAAAATGAGAATACTGTTGATATTAATATTTTACATGTTCCCACGTAATTGTGAACTAGTTGAATGTGCTATCCTTACTTCCTTGAACACAATTAGTCTTTGAGGGTTTTATAGCTGTATATTACCTCATTCAAAGTCTTCAGGATTTGATGTACATATATCTATCTGGTTCTGTATATAGGAATAGATTTCTCTTTAGTAGAGTGATACCAGAAATTTCTAAATCCTAACTTTTTCAGTAAAACTATTGATACTTGGTGGCATCAGGCTAGAAACTGGGAGACTGCGTTCTAGTCCTACTTTAGGGATGAAGCCAGCTGGGTGACTTTGGGCCAGTCACTTCCTCTCAACCCCTAGGAAGGAAACTGGCAAACCACTTCCAAAAAACCTTGCCAAGAAAATCACAGGGACTTGTCCAGGCAGCCATCAAGAGTCCAGACAATTATTGGAATGCCCAAAGAAGTATGAAAATGGTGGGAACTGGAATCCAGCACATCCAAAGGATGTCCATTTGTGGAAAGTTGGCATAGGACAACTGCTCTGCTGTCTTTCAAAAGAGCAATGTCTGCTGATAGAGTGCGCTTCCCTTCCTGACTCTATCTGCTTTACTACAGATAAATGTTGCAGACCAAACCAGCGGCACATCTTCCCCAATACTTAACACAGCTTTTCTTTGTCTCTGTGAACATGAGACATAACCGTGACTATTATGTAATGGAATTGCTTTGTGCAAAAGAAAGACTTTTTTATGTTTTTATGACTGCTCCTTGAATTGCTAGCTATACTGTGTAACCTATGGGTCTGGCTGAACCCAGGTTGATTTGACTGCCAAAGTTTTGATTTGCTTAGTTTAAATGCATGGGGAATATGCTGGGGTGAGGAGGCACTATTAGAGAGACATCACTGCCTTGCTAAAGGAAGCTTTGCCAGATTTAGGAAACACCAGAACTTTGCTTTGGGAAAGAGAGAAAATTGCCATGGGGGAGGGGAGATTTTACTTTTCCATGATGTGTTTTATATGATCTCAATCATCTTTTTTATTTTGCTGAACTCTCATTTCAATACAATATCCGCGTAATTATCAAGCCTGCTATTCACATTTTTAAAATGCTTTTTCACATGAAGTGGAAAAGAATTCCTCTGGGATGTGTTAATGGGTCCTCTGTGCTTATTGAAATTTCTTTGGATTTAAAAGTTAGGAAAATACAAGAAAAAACGGATCTTAAGAAATGAAATACATATCAGTGTCAGATTGTGCATTGATGTTTTATGTCAGTTGGCAAATGTTCTGGCAAGTTAAGTCCCTTTATACCTAAATATTCTGTCTTTGTGTGAATGTAAATACATTTGTATTGATATTTTTATTCTACTAATGAATATTCATCCAAAATATTAGGAAATAATTTTAGTCCAGATTTTTCCAGTAAATTTAATGGTATTGCTCTGTTAATGTTGAATCTCTGATAAGGAAGATTCCTTACTTGATAGTAAAAGGGAGCTCATATTCATTAGACCTGATTGGTTATTGTTGTATTAAGCAAGGCTATCAGCCAAAAAGCTGTTTTGCTGTTAAATATAGAAATCTGTTAATTTCCTTAGCTTCTATTTGAAATTCAGCGGTGATGATTCTAGTTTAAAAGCAACTTCAAAAATCCCATGTTGGAAAGATTTGAAATTCATCAGGCTGATGTTGTGAATAGGAGAGACAATGGTGGTAGTAAGAATAGGAAAGTAATTATAATATAGTGAAACTAGTGAGGGATATAACTTTTTTTACTTCAGTGGATGACATGAAAAACTTCTGGGTCACTGATACCAGAATAGAGCACATCCTTCTAGCTTCATAGAGTCTTACTCTGAACTATTTATTGTGGCTTGTATACGTTCTGTATTGCAGATTGTGTGAACGAGTGACACCTACTCAATATATACCAAAATTTACTGTCATACATATGCATGTCTGTCTTTAGATCAAAATAATGTGTTCAAGTTTTTTCTCGTTGACTGTTGTATGTGAGCATGTCCACACCTCATGTGTTAACACTGCCAGAGTTTGAGCACAGAAAAAGGTATATGGTACATTTGGAAATGAATTTCCTAAGTATTTGGGTTTGAAAAATACTTTGCCATTACCACAACATGGGATGCATGCATTAGGGCTGCCTTGCTATCTAGCTTAAGTTATTGCAACTACAACTGAACCTTTCTTCCATTGGAGAGGTGCAGGAACTCTTTAAGTTGAACTGAGCTTTGAGCTGTTAGCATTCTGAAGCCCAGCACAAGGACTAGACCAACGTTTCTCAGCCTTGGCAGCTTTAAGATGTGTGGATTTCAACTTCCAGCCAACTAGAGTGTCCACACATCTCAAAGTTACCAACATTAGTCTAGACTTACCCCTTGTCCTTTTTTCAGTTCTAGGATGGGGAGGGGAAGAGTATTAATTCTGTTGTGCTAAATTCTAGAGGCATTCTTAATGGTTCTAAGGTGTAACACAAGTGGAAAAACACTTCTTTTTGTCCTTTAGAAGACAATAAACACGTCACATTCTTCACAGCAAAAAAAGTTGTTTCCTGTGTCCAGCAAATTTGTGGATTTCAAAGTAAAATGCACTTAAAGTTTGTTTATACTACTTCCACTTGGTTTACTAAGCAGACGTTCCCCCCATGCTTTTTGATCAGCTAATGAATAAACACAATTTACCAGGTTGTTATTTTTATGGATCTTTGCAAATTTGTCTTTTCAGAAACAATCCCATCCAGGGATGTCAAGCAGTCTTTTTTTCAGGTAAATACCATTGTTGATAGGAAGTGTGATAGAATATTTTAACCATTCTGATTTTTTAATTGATCCCAGTAAAGAGTCTATAAAATTATGCTACTTAATGATATCAAAACATTAAGTAGGTTGAAAATTAATTTTTTTGAAAACGTGCCAAAAAAAATTCCAACCATTTTGGAAGATACACTTATTTCTAGACAACTGGTTCAAGAATTCTAGAAGGAATAGAAACAACGCACACTAAGCTTTCACAACGTGGAGTGGGGAAAGGGCGACACTGATAAATTAATCATGAACCCACAAAGTAATACTTGGGGCTCTGATCAGCTGTTTAGCAACCTGGTAGTGAGGCTAAAGACTTGGAGAGGCTCAGCCGAGTGTTTTTAAGGTGGCAGCGGCAGCAGTGAATTTATTGACTTTTAAAAAAATGCTGGCAGGCCACACAAGGCCACTTGATGGGCCGTGTATTGTGCCAGCCTGATTTATACCAAGCAGTAATGAGGATACTTGTCTTTCAGACAAAACTCGAGTGTCAAGGAGACGTGTGAGTGTCAAGGAGACGTGTTTTCTGTAGTGATAAAGTGGAGGTGTGTGTCAGAAAATTGCACTTGGCATCACTCACTTTGTGGCCTGCAAGTTGAAGCATTTCTTCTGTGCATAGTTTTGAATGAAGTCCAACAAATGCTGTATCCCTCGCACTGGATGTATATGTTGTGTATCTCTTTCTATTCCTTGATTAGAATATTAAACAGGCTCTACTGGTTAAGATTAACACTGATAGTGTGTTTATCTGCATTTCGATATGCACTTACAATTGAACAAACTTCTTGAATCCAATTCACGTTTTAGTTTTAAAACTTGAGTATATATCCAAGAGAATAACTTGTGCTTTCAAAACTTTGATTACGGAATCTTGAATAGCTACACCTAGCAAGTTGTGATACCTTACTAAGTATCCATTTTGTTTCAATATTTCAGAAGCATTGTGAACTTTGAGCAATTCTTCTTTCTGTAGATTATAGAAGATAATTAAACACGTTTAAAACAAGTGTTTTTAAATGAATGCTTTACTTCCCCAGAATAAGAACTTTCTTTCACAGTTGCTGATTTTTTTTCTGTTGTTTTCTTGGCTTGAATTCAATTGGTATTGTCCAGATATTATTTTATCCCACCTTTCCCTTTTAAATATTTATATTTTTGGTCAACTCAGGGCAACATACCTAATATTGTCACGAGACATTTGAGCTAGGATGTTAAACAAGTTCTAATGGTTGATCTGTTTGGTTGCTGTTTTTTTCTGATTTTGGAATGATTTTTAAATTGAAAATTGGAGTTCTTAATATGAGCTGCTTTGGATTGGGCATGGGGAATAATTTTTCTTATACTGCTTTTATCTTAAACATTCATAAAACACTATAGTATCTTTGCCAAACAAGAAATAAATTTAGGCAAAAATGTCTTTCCCTAGAAATTTTTGGTGATAATACTGTATGTATAATAAAATATAGTTAGATTATCACTAAAGAAAAAAAGACACGATTCTCATTTTTGGATGGATGCATTGCCAGTTCCAAAGAATGATTAGTTGTAGCATATGCCTGATTGCAAAATTGGCCAAGTACCACAATTCTCAACAACTATCATTTTTAATATGCACTGAGTACTAAAAACTGATAGAAGCAAAACTGAAAATAATTTGAAGTCCCAAATTCTTTCAGGTTAATAAAAGTATAAATGAGGGTGACTTGCCCCAAACCCTGGAACTAGCATAGTTTAAATTGTAAAAATGCATGTAGAAGCTTTTGTGGAGAGAAGCTTGCTACAATAGTTTGAACTAGCATCTTACACACTACAGGTAGTCCTCAACTTATGACCACAATTGAGCCCAAAATTTATGTTGCTAAGGGAGACAGTTATTAAGTGAATTTTTTCCCATTTTACCACTTTTCTTGCCATCGTTGTTAAGTGAATCACTGCAGTTGATAAGTTAGTAATCCGGTTGTTAAGCGAATCTGGTTTTCCCATTGACTTGCTGGTCAGAAGATCTCAAAAGGGGATCACGTGACCCCGGGACACTGCAACCATCATAAATATGAGTCAGTTGCCAAGCACCTGAATTTTGATCATGTGACCATGGGGATGCTGCAAAAAGACGTGTGAAAAATGGTCATAAGTAGCTTTTTTCAGTGCCGTTGTAACTTTGAACGGTTACTAAATGAACTGTTTGAGAACTACCTGTATATGGTATCTTACCATTTTAAATGTGGACTCCAATATCTCATTTCAGTTGACATGGATGATGAAGACGGACGATGCTTGCTAGATGTAATTTGGTAAGTATTTGCTCTTGACCTGATTTATACAATATTTTCTTTTGCACTCTTGTTCTAGAAAAGCATTTTGTCGGGAGATTTCTGTTAATTTTCACAAATGTCAACCAAATACTTTTTTCATTCATGCTTGGTATGTAAACTTGGAATGTCTCCTATGTGACCACTAGTTGCTATTCCAAGTGAAATTTGGCTGAATGCCACTTGGCTTTTTCTTAAGCTTTTTGGAGGTGAGAACAGAACCAGAAGCTTTTGAATTGTGTCTATAATGACAGCTGGATAGAACAGTCATACACGAAAATAGTAGATCAGCTTTCCCCAACTTGGTATTCTTTATATATGCCAGAATTTCTAACAAGCTGGCTTTGGAATGCTGAGAATTATTCGGATGTGCAAACATTGAGGAATGTTTTAGATAACAGGTCAAAGAGGAATAACTTAGTTATTATATTTTAGAACAATATTTTACATTATCTGTTTCATGTAAATAAACATTAATGGTTTAAGAATTAAAATCCTAAATAAATGGAATCAAATGTTTTTGTGGTCCAAAGTAATAGAGAAACCAAGAAATCACTCTAACTTACAAAAATTGAGATTAATTTTATATATGTGTTTATGTGTATCCTTTTATCTTACCTATACATATGTTTGTGTTTCTATATAATAAGTATATTGTGCCAGAATACCAATAAATCAGTGTTGCACACTAATGTAAGCTATGAAGGCAATAGATAAAATTAAATTCTTCTAGTCATCGTTAAACAAATTTATCTCAACTATTTTTCCAGTGATCCTCAGGCCTTGAATGATTTTTTACATGGATCTGAAAAGGTAAGGTTTTATTCTTCATTTTAAATGAAATTAAATATTAAATTATATACCTCTATGCAATAATTACCCTTGGCTCATATGCCTTCAAAAAGAAAAGTGATGCAGAAAATTGAGATGGTACCAGTCTTAGAACTAATGACCTGAGCAGACTTTTCTCCAAGTCATTTTCTCCAGAAACTTTGAATAGTGGAAAATAAACGTTATCACAGAATTACTATACAGGAGGATAAACTCTTTATTTCCTGACTAAAAAGTGAAGAAGCAGATAATTTCACCTCATAAGGGAAGTATGGGCATAGCTTCAGGAAAGAAACCTAGCCACTGAGGGAATTTAAACATTATCTTATCCAGATAAAGTTACACATTTCCTCTCTTTTCCATGATAGTCCAATTCCTCAAACACTGTCAGCTTTGACTTTACATACAATAACAGTTATTTTTATTTTAATAACAGATTGACAGCGATGATCTCTTGGACAACACGGGAGATGCAGCCAGTGCCTTCTTTGAGGGGGCTGGGGTATGTATTTTTCACCTCATTTTAAAAGCTTAGATTATATTTCTTTAGAAATCCCAATCCCTTTCTTTGTAAATGATGCACAGTTCAAAATATTAATAGGCACGATAGCAGAAAATATGTTGAATTCCAGCGAATTTCAGCACGAGATATGCTGGTATCACAATTAGACTTTTCTAAAACTGGTACAATGTTATTGCAGAACGACAGTAAATAACACGATGCCTCACTTCTGATCTTCATTGAAAAACATGTTTCTGGAAAAAAGCTTTCTCCATTTCTATAGCTAATTCTGGCTCTACCACTCATTTTTGTATACTCTCTAATGAGAAAATAAACAAATATTGCTTTAATCATTTTCGATGTAGTCTGTGCAAAGAGAATTTGCATCTATATTTTAAATAACTTGCAATGTGAGAGACCCCTAAACCTAGCTAACATACATCTAAAGAAAAGTAAACCGTTAAATGTTATGCATTAAATAATAAAGGTCATTAACATGATACGGTTATGGGAGTAATAGAACTGTTACTTATCTACTGAAAAACATAAAGCTACAGAACCTAGAAAGATCCACAAGTTCTGTTCTATGAGTATTTATTTCGCTCTCACTGTGCTTTCATTTTCACTTGTCCCTAGCTGCATGTGCAAGAAACCGCTGGCAATCATTTGAATGCTGAGCAAAGCCAACCCACAACAAGTGTGGATTTAGACTTTTTGGAAGATGACATTCTGGGCTCGCCTTCAGGAGGTGGAGCCAACCTGCAGAATTCAGATCAACCATGTGATATCCTCCAACAGAGTTTGCAGGAGGCAAACATCACCGAGCAGACTCTGGAAGCAGAGGCAGAACTGGATCTGGGTTCTTTTCAGCTCCCTACGCTCCAACCGGTGGTCCACACTGCCTCGGATGGTACCCCACAGATTTTCTCCGGTGGGGCTGACCTCATTGGACTACAGCAACCTGCTGTCCTAACTCATCAAGCACTGGTGCAGCAGTCTGTCGGGGCTGATGTCGTCAACAAAGCCATCAGCGTGCAGCCTTTCCTTCAACAAGTTGGCTTAGGAAATGTCACCATCCAGCCGATTTCCAACCTTCAAGGGTTGCCCAATGGGAGCCCGAGTGGGGCACTGGGCATTGGGCAGATTCAAGTTGTTGGCCAGCAAGTCATGGCAATTAACCAGCCTGCTCAACAGATCATCGCTAAGCAAGTCCAGTCTTCCCAAGTGGCCACTATGCCCGTAGGAAGTTATATTACTCAGACAGCACCAGAGCAACAACAGGTCACCCTGGCCTCCGCTGGCGTATCCCCACAGAATGCCGGTCTTGTGATCCAGAAAAACCTCCCAGCAGTGGTCACTACCACTCTGAACGGAAGCTCGATGTTTGGAAGCATGTCAGCTGCTCAGGGTTCCCAACCACTCACGGTCACCTCAAACTTGAGCAGCTCACTTGTTCAAGCCCAAAACGTCATCATTCACCGGACCCCCACGCCAATTCAACCCAAACCGGCAGGAGTCCTTCAGCAGAAGTTGTACCAGATTACCCCCAAGCCGTTTGGCCCCAACAACACCACGCTGACCCTCCAAAACGAGGCTGCTCTCCAGCAACAGAAAACTCAGCAGAACTTAACTTTCATGGCAGGCAAAGCTGGGCAGAATGTGGTGCTTTCTGGCTTCCCCCCGGGGCTGCCTGCCAACATGTTCAAGCAGCCACCACCACAGCAACAAACTCTGAACAAGCCGATGAGTGTTCATCTGCTTAACCAAGGCAACAGCATTGTTATCCCAGCACAGCATGTCCCTCAAGCCATGTTACAGGGTCAAAATCAGTTCCTTCTCCCAGGCCAACTCACTGGAGCATCGACAGTTCAGATCCCTCAGCAGCTCTCGGCATTACAGGCTAACATGGGTGGTCAGATTCTGACAACCTCACATCCTAGTGGGCAAACTCACATCATCACCAGCCAAGGCCCGGGTGGGCAGCTAATAACAAATCAAGCACTGCCTGCCCAAATTCTCACCAATCAGAATCTGGCAAGCCAGCTCAACTTGGGACAAGTACTCGCCTCACAGAATGCCCATGGAACAGCTCACATCCTTTCTGGACCTATTCAGTTGCAACCAGGGCAGGTGGGCCAACCAACTCTCTTCCAGATGCCTGTATCTCTTGCTGGTAGCCTGACCACTCAAAGCCAGCCCACTGTTGCGGCCTCGCTGACCGGTGGTGCCATCAATCAGAGCGGTCAGACTGTTATCCAAGGGGTCACTCTGCCTAACCCAGTGGCTATGTTAAATGCTACCGAGAGCCTCAACCAAACCATGACCATACAAGCACCCCCTAATGCCACCAGCCAGAGCCCTGGTCTTATTCAGCCACAGTCAACCCCCAGCACCAACCTACTACCAGGTGACCAAGCCAATATGCTAACTGTCCAGTCCACCTCTCAGCCCTCTGCTCCTTCTCAGCTTCAACTGAACGTTCAGCAGCAAACATCACCATCTCAGCAACAAGCACAAATACCTGTGACTTCCCAGTCCAGCCCTAACCTGGTGGCATCAAGTCCTGAAAAGATTATTTTGGGCCAGACAGCTGTTGGAACTGTAATCTCCCAGGATTCCATGCAGATGTTTCTACAGCAGGTAAGTTAAATAATCCCTGATCCTTTGATTAGTCTGTTCTGTCTCTTGAAGGGTACTCCGATTTACTAGCACAACATGAGTGGATAAAGAGTCAAGAAAGATGGTGGCCAGGACAACTCAGAGCCTTTGAATTACTTTTAATTTTGAAACTTTCTCGTCTTCAAGACAACTCTTTGAAGGTGACTTGATCAAAGTGAAGAACAGTGGAAAGGGAGTGGCCAGCTTTCCATTAACAAAAACATAGCAGCTTTTATATTCTGTGTTGCTTCTTTTTTTCCTATTCCCAAATCTTGAAATGCAAACTTCATTTCTTTTGACTTTGCCCCAAAGACTTAGCACTTCTTTCTGACAGCTTGTCGTTTGTAACCATATCTTCCCCCGCAAATCTTCAGCCTTTTGAGAGTCAGAGTAAGGCTGAATAGGTGATGTAATTTAAATCAACAAATACAAATATCTTAATGGTCATGCATACCAAGAATTAAGAATCAACGCTGATTTGATGACACATAATTAATTAAATAGGGAAACAATCAAGTTAGCAGGCTGCAGGGTGAGGGCATGACTTCTCTCAGGTAATACTGATACTTGTTTATCTGGGTCAAAATTCAGGAGGCTATCTACACACAGCAAGTAGACAGAATGAGCTGGATGTGTTTGCTTTTCCGATCACTTTATGATTAGAAACTGCATTCTTTAAAGGGCCAGAGCCTGATTTGAATGTGAATATAACTGTAGATTGTGTAGCTTCCATTAATTGTGAGCTTTGTACATTACCAAAGGATTTTTGGTGACCAAATTATGCAGAGTACAGTTTCAGGTTGCGACTTCCTACATAAGCTTGATTTTTGTAATCAAGGGGAAAGCAGGGGAGGAGAGTACTAATTTACTAAAGTTTTTCAGTCCAGTAAAATTTTACGTGTGAATCTAAACAAATAACCAGCATTGCAAAAGGTGGGCAAATAACGTGAAGATGGTCCATGCTAAATCTCTTGGATTACAGAAGGATCAGAGCCAGCAACAGAAGCAGCAGCAGCAGCACTTTTATTCGCCAGCTCTGAAAATGCAGCAGGAGAGCAGTATGAATGACTCTGCCGTACCTGCCCATCTGCCAATGCCTCTGCCCATCTACAGCATAGCCACCACTGCACTCAGCACCACAAGCAGTGTCCCAGCCTCGGTGATAGTCAGCAGCAGTGTAGGCACAGCCCTGCAGCCGCCTGCCAGCCGAGAGCTGAGCCAGAACCACAAC
This sequence comes from Azemiops feae, assembly GCA_023970755.1. Lineage (NCBI taxonomy): Eukaryota > Metazoa > Chordata > Lepidosauria > Squamata > Viperidae > Azemiops > Azemiops feae. Next base: position 510,003 of record JALGBA010003873.1, on the reverse strand, counting down.
CTGCTACCGGTGGATTCCAAAGTACCACAGTTCTCGACTGGCCCTTCCCAGCAGGCATTGGCTTGCCAGGTAGACCTTACCTGTTTGCAAATCCGTAAAGTTGCCCTGCTTTGGCCTGTTCTCCTGCCTTACTTCCTCTTGTCTAACATGTCTGCCCTTCTTCTTAATTTTCCCTTCACCTACTGGCTTTGTCCTGCACGTTCTCAGTGCAGAACGTAGAGAATGAATGAGAAGGAAGGAAATATTAGCCTCTCCTCTAGGTTTGTATTCTCCCACACTTCAAAACAAAGGCTTGGGTGTTGGTGGTTACGTGATTTTCTTGTATTGCAATAGAAGTCTCCCCCTTGTGGAAATAGCATGAATAATACAAAGGGGGAAATTATCCTTAGAGCAGTTAAGTTGCCTTCTGGCTAGCAACCAGGATAAATATTTCTGTTTAAATATAAGATTATCTCCTCCTGTTCAAGTTTATAATGCCCATAGCAATAGACCTACAATCAAAAATAGAAGCATTTTTCCTACACTGAAAATAATTGACTGAAAATGGTAAATTCTTTCATACCCGAACATTATTTCAGAGAACTAGAGGAAACAAAACAAGTAAACATTCACTTCTTCCTGCACTGTTTTATTTCCTTGGTGTTGCTGTAGTTCCATGAAGCAAATAACATATTTTTAGAGAGAGTCAAAATAGATAAAAGAATATGGAAATAGCAACCAAGCTTGTTTGTCTTGAAGTGACCATAAAAATAGAAGAAAAAACCAAATTAGTTCAATTCTCTTTTTTAAAACTAAAAGAAATAAGACACGTACCCAGAAATCTGAAGTTTTGAGGATGTCATTTTGTATCTATCAGTATGTCTTTTTTAGGTTGTACCTGCTTAGTTGAACAGGATTTCTTCTAAGTAGATACGAGTGGGACTGCAAATCCTACAAACTGAATAATAAAACAAGATCAGATTAAGTTCACAGCAAAGAGTAGCACTGCACAGTTCTTTGGATTAGATTCTGAAAAGGGGCTTTGGAATGCACAAATGTCAGTGTGGCACTCATTAGCAATTTGTTAAAAGGGTCTGTTTCTTGGATTGTGCAGCTGCTGTAGGGAAGGTTCTGCTGCAGCCATGGGGCTCTGGAAACAGGTGTGGCTGCTTTAAAGAGTTGCCAACGGAGGGTGCATTCACATTTCTCTCCACTCAAAAGCACTCTTTTGAAATCAGATCTGATGCTTTGTGCAGCCCTAGTAAATACAGGTAGTCCTTGACTTACAACAGTTTATTTAATGACCGTTCAAAGTTACAACGGTACTGAAAAAAGGGACTTAGAACTGTTTTTCACACTAACAGCCATTGCAGCATCCCCGTGGTCATGTGATCAAAATTTGGATGCTTGACAACTGGTTCATACTTATGACCGTTGCAATGTCCTGGGGTCACCTGAACAGCTTTTGGGACCTCCTGACAAGCAAAATTAATGGGGAAGCCAGATTCACTTAACAACCGGGTTGCTAACCTAACAGCTGCAACGATTCACTTAACAGCTGTGGCTAGGAAGGTCATAAAAGGAGGCAAAATTCCCTGAACAATTGCCTCGCTTAGCGACATAAATTTTGGGCTCGGTGGCCCTAAGCCGAGGACTACCTGTAACGACATGCAGTCCTGGATAGCCAAGATACATGACATTTTATATCGTAAACATTCTGGATATCTGTAAAAGAACATAAGTTCCAAAATGTTCCAAGATAACAAGGTAGCTTAATCTCTCTTAATAGAAAACCTGGCAGCTGTAAATGATAAGGTGAGCCATATGTGTCTGCCCAGAGTTCGGAGAATGCGCCCACGTCGTCCCGAAATAGGCAAATATCCCAGTCTCTGATTGGTGGGCCAAGTGTGCTAAAAACTGCCTTTGCCCTTCCTGGATCTCCGTGGCCTTCACTGTTCGTCTTTTTCCTTGTTGCTGCTCTTTGCTTGCTTCTTTTTTTATTCCAACTAACCCTGGGAATTGGTGGTAGTGGTGCACTTGCTGCTGCTGCTACCGCCTTTTGTTGCTTTTCTCCTGTCTTCCCTGCCTTGCACTCATGGTTCTTTTCTCCTTGACCAAAACCTGCATCTCTTTATTTGTTTTGTATATTTTAAAGAGGTGTGACTTGCGAACGTGACTTTCTTAATATCAGCGTGTACAGTGGTCCATATGTTTAAAAGTATTGCAATGTTTGCCACATCCTTAAAATCTTGTGCCTTCCTAGTGTAAAAGGGTGGCATAGCTGATGTTCCAAGACAGTGGTTTGAGACTGCTTCTTGACATGAAAATAGATTATAGAAATGGTATGAAAACAAGGTTATAACAATAGGAAGTGAAGATATACAGATAGTCCTCAACTTACACCAGTTCATTTAGGGACCGTTCGAAGTTACAGTGGCACTAGAAAAAAGTGACTTCTGACCGTTTTTCACACAACTGTTGCAGCCTCCCCATGGTCATGTGATCAAAATTCAGATGCTTGACAACTGACTCATCTTTATGACAGTTCCAATGTCCTGATCACCTTTTGCAACCTTCACAAGCAAAGTCAATGGGGAAGCTAAATTCACTTAACCATGTTACTAACTTAACAACTGCAGTGATTCACTTAATAACTGTGGTAAGGTTATAAAATGAGGCAAAACTCATTTAACAACTGTCTCCCTTAGCAGCAGAAATTTTGGGCTTAATTGTGGTCCTAAGTTGAGGACTATCTATCTAATATTAGACTGATTCAATAGCATCTAGGAAGACAGGAAAGATGGATAGGGTAGCAAAGTGCTTTGCATAGGACTACAAGACCTCCTCCTGTATCAAATAGCAAAAAAAAAAACCTTTCAAAACTTGCTGACATGGTGACCCCAAAGGGGTAATAATCCAGTTCAGCAGCTCTGTTGCAATCTGCTTCTAGTGTAATATTTTGGGCTTAAATTTCTGCCTAAATCCTGTAAGGAGGGAAAGGCAGAGACTTTTTAAAGCGTTTTAACTTGCTTTCCTTCAAAGACCTGGTGACTTTAATTTTATTTCAACATTGACATGTTTTCACCAACATACTTTTAAAGCAACATACTGAGAGAAAATTTGCTGGCGTCTAAAAGTATTCTTCGTGGCACAGCATGAATGTTTTCTATTCTACCTTTGAAATCTTCCCTTCGTGGCACAGGATCTCTTCCAGAACGAACTGGGGATGAAATAAGAGGCGGGGGGGGGGGGAAATGGCTTTTATTAAATAAAAAGTTCTTGTTTCCATAAAGTTTTTTTCCCCATAAAATTTTTTCCCATAAGTTGACAATTGTGAGTTTGAGATTTGCAAAATGTTGGCTGCTCCTATTGCATTCTGGTACCCAGCTACTTCGGAGTGCTGTGTCATGCATGACCCAAGACGTATCGCCCGTTTACCTGTATTTCTTCCTTTTCCTTCCTCTCTTTCAGTTGCCTTCAGGGCAGCAGAAACTTCCTGGAGCCTCCCCATCCCACTCACTACCTCATCCCTCACTGGGGGAAAGCCCCCAGCTCCAGCCCGCTCACCTTTCCCAGATCCAGTCTCCACACCAGTCCCGTCCTCCATCCCAGCCTCAGCCCCTTTCCCGGCCACCTTCCCGGCCTCACTCAAGACCCCCTTCCCAGCCCCAGACTTTATCCAGGCCGCCTTCGGAACCCCTGTCGCGATCTTGCACCCCTCAAACTCAGATGCAGAACTTATACGTGATCCAGAATCAGATGGCTTCCTCTCCTCATGGTTCCAACCAGCATCCCCTACGACCTCCCTCACAGCCTCAGGTACCGTTTCAAGCCCCACAAGCCCAGCCAGAGGGACAGCCTCAGCTGGCGACCCCTCCACATCTGCCATTGCAGGTTCAGCTTGCTCCTCAGCTCCAGCCCCAGTCTGAGGCTCAGGGGCAGGTACGGTTGCAACCCCAGATCCAGGCTTCTTCTGAAGTGCAGCATAGTCATTCCCCCCATTTCCAGTTGCAGTTCCCTGCCCAAGGCCCTATCAAGCCACCCACCCCCACCCAGACACTTCACCTGACAGCCGAACAGCAGAGGAGCTTTCAGATGGTTTCCAATCAGTTCCAGGCTTTCTCCACAATTCCCGCTCCTGTTCCTCAGCAGAAACAGTTAATGGATCGATTTCAGCAGGTATGGTAACCATGTTGAACCTCATGTGAAATATAGCTTACTTTATTTTAAGCATGCTGGATTTTCAAACTGTGTTTAATATGACAGAACTTGTGGAATCTAAATAGTCGGTGTTGTTGCTGCTTGTGCATACTGACTCTCGCCACAAGAAGGACTTAATTTAAACAAAATCCAAAGTCGGTTCTCATCTTGGATTGCTCCACCAGTTAAAACAGAAGAAAGCAAAATTTCTGTTTGAGAGAGACTTTTGTCAAGCATCGTAAACGGTGGGGGCAAAAGTGGCTTTTCTATTTTTTGTATTTGATGCCTTCAAATCAATATTGATTTCTGGAGACTGCCTGGACTTGTCCCTATAGTTTTCTTGGCAATATTTTCAGAAGTAGTTTGCCATTACCTTTTCCCCAGAGTTGAGAGAGAATGACTGGCCCACAGTCACTTGGCTGGCTGCCTGAGGCAGGACTAGAACCCATGGTCTCCTGCTATCTAGCCAAGGCCTTCACTAAACTACACCAAACTGGCTCTCCTGTATGTGATACACAGAATCTTTTATCTATAACCACCAAACTGATCTTTGTGAGTTCATGTCTAGAATAATATCTATTTCCTATGATTTAACCAGAAACTTTAACCCATTTTCCCCTAGGTGTTGGTGAGTTATTATAGTTGTTGAGTGATCGATGAAAATCTACATGCTCAAAAAACATTACTTCCCACATTCCCAGGTGCTCAGGGTTTGTTCTGATAAATCCCTGGCAATGCTATGTCCAAAAGGAATGTGTGTTTTCCAATCCTTCGCATATAATTTTTGGATTTCATTTTTCATTGTCTACCTTTGTATCTCACACAGGTACCCCAGGGAATTATCCTGCAAACAAAACAGTCAACGTCCACTAGCCAGGCACCACCCGCCCTGAGCCAGTTTAGCAGCCAGTCCTCTTCAGTGTTGGTTAGCAGCCAAGGACAGCAGGTCACAATGACAACAACTCCAGCTCAGGCACCAGCAGTTCATGGCCACACACCTGTCCCCACCGCCATTCAGTCTTCCAGTACAGGTTCAAGCAAAGCAGCTCCTGTGCTTGAAAAGATGCAAGTACCAAGAGGAACAACAAGCGGAGGGGCAGGGCAACAACCTGCACAGTGTACAGCGGTTCTTCAGCAGCAAACTCCCGTGTTGGTCAAGTCAGCATCAGTGTGTAAGTTGATAGACAGCATTCTACGTCTTGAGGTCCTTGAATTTAGGAAGAGGAATAATTTCCCTTTGACTGTTGCTTTTGACTCGTCTATTCATATTTATCTGCTTGTTACGAGAATTGAAGGAGATTCCTTCCCACCTGCAGCCACTCTAATAGTTGTATCCCCATGTACCTTTTGAAAGGAATGGGGTGAGGGACAACGATTCCTTTTTCTGCCTTGTCCTTTTCTATAACAATGTGGGTGTACACGTAGACCTCAACTTTACAACCACACTTGAGCCCAAAGTTTATGTTACTAAGCGACACAGTTGTTGAGTTGAGTTTTGCCCCATTTTACGATCTTTCTTGCCACAGTTGTTAAGTGAATCACTGCAGTTTTAAGTTAGTCACAGGGTTGTTAGATGAATCTGGCTTCCCCCGTGACTTTGCTTGTCAAAAAGTTGCAAAAGGGGGTCACATGACCTTGGGACACTGCAACTGTCATAAGTATGAGTCAGTTGCCAAGCGCCTGAATTTTGATTACATAACCCTGGGGATGCAGCGATAGTCATAAGTGTGAAAAACAGTCACGGGTCACTTTTCTCAGTATCGTTGTAACTTTGAATCTTGTTAAACGAACTGTTGTAAGTCGAGGACTATCTAGCACACATGTACAAACCCACCCCAAATTTATATTCCTCAACCATACCATGAGAACACTAGACTGAAGCTGCACAGGTTTTGTTTTTCATAAGAGCAATAGATCAATGATTAGAAAGTGCCAACAGGATTTCAGTTTTCTTTTTGGCATAAGATTCATATCATTCTAAAATCTTACATCTTGAGATCTTATAATGCTCTCTGAACCTTGAGGTGAAGATTGGCTGGAGAGTGAATTTTACATAGTTGTTTCCCTACCCATATAATTTAAATTTCCAATAGAAGGAACTGGCAAGCAGGTCCCATACATTTTATCATGAGCAGATGCGGATAAATCTGCTGGTCCCGTTTAAATTATCTGTTTCCAGAATTATGTAAGATCTAGGATATTAGCCCTTAAAAAAAACAACAAATGACAATATTTCTATATCTCATTCTAAAATCTTGTGTATGTGTGCCTGTTCCTCTACCATATTTCTCCAGCAGTTGCTGTTGCGGTTCCTGCCGAGAGTAAAACATTTTCCAGCAGCTCCACAACTATTTCTGGAGGGAAAGCAACTTCCGGGCAAGGAAAGCCCACTATTCCTCAAGCTGTACAACAGTCAGTTCAGGTGGGTTTGTTATCACTGGCAACCCATTTTTGCAAAAACATTCATCTTTGCTATTATTGTTGAACATTAGTTTTTAGCACTATACAATGCTAGGCCCTAATGACCTTAAGATAGTAATGAATGTTGTCAATGACTATAGTTATCTAAACATTAAAGCTAAGTATACATCTAGGCCCTGAAGGATTTAAATAGTTTTAAGTGCCAGAATGTTGATCATGTGTCTACAGGGACACTGAGACAGCCATAACTGCTAGGACCGGTCATAAAATTACTTTGTCAACACCGTTGTAGAACAGTTGCTAAACAAGGCAGCCATTAAATAAGGTCTACCTGTGTTTGTTTTTAATTCCTTCCTTTTAATCCGTTTGATGTAAAGCTGCCTTCTTGGTTTTTTTTGTCAGGCCAAGCCTGGAGTCATTAGCTCTGCATCAGGCCTGAATCTTGGGAAAGGGCAGCTGCAGCTCCAAGTAGTTGGAAAAGGCTTGTCACAAGTCATGTCTTCGGCACCAAGTCAAATTCAGCAGCAGGTGAGAATCTGCTTTGCTTATTGTAGAATTACTTGATAAAGGGTTTTTTTTTTCCACAAACGAAGGCAATATACGAGTCCAGGATAATATTGCAGGATCCAGGCTATGTCAGTCACCGGGATCAGAGGTTTGTTCTTCCAAGTTTTGGGATTCATGCTGGAACCCATCCTCAGGGAACTTCTTTCTCCCAGAATGTGCACAGATTGGATCTTACAAAGGGATTTTTTTTAATTTGGTACAATGTCTGAAAACAGCACTATATTTTTTCCTATATTGAATTAAGAGGTATAGTGTACACAGCACATAAATGTTTTATATGTATTCTTATTATTTGGAATATTTTAATCCCAGCATCCCCCAGAAAGCCTTCAGAATGGAAACCAATCACTTAAAGCAATTAAAAAATACAAAAAGCAAATGTTAAATTTAATTTCAAAAACAGCTATGTTAGTCCCTTGTGACAAATTTAAAAAGAATAATGGCAGCTTTAACTAACAGATTTAATACGGCATAAGCTTTCATAGGATATACAAACCATTTTTATTAAAAGAGAATTAAAAGCATTGAGTAAAGTAGAACAATTTCTAACAAAATTTTAAAAATATAAGCACAGTCCTCCATAAAAAGGAGGGAAGGGAGGTTTCAGGGCCTCTTTGTTCTTACATTTTCTTTCTTTGCCAGTATGAGAGCAAGCTTGGAAGCCTGAAAAAAGCACCCCCGATGCTACAACCGAGCAAGGAAGCCTGGTAAGTCTAATCTGGGACAATCCAACAAACAGGTAGCATAGAAACAGGAGCACAACAGTAAAAAAGATACTGTATTAATGTCAAAATAGCATAAATTAACCAAGCACTGGGGATTTCCCACAGATCAGGCATGCCAATTTCTTTAGCTGGTTATATGAAAAAATGAAATATATTTAGCTATTATAGCATAGTGGATCAAAAGTCGGTGGGTATGTCAGCAGTACATAATTAAAATGGTCATCCAAAGTTTCCTGAATGATGATCTCTTGCTCTAACTTAATTTTTTTTCTGAGAAAAATATATATACAGGCAAAGTAAAGCTGTTTGCCGAAACAGCAGACTGTATCTCTTTTCCTCACTCACAGATGTGCAGCTGCATGCATGTCTCTTACTTTTTCTGCCTTATTAAGTTATTATTTACTAAGTTATTAATTGCTATACAGGTAGTCCTCAATTTGGAACCACAGTTGTGAGCAGAACTTCCATTGTTAAGCTAGGCAGCCAGTGAGTTGTGCCTGATTTCATGACCTTTTTTGCCGTAGTCATTACATGAATCCTATTTTAAATCAAATTTTGATCACACCATGGGAACACTGTGAGAGTTTTAAGTTTGAGGATTAGTCACAAGTCACTTTTTTCAGTGCAGTCATAACCTAGAATGGTTGCTAAATGAATGGTCATAAGTTGAGGACTACTGGTATAACATAACAATTGCATCTAGAACCTTAAGGATGTTATTTGAGCGAACCAGTTGAACAATTGATAATGGTAAAGGTCTTTATCTTAATTTAGGTTCATCCTAGAAGCAGCTTGTGGTACCAGGAACCAGATATAGGAGATAGCAAAAACGTATTGGCAAACATTGGTTTGGTTTGGTTTGGTATTGGTTGTTGTTTTTTCCAAACTCCATGTTTGTATCAGGATATATTACACAGAAAGTAGAATAATTTCTTATCTCTTGTAGATTAGCAAAGGAATCCAGCATACTGCAATATAAAAAAAAATGAAACTTGTTTTATTTTGCAGCCAGCTTACTATAGCTTACTACAGATTTCAGCAGGATGAAATAATTATTACCTGTCTTTGTTATAATATAGGGATAGATTCTCTGTGTTCATTGTTTTCTCTTGTTCCCTTTAGCTTCTTGGAACAGCTACATAAACACCAAGGAGCAGTTTTGCATCCTGATTACAAAACTTCATTTCGGTCATTTGAAGATGCTTTTCAGAGGCTCCTACCTTACCATGTCTATCAGGGAACGCTGCCTTCTCCCCATGACTATAGGAAAGGTGAATTTTTGGGAACTTTTCCTCATTAGATGCAGATATATTAAGATCAAGCTATCTGTTATATTTTTTTTAGCCTTAGTTGCCCAATCTTTTACTGATCCTAATAGAGCTTTTTTCCCCTAACTGTCCAAAGTGCTTCAATATGTTACCTTCATTCTGGTATGGTTTCCTCACTTCAGAAGATAATTATCATGTACTGCATAATACAGTCATTTAGCTATGTAAGAATGGCCAGTGATTATACAGATAGGATTGCTTTCCAAATCCAGTGACTGAAGGGAATAAAGAAGAAGCCCTGTTCAGTCCATTGAGGTTTTCTACTTTTTGATCTCTTGAATGCTTGTTATTGCAATTTTTGCTATACTGTACATATAATGTCATAATATCATAGCTATTCATGTCTGACTGAATGGTGGACGAGAGGGAGGTTATAAAGGGCTCCATTTGCCATAAAGGTAGTCCTCAGGTTGCAGCCACAACTGGGATCAGAATTTCCATTGCCAAGCGAGGTGCTTGTGCCCAATTTTACAACCTTTTTTGCCATGGTTGTTAATTGAATCATTGTACTTGTTAAGTGCATCACACAACTGATAAGTGAATCTGCTTTTCTTGTTGACTGTGCTTGTTGGCTGGGAAATTCACATAATGCTGGGATGCTGCAGCTGTCATAAATACATGCCAGTTGCTAAGCACCCAAATTTCGATCATGTGACCATGGAGATGCTGCGACGGTCATAAATGCGAGGACCAGTTGTTTTTTCAGTGCCATTGTAACTTCCAGCAGTCACTAAATGAATGATTGTAAATCAAGGACCACCTGCATAGATAGAATTGTTATCTTTTTCGACATGCTTAGTGAATTAAACACATCTTCCAAATCATTCAAAGAGCTTTCTTTGTTGCACTTCCCATTCAAGAGAAGACGAGTTTCCCTCCTTCGTTTTCCTTTCTCATTGTATGTTTTTCTCTAGTAGATGAAGAATTTGAAATGGTGTCCACACAGCTGTTGAAACGTACACAAGCCATGCTGAACAAATATCGGTTACTCCTCTTGGAGGAATCCCGGGTAAGATTTTTTTTTCCTCGTTTTCCTCATTGAACAGGTAGAACATGACCAGGGATGTACAGATTTGGGGGCATGGGTTATTAAGAAGCTCAGATTGGTGATTCTTATAGCATTTGCCAATACTGTTTTCTATTGCAGAGAGTCAGTCCTTCGGCAGAGATGGTGATGATTGACAGGATGTTCATACAGGAAGAAAAAACTACCTTAGCGCTCGATAAACAGCTAGCAAAGGAGAAGCCAGGTAAGGAAGCATTTGTTTCAGCATTTTGGGTATCTTACTTCTTTGAAAGTATCTACTGCCTTCCATCATTCTCTTTTTCAAGACGTTATTTGTCCCATAAAACACGAAGGACTTCCAGGTCCAAGAGTTCACTTTTAAGCCATTACATTTCCATTGGCTCTCATAGCAGAATAGGAGCACTTCTGCATAGAGAATCAAAATACAGATAATTTGAAGGAATCAGATGGGGAAGAAGTTACCTGGGGTTCTTGGCTTACGAAAATTTGATTTTACACTTTCAGTGCTGATTAAAACATGTTCACTTAAGGAATGGAGACTGAATTTGGACAGTGAGATATTGATTTAATCAGCTAAAGTATAGAGGAATTTTATGTTTGTGCACGCAGGTTTTTATTCTTCCCTTCACAGTACAACTCAGTGGGATGTGGAAGTTGCCACTTGACCAGGCTTTCCTGTTTTGTCCAAGTCAGAAATTATGGTTACTTATTTTAGAACAAAATACAGATCCTAATACACAGCTTGAAATTAATTTAAGTTCCTAGTTAATTGTGAAGATAATAACCTTAAGATTATGGTTATCTGGAAGTGGCCATGCTCCATAGTATGCCATGAAGGGCAGAGATAATATGCAAAGGACATTTTTATATTCTGGTTTAGTAATGACCATTTGATATATGGTCATCCACAACTTTAAAAAGAAAGCAACCCAGAACCCAGACTAATTTTCTCTTATGTCCATTTACATATCCAAATTTTAACTATTGTGTGATATTTTATAATGTTTCACTTACAAGGAAAAGAAGCAATTAAGCTCCTTCCATATTTTATATCAGTATCTGTAGGCAAGATGTCAGAAATGTTTCTACAGAGCCAAAAGCTCTGGTCAGATATTCTCCTTCTAAGGGCATCCTACGTTTTTTTCCCATTCAGAAAACTTACTGTGACGCGCTGGCAGCAGTGTTACATAATTGTCTTGTTTATGAAAGGGGCTGGATTGATTTACTTTGTCAATTCCAGTGCCCGAGAAAGAGAAATTGGCCATCCCTAGATTGGAGCTTATTACTGGTCATTTTGGCAGGTTACCCTAACCCCAAATGTCATGAAAATACGTTCTCAATCTGCTTTTGACTAAACTAGCCGTGTGCGTTGTTCTTTTGCAGATGAGTATGTCTCCTCTTCACGGTCACAGAGCTTCGCTTCTTCTGCGGCTCAAGGGACTCTGCCCAGCAGCGTCCCTTTGACCTCTGAGAACTTGAAATCGCCTCCAGTACAGATGCCAGCTCACATCAACCCCACCAAACTGGTCATCAAGCACAGTGGAGGTTCTCCATCCGTAACGTGGGCCAAAGCGTCTCCCTCGCTGGATGGCGACGAGGACGCCCTGCCCTCCCGGAGCAAGCCGCCCATTAAAACCTACGAAGCTCGGAGTCGGATTGGACTGAAGCTAAAGATCAAACAAGAAGCAGGACTTAGCAAAGTGGTTCATAACACTGCTCTGGATCCCGTTCACCAGACCCCACCCCCTGTGTGCACAGTTATCAAGACGGCAGACCAGCACTCGTCGACTTCGTCCGCTACCGCCACGACAACTGCGACTGCTACCGCCACCACCTCAATGGCGGGACAAATGAACGGGACAGTTGACCATATCAGCGCAGCTCCCACGGAGAAGAAACCCCTGGTGACCTATTGTAGGCTTCCTCTCCGTAAAACGTACCGGGAGAACGTGGATGCTTTTGTAGCAGAGAAAACTCCCGACGCCTCTCTAAAAGGGAGCGTTTCAAAACCCGATACGGTGCCAAGTTCTCTTATCATCAGGCAGGATGGGGGGTCCAGAAGTGTTATCACGTCCCTCAAATCTCAGGGGAGTCCTTCCACAGCCGTGGCGCAGAAAAGCAGGTCAGAGGAAAACACCAAACACACTTTTTTCAACCGGAGCGACGCCCGTTCTTTGGTGATGCAAGGAAGCCCCGCCCCTCCTAAGACCGACGATTCAACTAGTGGCCTTATGAAGGAATTAGCAGAGGTCGAGGATGAGTTTTACCAACGCATGATAAAGACTGAGCCACTTGACCACGGGTCAGCCTCTGAACTCGCCTGGGAGGTGCCCTTGCCCCCCGCCAAACGAAGGAAGTCCGAATCTTTCGATGTGGACAATGCCAGCTTCTCCAGTGACAGCCCCCCCGATGACTCGCTCAACGAGCATCTACAGAGCGCCATTGACAGCATCCTGAATTTGCAGCAACCTCAGGCCGGGAGCCAGAATACTCGAACGTCCTCCTCTTCCTACAACTCGTCCTCCTCCCCTTTCTCCTCACCCGTCCACCGCACGGACACGTACCTTGCCCCCAATCACAACGGTGGCCTTGGAACAAGGACGTTAAACAGATAACAGAAACTGAAAGCAAGCCCAGACTGTAGAAAGAGAGCCAAGGACTGAAGCTGCAGCAGCTTCTGCTGGCTGGGGAACGGTTGGAAGCCAAGGTGCCACTTCCCGGAGACCTGCTAGAATAGGGCTGATACCAGAAGGGAAGAGTGGGGGTCCTGGGCTGGGGAGGGCCACAAGAATGCCCTTTAGAGGCTCATCCATCCAAGTGTTTATTTGATGGGTTTTGGTTGTTGTAAAGTACAAGCTTCGGCTGGATTTACAATACACTCACCTCATCACATGCACCATTGAAAAAAAAAGGTTCAGCAAATGCCAAGCAGGCAGGTGGGAGGGGGTTGGATCGGGGCCCATAGGTAGTGTTGGCTGTGTAATATTTAGATTCTGTGACAAATTGCTAATTTGAATCTCTGATGATAATTGGGTTTGTTTTTCCTCCTCTTCCCAAACTCCACTACTATATTTAGGACATTTTAACAAATCTTAAATCAGAAGCCAGCAGGGAGGCCAAAGGAAAATGGGGCAGGGGGGGGGGGTAAAAGTGACAATTCCAGAAGGAGTTGGGTCACGTCGGGCAATTATGTAATTGATTTTGTCAGGTTTCTTAAGTTATTTTAAGTATAAACTGTCTGCTTTTTTTTTTATATATATAAAATAGATTCTGAACAAGATGCAAAAATATATATATATATAAACACTAATGCTTACAAACAAATAAGCATGGATGAATTTACAAATAAATCACTTTGAAAGAGGAAACCAGTCCAATTCTGGACGTGGATGGGTGTTGTTACCATAACCGTGGTGGGTGGAACAAGGAAGGGTCTGCCAAGAGGACGTGCATTTCTCTCTCCTCTTTTCCCCTCCTATCCTAAGAGAAAGAAGGAATCGGGTTGGGGTTTTGATCACCTTGTGGTCCAAGCTAATCATTTGCCTGCCGGGGCTCAGGTAAATGTTTGCTTGGAAGCTGGGCAGTTGCAAAAAGACAAGCTGCTTCCCTTTTCTATATACTGATTATATTTTGCTCTGTGCCACAGTTGCCTATGTTTGCCTATATTTGCCTCTCATGGTTCTGTCCTCTCTGTGGTGGTTCCTGTTTTTAAAACATGATTGGGCCGTGGCTGTGTTGGAAGGTCTCAGCAGCCCCCAGTAGTCATCCAGAGAAGAAAACAGTGGTGTTACTTTAGTACTCGTATCCAAAGTTCATATCCAAACGAAGTAATTTTTAGCTTCCCTTGATACCCAGTTGATCTTATCTAAAAATTTCCCATGGAACCTGGGTGTGAATCCGCGTTACTCTGGGTCTTATCCCACACTTCCTTTGGAATTCCCTTTCCCATTTGGCTCTGCTGTTCTGATTCACTGATGGGAATAAAGACACCCATCCTTTCAGATTTACTTAGTTCTCTCACTAGACACATGCTCATAGTTCATTGACATGCACTTCACTCCCAGTTTCCACATGTCAGCCGTTCACAATTGTCCACCACTTTCTTCCCCCCCACAAGCTGGATTTAATATAGGAATTTGACTACTGGCTTGTCCAACAAGAAGTCAGAAATACCCCCCTCCCTCCCTCCCAAATTAGAGGTTTCCTGTTCATTTAAAGCTTTCTGTGAATCAAAATGACGTGCCAAACAGTTTCCAAGTTCACGAACAATCTTAGTCTTGATTTATAGATAAGCATAAAAGGAAATGTCCTTCCCACATTATAGCTGTCATAGGAATCATTTGTGTGAATGTTGAAATAGGATACAGCCTTCATTATCACTGGCCTGGTAAAATAAAAAAATCAGTATGAGGGACCAACGGGGAGCAGGCATACAAAACAGATCTGTCTGCCCCATAGTCCCAGTTCTAGAAATAATTAAAGAGGCAGCCTTTCCCAAAAGTATTCACTGCTATGCTGATAAAAAAAAAATCTAATTCCTTTTGCACCTTGGAATTCCTTCTAATGGCATTTTCTATAGCAGGGGTGGGGAACCATGGCCCTTTTATGACACGGACTGGCTCAGGAATTCTGGGAGTTGAAGTCCACAAGTCATAAAAGGGCCATGGTTCCCCACCCCGATCTTTAGAGTCTGGGCTTCTGGCCTCTGTTAGTTGCAAGTGTGTTCACTCAAGTCTTGCCTCTTCTAGTTTCCTGGGCCCCCTATTTTCCTCCTCCCTGTACGTCTTACTGATGTTGTCTATTGCTACTTCCTCTCTAGGCAGTGATTTTCATCCTATAAGTGTACTGATTGGCAATACAACCCGTTGTTTTAGATGATAATTGTTTAGCTTTCTTTGAAGAGTTGGATGCATGTTCTGTTCCTCTTTAATTGGATTCTGCCGGGGGGAAAAAAAAAAGGGAACCTAACTGAGGAGATCTTTTGTTGGCATACAGTTAGAACAATATGCAAGTCTATTAGCGAAGAAGGCAATATGAAAGACCGTTGCTCTTAGGCTGTTTCTTTTTGAAAGCAGGAGTACTTTTTAAACACTTCCACTTTTTAATGGCTTGTTATGACCAATTTTGGTACTGATGTTACAAAAAGCAGTGGATTCAAAAAGCTGACAGTTTCTTCCTTATTTGTAACCATGTAAAAGTAGCTTTGCTATTATCTAGGCCAGGGGTAGGCAACCTTGGCTCTTTTATGACTCATGGACTTCAACTCCCAGAATTCTGGGAGTTGAAATCCATGAGTCATAAAAGAGCCAAGGTTGCCTACCCGTGATCTAGGCTGTGAAGTCATGGCTGTGGTCCAGCACAGAATTCTACATAGCTTGAAGGCTTCTTTGCTCTTCCTGCCAAAAACCGTGATGAAAACTGACTATCTTTTCTTAATTTGTATCTCTTTCTGGTTCTATTAACAGCAGTAGCACCCCACATCAAGTGTTAATCTTTTGAGTTTTCACAGAGGCTCCGTAGCAGTTAGCTTTCATTTGGCCATTCTTCCTTCATCTTTTATCGACCACTCAGTGATCCAGTGAAGCTATAACAGTATAACGCTCGGCTTGAGTCTTAATGCTAGTAAGCGTCAGGAAAAGTTAACTCCAGGTGAGAGAGTTAATGCAAAAACAAACCGAAATTGTATTCTTCTGTTTTTTAAGTATCAAAAGTTCCTGTGGCCTCACTGCAATTCTACCTCTTTCCGTTACTGTATATTACAGTACGTGTATTATGGAAGGAATGTAGAGGTACAGACATGGCTTCCTACCGTATGAAAGAAACGGAGTGAAAGATAGAAAAACCAATTCAGTACATTTGTCACAACTGTACGTGTGATAGAATTGTTTACATAAACTCAGCTCGCCTAAAGATCAGCCGCCTTAGGGGAAGCATTTAGTGGCTGTCACCTGTACCATTTGGATATGCATGTAGAAATCACCCCCCACCCACCCATCCCTTTTTAAAAAAAAAAAAAAGATTTTCTGCAGTATAGGTTGCTGGGGCTGAGAGGACAAAACAATGGGGGTAATGGATCTTTTTTTCATAGTGTCGGAGCACAAGCTTGGTTTATTGTACCAAGCTCTCTTAGTTGATGTATGAAGTTAGCAAACAAGGAAGCAGGTAGATAAACATGTTAGACTGGACAATAATTGTTCCTTTCTTCTTAAACAGCAGGTGCTTAACCAGCACCTTAACAGTAGTAGTCATCTTCCTTACCTGTAAACAAAGAGGAAGATGCTCTATTTTTGTTTCAGTGTGCAGTTGAAAGCTCCTACATAAGAGAGCGATACATTGTTTTTATCTAGTTCATCAAACTGCCAACAGTACCTTCTGTATTTTTATTGAGACTGATCCAGTTGTGAGCACCAGTGGTATTGAATTTTAATATATGTGCCCCTTTTAGCTACCATTAACCTTCAGTCTGCATTTGCCTTTTCCCAAATTTACCTAAAATTGAAAAACTTGCATGCCACCTTCCGTGCAATTCAGAAAGCAGCTGATGCTGTTCTCTCTTTGCCAACCATCACTGTCAGAACTGCCTAGTATGGTAGCAGGCTGCAAAATTGGATTTGTGACATTGCCTTCCCCCACTACCTGCATGAAAAAAAAGGGATACCTTTCTTGACATCCAGTTTCAAATTTCAAATAAACCAAGAAGTGAGATCCAAAATGTTCAATTTGGGGATAAGTTGTCCTTTTGGAAATGTGCCAAAGGAACTGTATTTAGCCATTGCTGTAAACCTTTCATTTACTCTCCGACTTCATTTCTTTCCAAGAAAATTTTTTTTTTCCTTTAAGCTTAATTTCCACATCCAAATCTGTTGCAGATATTTTCCGGATTCCTTCACTCTTCTTTTTATGTTTGGTGGGGTTTTGTTTTGCAGGCAGCTATAAAACAATGTATCTTTGATATTTTTCTTCTCCTTGTCCCATTCTTGCCTGCCCAAATGTAGATAATGTCCTGAGAAATTTTGTTGAACTTCGTTTCAAAAGCATATTCTTCCACTTTTCGAGGAGGAGGAGGGTGCAAAAATGGGAAATCTGTAGACATGTCTAAATTTTTCACATCAAAATAACAAAGCAAACACCTATTTTCAGGGGTCCTTTTGTGAAATTGGGCAGGCTTCTTTTAAAAGACTAAACCAAAACTTCAAAAACGGATAAACACGTGTTCTTAAAGTCAACTCACCAAAATGATTTGGCCGTTGGAACAGTGAATAAATTTAAATCTTTTGGGTGCAGAAAACCTAAGGCTCTCGAGCATCTTCCTTTTGCTAATTTCCCCCCTCTCCAAACGACAAGCACAAATAAAGCCTTAATATCATCCATGTCTTCATTTGATACATCCGTTTTAAAAAATAATGATCAGTTTGTTTAAACACAAAGAGTTACATACATACATTCGTATAATACTGTGGTTTTGGTGCTTTCAAGAAGACTACGTCTTTTAAGACAGTGTTTCTGAACCGTGGCCATGTTAAAATGTCTGGACTTCAACTCCCAGAATTCCCCAGCCAGCTATGCTGGGGAATTCTGGGAATTGAAGTCCAGAGACCTTAACATTGCCAAGATTGAGAAACACGATTCAAAGGCAGCTTGGGCTGAAAGAAGAAGAGGAGGAAAACAACTCCACTTGTGTGAACAGAAGTGATCTGAGCAATTTTGCCTCATCCTTGTTGCCTGATAAGGTGTGTGTTGCACACATACGGTGTCGTTGCTTTATTATTATTTTTATTGTCTCATTCTCCTTTATTAATTGGTGCCGACAAGCCTACTTGAATATACATTTATTATCATACAAATATTTTAAATATAGCTACTCGACTTCAAAGCATATTTGATAAGATACCTACACAGTCAGTTCTAAAATTCAAAGGTAGAGGACCAATCAGTGTGTGTACTTTAACTAAATAAAAAAAGCGACTGAACTTAGGCCTATTTAAATTATATATATATATATTTTTCCCCCTCAGAGATCAGGATATATAACCCCATTAGTATCATCTTGCATTTCATTTCTTTTTCCAGATCCTTTTCTATTCATTATGCGATATAAAATATACATCTGCATTCATTTTTATGACATCTGGATTTTGCCCCTTACCAGACTAAATTCCTTACCATGCACTAACTTCCAAAAGCTAAGAGCAATATCAGCAGTCCCTCTAACCTAAAATATACAATGTGAAAATGCTAAAAGAAATTGTTGTGGATCCAAGACTATTCATTAGCATCAGTTCCATCTCCTTTAAACTTAGAAACTGTGTCTCGTGAAGCGGGGGCGGCGGAGGGAATATTTTGGACTTTAAAAATGAAGTTTACTGGAAAAGAAGGGAGTTAGGAAAAGAGCGGAACCAAAAAAAGGGGGAGTTAAGAGGTCTACATTTTTTGTATTTCAGTCTCTGTCATCTTTTTGCAAAGGGTTCCGACTTGCTTAAGAAATGGTACACCCCCCCGCAGCTTCCCAGCTTTGTGTATTCCATTTGAAGAGTGCCTTGTGCATATGAAATAGTTACTCGCCTCAGAATTTGCAGGAAGGATTGCTGGATCAGGCAATCCAGATCCTCTTGAAAAGAGAGCATTCCACAGAATTCAGTTCTCTTGAATTCCCAATCTGAAAACTGTCCGAGGGATGATGTCCGAAAAGCTACTGTGTCCCTGTCTCTTTATGCTTCGTAGCAGTGTGCAATTGAATAGTATAGCTCCTATTTTAATTTTCGGCTTTTTTTTTTCCTTTCTTTTTTTTGGGTAAGGTGACATGCGTTGCGACGTATCTTTCTGATTAAGGTGAGGAAGCTTTTCGTCTGTTCTCAAAGCACTTGTCCAGCGGTTGATCCTTTTCCATCCTCTTCCCCTCTCCCCTTAAAATGGCTCTCCATGATAGGACATTTGCCACCGCCTTCTGGAAGGAAGTTGCTCTTAGCAATACGTTTGTGCAGTTTGTGATCCAGTCCCCTCCGGGTAGAGCATGCCTACGCACGTAGGCTTTACCAGCACATGTGCAATAGACCACACATGCATTTCTTCCCTCCACTGAATTCAAAGAGAGCCGTAGCACCTACAAGATGCTTTGGATGCTCATGTAATAAACAGCTGTCAAAAGAGCATCCCAAAGTAAATCAGATTTGGCGTTTGTGAAAAGCAGCATTTGCTAAAGTTACAGCGCAACCGTGATTTCTCAACCTTATTCCTATGCCGGGAAAGGGGGGGGGGAACCAACGGTTAGGAAGCAATAAACGGGATGTTGATGGGTCTTCTTCTTTTATATATATATATAAATATAGAGAGAGAAATGTATATGGAATTGTTTGGCTTTTCGTTTAGTGTCCTCTTTTTTTTTTCCTTTTAAAAAGTGTAGATTTGGGATGTTAGCTCATTTGGTTTTTATCTATTTATTAATCAGATTTGTATAGCCACCCATTTCACCCAAAGCTTTGGTAGCCATTGGTTTTTTTTTTCTTTTCTTACTGCAATATGGTTAAGTGGGAAAGTTCTTCCCTTTCAATGAAAACCTAATAATTAACGTGCACTGTTATGGAGAAGTATGTCTTACTACACCTTTTCCAGTATTTGGGACAAAGTGATTGTTGTTTTTTTAAAATTGGTTTTTTTTTAGTTTTTTTTAACAAAAACAAATTCTTCATTTGTTCCTTGGGGTTTTTTTTGAACAAAAACAATCGCTTTGTTTTTGAACGTATTTTGAACAAAGTGTTAAGGGGATTTTTTTTTTCCCCCTTAATTTTCATAGGCACAAAACCAGAAGAGGAATTCCCATCTCTTTGCGCTTAAAAGTTTCATTATGATTATGATTATTTTATTTTTATTATTATTATTATTATGGTTGGTTGTACAGCCAGCCAGATGTTGCTATGATTGAGAGAGAGAGAGAGAGAGAAAGTTATGGGAAAAAAGAGAGATATTGATTACAACTTTTGGGAAGGTTCCACCTGCCTAATTTCAACTAATCACCAAGTTTGATCTTCAGTGGCTTTGAGAGGATAGTTCTAAAAGGACATTTACAGATTAAGAACATACATTTACATTCTTCCAGCTCTTTCTGCTTTCCTACCCAATACAAACAAATAACAGGAAGAGTTTCCATATAACAGGAAGCCAAAAGTAATACCCCACTTGTTTTAATATTTGAAAGAAATCACAAAAAGAATCTCCGTAGACAGAAAGAAATGACAAATTTTCTTTCTTTTCTCCTGCTGGTACCAGTTTTGAACATCGTTCAAAAACAAAATATAGTACTATAAAATAATTTTGTACTGTATTTATTGTGTATAACGATTTTTTAAAAGAATTATGTACATTTAGTACTTCTGTGTAAATTAAATTGCTCTTTTTAAAAATGGTACAGAAATTGGCTTGGCTTTTCTTGAATGAAAGAAAAACTGCTTTGGAAACAACCAAAAAGTCCACGGAGAAGGACTTGGCTCTCATCCAAAGAGCAAATGGCAGTGGGCCTGACCTTACTGCAGACAACCTGATATTTCTTATGTGCACACTGTACGTCAGAATCAAAGCTGGCCGTTGTTTTCTACAGCATTGTGTTTATTCTGATTGCAGAATTCAGATTTCTGATGCAAAAATTGAGGCTTGTTTAGTTTGGAAATGGCTACTGATTGACTTGGCAATAACCCTTGCAATCGTTCAGTGATTATTATAGTAGAAACGGCTGGATCAGTACTTCTGAAATCAAGGAGAGGGGGCAAGTCCCACCCACTGAAAGGCAAAACCAGGTGAGCTTTAATTTCATATTTGGATGTGCTTTGCGGGAAAACAGGTATCCTAAAGCAAAAAAAATAAAAATACATACCAGGTTTAATGGCGAGTGTAGCTCTAATTTTAACAGCCTCTAACCCAGTGGTGGCGAACCTATGGCACGGGTGCAAGAGGCGGCACTCAGAGCCCTCTCTGTGGGCACACGCACCGTCGCCCCAGTCCTAGGCCTTCAGCTGGGTTTTATAAAACCTTTTCGCTTTAGGCCTCCGCCACCGTGTGGAAAAAAAAAAAAGGTTCAATCAGTCAATTTCAACTTCTTGCGGGAAAAAAAAAGATCTTGCAAAGTTGGAATTGATTGATTGAACTTTTTAGTCCCACCCTGTCTGCCGTTACCACCGCAGCCACGCCCACCCAATGGGCCACGCCCACCCGGCACTCGACGATGCATAAGTGGGTTTTGGGTTGCAGTTTGGGCACTCAGTCTCTAAAAGGTTCGCCATCACTGCTCTAACCTATGCTGAACTGCTCTAATTTTCAAAAATTCTGTGGTTGACACCTACTACTACTACTACAGGCAGTCCTCGACTTAACGACCACAATTGAGCCCAAAATCTCTGTTGTTAAGTGAGACATTTGTCGAGTGCGTTTTGCCCCATTTTACGTCCTTTCTTGCCACCGTTGTTAAGTGGATCACCGCAGTTGATGAGTTAATAACGCTTGTCAAGTGAATCTGGCTTCCCCCTTGACTTCGCTTGTCGGAAGGTCGCAAAAGGGGATCACATGACCTTGGGACACCCGCAGCGGTCATAAGTACGAATCAATTGCCAGGCCTCTGAATTTTGATCACAGGATCGTGGGGCTGCTACGAAGGTCGCGAGTGTGGGAAAAGGGTCCTAAGTCCCTTTTTCCAGCGCCGTTGTAATTTTGAACGGTCACTAAATGAACTACGCTGTGGAGCTGTGCTTTCTGCAGCCTGTTTTCAGCCTGCGCCTGTGTTCGGCAGTGAAGGGACGGGGGGGGGGCAGAAACGACAGCCAGCAGAAAGCACAGCTCCACAACACAGTCCTTTCGGCAGCTCCAAGAAGGCTCCACCCCCATTTGCACCACTCAGCTGACCCTGAGGACACAGACAAACCTCCAAGTGGCCTCAACAACTCTCTAAAAGAAGGCAAATGACCAGCTGTCTGCCAGGAGTATCAATCCTTCCATTCCCTGCCATCCAGCCAGAACTGATGAAGCTTCTTGGATGAGAAGTGAAATCATCATCATCATAAAGTTGGAAGGGACCTTGGAGGTCATCTAGTCCAACCCCCTGCTCAGGCAGGAAACCCTATACCATTTCAGACAAATGGCTGTCCAGTCTCTTCTTTAAAACTTCCAGTGTTGGAGCATTCACAACTTCTGGAGGCAGGTGGTTCCACTGGTTAATTGTTGTAACTGTCACAAAGTTTCTCCTTAGTTCCGGGTTGCTTCTCTCCTTGATCAGTTTCCACCCGTTGCTTCTTGTCCTGCCTTCGGGTGCTTTGGGGAATAGCTTGACTCCCTCCTCTTTGGGGCAGCCCCTGAGATATTGGAAGACTGCCATCATGTCCCCCCTCGTCCTTCTCTAATGTCTTCAAGAAAAAGCAAAGAAAGTCCAGTTGCCTTTTGAAATGGCACCTATCGGACAACCACGGACCTGGAGGACCGAGCACCTCCAAAGGCAGGGAAACCTTTACCTTTACCCTTACTTGGCACTCCTGCAGTGACTGCAAGTTGCATCCTTGGAATCTGTTTCCGGAGGCAGGTTGGGATCTCACCATTGACCTCGCCTTGACATGCCCAGATGAGAACATTCAGCAATCTTCCCTCCGTTATTTTTTCAACGGGGGGCCTCTAGCTGGCAAATTGCTGTGAAGGCTTCAATGTTCTTGTTTGAGACTTTTATCTTGAGCAAGGGGTTGGATTAGAAGGCCTCTAAGGTCCCCATCCAGCCCTAGGATTCTATGGTTGGTTCCGTGAGACCCATTTGACCTACAGTTCTTTGCAAAATTTGGACTTCCATCCTTCTCCTTCCTCTTCTCCCCCCCCCCCCACTTCTACTGTTGCTTTTACTTTTTTCCTCTCCAAACCGACCACATGGTGGCATCAGAGACCTTTAACTGCCAAACCCACATTCCTTTCACTTGGGGGGGGGGGAGCTGTGTGTTAGTGTGCATCATTTTTTGTGCGCATTGCTTATGCTCCATTTCTTTGCCATCCCGAACGTTCTCCTCCCTTCCTGGATAATTTATGCTAATGTATTCTTCTCCCTGCACGCCTCTTGACAGCCAGCTTCTTTTCATGCCAGAGAACTCTTGAGATATTCTCTGGGACCCCAGAAGTGGGTGGGGGGAAGGGGGGGGGAGAAAAATCAAGATTTCTACAACCAAACAACCAAGAGGGATTTTCCATCTGAAAGCCAGTGACATTGGAGTGTGGATCTGTGTGTCCCAGTCTGCCCTCATCTGCAACATATTTTCTGCTGGCTGCTTGCCCCTTCCCACAGCCTTTCCGAAAACCAAGAGACGGATCTTATTCAAAGGCTGAAGAAGGCCAGTGATTCCTCACCTAGAAGGATCCCTTTCTGCTCGGTTTTTCGTGACTCCTATGCCAAGGGGAAGCCTGGGTTTCTTTCCCCTGAAGCTTGGGAGGAAGCAAGTTTTAGAACTAGAGGAACACCGAAGGACCATCAGCTTTTACGACTAAGATTCTCTCCCTCTCTCGCCAGGAAATCGAGTGTAACTTCTGGACTTCCTACCACCAGCTCACTACTAGAAGTTCATCAACTTTGGAGACCTTGCATTCCTAAAAGATTGAAGAATCCATGAGCATGCTGGATACTCTTTAGTAGCTCAGATTTATATATATATATATATATATATATTAGCTGGATCCAAGTCCCTGGATTTGATCGTTGGGCCTTGCCCATTGTTGACATTCCAGATCGAGTTCTCTTTAAGGTCTATGGTTCTCTCTGCCAAAGCTTTTCTTCTCTTTAGTTGTACCCTCACCTGGGTTTAGAATTTCTTGCCAAGGAAGCAGGCAGAGCGCCGCGTTCTCAGGGCAGCCAGTATGTTCAGCTGGATGAAAAAGAACGAGAAGAAGACCCCGGAGGTCATCCGAACCGTTACGGAGGGCCTGAAGGACCTCTACAAGAGGAAGCTCCTTCCCGTGGAAGAGTTTTATCGCTTCCACGATTTCCACTCGCCAGCTCTGGAGGATGCCGACTTTGACAACAAGCCGATGGTGCTGGTGGTGGGCCAGTACTCCACCGGCAAAACCACCTTCATCAAGTACTTGCTGGAGCAAGATATCCCCGGCAGCCGAATTGGACCCGAACCTACCACAGACTCTTTCATTGCTGTCATGCACGGTGAAACGGAGGGGATCATACCAGGCAATGCTCTGATTGTCGACCCCAAAAAGCCCTTCCGAAAACTCAACCCTTTTGGAAACACTTTTCTCAACCGGTGAGTATCCCAAATCGTTACCGGTCTCCTTTCCATTTGCCTGTAGTTTTGAAGGTATAGCTTTGAATGAAAGAGAAGTAGGGCGGTGGGCATCCATCATTCCAGAACAGGGCATTTATTAATTGCAGTATGCCACGTGGCACTGAACTTGGAAAATATTGCCTCTGTGTGTCTGTGTGTGTGTGCGTACTGACCACATATGGACAAATTATCCACATGCAGAACTGCTTACCTCACTGCACTTACCTTCCAGGTTGCCATGATGGCGTGTATAGTGTTTCTCTTTTCCTCCCTCCCTGCTTTTAAAAAGTTAGATATGATTGCCCAGAAAAATACGGCATACTCCATTTAATCCTCCAGGGAAGGCAAACGAGGTCCAGGCAGAAGAAGAACATCATGGCTTCAAAATCTAAGGGACTGGTTTGGACAAAACTCAGCAGCACTTTTTCGTGCGGCTGCTGATAAAAACAGGATCGCCAACGTCCGATAACGGATATGGCACAAGAAGAAGAAGATATGATTGCCTCCAGCACTCTAGAATAGAATAATAACACATTTGGAAGGTACTTTGGAGGTCTTCTAGTCCAACCCCCTGCTCAAGCAGAAGACTGTATGCCATTCCAGACCACTGGCTGTCCAGTCTCTTCTTAAACACCTCCAGTGTTGGAGCACCCACAACTTCTGGAGGCAAGTCGTTCCACTGGTTAATTCTTCTCACTGTCAGGAAATTTCTCCTTAGTTCCAGGTTGCTTCTCTCCTTGATCAGTTTCCACCCGTTGCTTCTTGTCCTGCCTTCGGGTGCTTTGGGGAATAGCTTGACTCCCTCTCCTTTGTGGCAGCCCCTCAAATACTGGAACCCTGCTATCATGTCACCCCTCGTCCTTCTCCTCTTTAGACTAGACATACCCAATTCCTGCCACTGTTCTTCGTATGTTTTGACCTCCAGCCCCCTAATCATCTTTGTCGCTCTTCTCTGCAATCTTTCCAGAGTCTGAACATCTTTTTTATATTGTGACAACCAAAACTGGATGCAGTCTTCCAAATGTGGTCTTACCAAGGCCTTGTAAAGCGGTACTTTTAAACATCCTAACCACCCTGTGAAACAGATTAGGCCGGGAGATGTTGACAGTCCTGTAATTTAGCTTTCCGGCTGAGTGGGCTTTAAAAACCTAGGTCTCCACCACAGTGCCACACCCTAAGCCAGCCTCCCTGTCAGCAGTGGTTCAATGGGCACAGTAGGAACTGTTATCCCTATAAAGCTAGAAGGCACCAGAGTGGCAAACTGGGCACAGAGAGTGGGCAGATTACCGGGATCAGTACCACATCACTGATGTGTTGCAGTGGAATGCAGTGATTGGGGATCATGGGATTTGGAGTCCCAACACATCTGAAAGGCACCTTAACCCCTGAGGGCAGGACAAGAAGCAATGGGGTGGAAGCTGATCAGAGGGAGATCCTACCTGGAAATAAAAGAGGAATTTCCTGACCGTGAAAATGATTAATCAATGGAACTGCTGGCCTTCTGGAATTGTGGATGCTCCATGGCTGGAGATTTTCAAGAACAGACTACTAGACAACCAAGGACTTCTGCCTTGAGCAGGGGATTGGACTAGAAGATCTCCAAGATCTCCTTCCAGCCCTAGGAGTCTATGAAAAGTGCCAGATTGGAAAAGTTATTGAACCCGGTCGATCTTTCCCTGTACTTTTTATAGCTTTTTATAAAAGCTCCGAAATGTACATAACATGGGTCAGAAGAGTTAATTTTAGCAACTTCATCCTATCTAGGCTGGGAAAATAAAAATAAAAAATCCCTTTATTGCCAGTTGAGATTGCAGTCCCCAGGCCTTTGCTACGAGTCTCATCTTTTGGCATCTTTCTCCTTTGCGTAAAAAAATAAATATTATTCTATAAATTTGATCGGAAAAAACCCAAATCATTGTCCTCCTGCAATCCACCCATTAAAGGCCCAATCTTGAGAGGCATGGGGGGAGAAGGAAGGAAGAGTCTGAATTAAATGTGAAGCTTGAGATTGCAAAATAGGATTAGCTCTGTTCTTCTCTCTGTCTGAGAAAAAGTCACGGCCAAGCCCTCACGTTTTCTTTTTCCATCCTTTACCCTCTGTAGATTCGGTCTAGATTATACAACACATTGTTTAAATCATGGTCTGCGGAATAAACCATGTATCGGGTTCAGACACACTAAGCCCTACACCCTTGGTGGTAGAACTGAAGAAGCTTCTTGGATGAAAAATTGAAATGTTTTCAAGGGAAAAAAACAAAGAAAGTCCAGTTGCCTTTTGGTAAAAGCACTTTGGGGACATTCTTGATTATTGATCTCCTTCACTGGGTATGCAGTAATCAGATGAAATCAAGGTGTTGTCTGGATCCTGAAGTCCAATAAATAATAATCTCTGCTATCAAAGAATATTAGAATGTATGCTAGGAGAAGGGAAAAACACTGGCCACCAGCAGTGAGTCAATTCACACGTTGCACTGACTAAGCCCTAGTAAATTTATCTAGCTCCAGCTTAGTTAGTTATGTGAATCCATCCTTTGTAATCAGGGTTTAGCATGTGGTGCAAATCCAGTCAAGGCTGGTTCCCAAAACTTATTTTCATTTTTTTTTCCCCACAATGTATCTCGCCAGCTGATGAAGAACTTCAGCAAAACCACTCTTGACTGCCGTTTGCCTCCAGAGAAGGTCTTAGGGAGGTTCTCAGGCACCCAAGTCCTGGTTGCCCCAAAGATGCTTTTTCCAAAGACGACTTCCTGTGTTTTTCCTTGAAGAGGTCTCGCTTCTCATCCAAGAAGCTTCTTCAGCTCTGACCGAATGGTGGAGGATGGAAGGATTTATAGCCCTTGCAGGCTAACGACCAGCTGTCTGCAAGGAATATAAACCCACCCCTCCTCCACCATTCGGTCAGAACCAAAGAAGCTTCTTGGAGGAGAGGGCGAGATGTCTCCAAGGAGAAACAAAGTCCAGATGCCTTTGGGAAAAAGCACCTTTGGGACCTCCAGAGAACGGAAAACTCTTGAGATTCGATGCCTCCGGTTAGTTTCAAGAGAGCTCCATTTTTAGCATATTTGTTTACAAAGGGTGGGCCGTGCTTCTTCCTCTGTCGTTTGTAAAACTTCAACTCCACCCTGGCAGCTCCACTCAAATTTGGCAGCTGTTGCCGCCATTCCGACTGGCTTTACCTCTCCCGCCACTAAAGGGACTTTCAGCTGGGACTCCAGAATTGGATTTAGACTTCACAAAAGCAGGAGAGGAGGTGAATTTTGAAGAAGGAAAGAGCCTACGTAACGGACTGACGGATAGGGTTGGAGGTGGAAATGGACAAAAGTCACCAGCATGTTCTCGGTATAGTTGTAAATCACTGATGCTGCAAATCAGTTTGGGCATCAGATTCTGGACAATGCTTCTCAGCCCCTCTAGAAAACAGGCAGTCCTCAACGTACAACAGTTCATTTAGTGACCATTCAAGGTTACAACGGCACTGAAAAAAGCGACTTGTGACCGTTTTTCACACTTAGGACCGTTGCGGTATCCCCGTGGTCACGGGATCAAAATTCGGATGCTTGGCAACTGGCTCCTATTTACAACGGCTGCAGTGTCCCTTTTTGTGACCTTCTGACAAGCAAAGTCAAGAGGGAAGCCTCAGAAACGTTGGGGTCAATTGTGGTCGTAAGCCAAGGACCACCTGTACAGAATGGGGTTGTACATCGTCAAGTAGTTTGCACAGAGTTGTGAGTTTTAATGGGTTTAAACCAGCCCAATCTGAAGTATAAGGGCTAGAATGGAGCTCTCCACAAATGTTGGGTTTAGCCCTGAAATTTCCTACCCAGTCGATGACAGAAAGCTGAATTCAATTCACCGGGAGCGACGACATTAACCCTGTTGAATTAATTGAATTTCAATCCAATCGAAACGAAATTAAGTTCAACCCAACGTTGTTGTTTTTTCTCTTGCCCCCCCATCATGAAGCAGACATCGGCATGACATTCCAAGATCATGCTAGAGTTACACCCTTTTTAAAAAGCAGATTAATTAACAACGTGCAGGTCCATTGCACGGATGTGCAAGAGACTTTCCTGATTAGCTTCTCCCTCTGATAGAAAAAAGGGCAGGCCAGCTTTCCTTCATAGCTTTCAATTTTTTAAAAAAGGGGGGTTTGGCAGCTGATTGGGAATTTTGTCTACGACATCTTCTCGCGGCTTCTGAAACAATGAGAAAGAAAAATCAGAATTGTTAGTTTGCTACTGCTGGGCTCAAGGAACTGCAGGCCCCACCACAGAGACTCGCTGCCGGTGCCAAAATTCCTGGGAATCTTCAGCCATGCAAATAAAGAAAGAGCAGCTGCCTGTGGGGTAACGGAGGAGGAGGAGGAGCATGGTGGCTCCTTTCCAAAATGCAGAACTGAGATCCAGCTCAGCTGCCGAGGTAACACTGTCAAAGGATAGGAAAGCAAAAACTAGCAGATGCTGCCAATGAGAAATAACAGTTGGAAGGGACCTTGGAGGTCTATCTAGTCTAACCCCCTGCTCAAGCAGGAAACCCTCTACCATTTCAGACGAATCGTTGTCCAATCTCTTCTTGAAAACCTCCAGCGATGGAGCAGCCACAACTTCTGGTGGCAAGTCGTTCCACTGGTTAATTGTTCTCACTGTCAGGAAATTCCTCCTTAGTTCTTAGGTTGCTTCTCTCCTTGATGAGTTCCCATCAGTTGCTTCTTGTCCTGCCCTCAGGGGCTTTGGAGAATAGGTGGACCCCCTCTTCTTTGTGGCAGCCCCTCAAATATTGGGACACTGCGATCATGTCCCCCCCTAGTCCTTCTCTACATTAGACCAGACCTACCCAATTCCAGCAACCGTTCTTCGTATGTTTTAACGTGCACCGTTTCAGTATTACAGATAGTCCTTGACTTACAACCATTTATGGAGTGGCTGTTCAAAGTTACAACAGCCCTGAAAACAGTGACTTGCAACTGGTCCTCACAACCCTCACATTAACTCCACAGTAACATGATCCAGTTCTGGGCACTCAGCAACTGATATTTATTTGTAAAGGATCCCAGGGTCACGTGATCGCCATTTGCGGCCTGCCCAGTTGTCTTCCAGCAAGCAAAGTCAATGGAGGGGGGGGGAAAGCAGGATTCGCTTAACGATGGCTCGATTCACTTAACAACCGCTGTGACACAACTATGGCAAAATAGGTCATAAAATTGAGCGTGACTCGCTTATTAATTGCCTTGCTTAACAAGCCGCCCAGAATCACCTCGTAGGGCAGTGCAAAAATGTTAACAAATGAAGAAATAATAAAAACCGAAATTCTCGTTTCACTTATGGCCATAAATCAAGGACTCCCTGTATTTGAGCAGGCAAAAAAAAACCCGTTTCCAGACAGGCTTTGATCTACCTTGATTACGCCTCTTTTATTCCAGCCTGAGAAAATAGCTCCATATGTTATTGCCATTATAACGATGTTTTGTTGGTATATTTGTTACACGTATACCCTGCCACAATCCCAGGGGACTCTTGATCGTTTTACAGCAATACACAGATGGCTCAAAACATCCACGCTCCATTTAAAAATAGAATCCTTCCAAACATATTTATTCATTTGTTTGTTTATTTATTTATTTATTAAGAAAGTTTATATGGCCCCCCCAACTCACCCACAAGGACTCCGAGCTGCTTACAAAGATAAAATTCCACTACAAAACCATTTGATGGGGGGGTCTGTCTCACTCTGGGGACCCCAGGCCCGTTGGCTGAACCATGTCTTCAGGACTTTGCCAAAAGAGTGTCAAGGTGGGGAGGGGGGCAATCTTATCTCCGCCAGGATGATTTGTTTGTTTATTTATTTATTTATCAAACTTGTATGCCGCCCTTCCGGTCCAAGGCGACTCTAGGCGGCTTTAGAGGCCTGGAATAAAACTGAACAGATTGGCGTACAAGCCACGGCTTGATTTTTATCCTGCTGTTCTCTTTCTCCCCAGGTTTATGTGTGCCCACTTGCCTAACCAGGTTCTGGAAAGCATCAGCCTTATAGACACTCCCGGCATCCTGTCAGGGGCTAAGCAGCGGGTGAGCCGAGGTAAGGTGGAGGAAGCGGGTGGGAAGCTGCCCACGTTCCCCCTTGTCTCCTTGGAGAACATGCGCTTTCCTCACCTTTGGGGTCCGATGCTTCAAAGCCTCCCCAGGGCCATCCAGTCCAAGGGGTGGAACGTGGTGGTCCTCAAGGTGATTTAGAATCGCAGCTGCGGTAATTCCCAACTCTTGACGGGCTACGTCAGGCATGATTTAGACCCAGATTTGCCAGGCTATGTAAGCCATAGTCCTTCCACTATGAGCCAGAAGCAGAGCTACATCTGATTGTACATCTGATTTTCTGCATATATATCCTCCTCCTCCTCCTCCTCCTCCTCCTCCTCCTCCTCTTCTTCTTCTTCTTCTTCTTCTTCTTCTTCTTCTTCTTCTTCTTCTTCTTCTTCTTCTTCTTCTTCTTCTTCTTCTTCTTTCTTTTCTTCTTCTTCTTCTTCTTTTTTCTTCTTCTTCTTCTCCTCTTCCTCCTCTTCTTCTTCTTCCTTCCCTCTTCTCCTCCTCCTCCTTCTTCTTCTTCTTCTTCTTCTTCTTCTTCTTCTTCTTCTTCTTCTTCTTCTTCTTCTCTTCTCCTCCTCCTCCTTCTCCTCCTCCTCTTCCTCTTCTTCTTCTTCTTCTTCTTCTTCTTCTCCTCCTCCTCCTCCTCCTCTTCTTCTTCTTCTTCTTCTTCTTCTTCTTCTCCTCCTCTTTTTCTTCTTCTTCTACTTCTCCTCCTCCTCCTCCTTCCTTCCTTCTTTCTCCTTCCTTCTTTCTTCTCCCCTCCTTCCTTCTTCCTTCTTCCTTCTCCTCTTTAGTTTCAGAGTGAGGAACCAGTAACCTTTTAGAACTTGGACTCACAGCAGTCTGGCCAACGCCAAGCTGTATCTGGATGCTCCTTGGTTCTTGAACAAAATTCATAGGCCTCAGAAGCTTGATAATCCATCCGCCCTGCAAACATGTTTGACCTTCTCTCCTTCTCCACTAACTCACCCATATCTAGAGTGTTCTTGACATCTCTTGGAATGTGAATAGCCCAACGCAGAGCTGTGTTCCTCTGTGGATTCTCTTTTTTTTCCTTGCACATTCCGTTCCCACTCAACCGCTGCCTTGGAAGCTGCCTAGTCCCTGCCTTTATTTTAAATATTTCCTGATTTTTACACACGGAAGCAGAGGTAGCATGCATGCACTGTCCAATTTGGGAAAGCTTTCCGGAGCCACTGATGACCCGGAGACCATTTATCTGTTTAGCATTGGTAGAAGTTTCTAGAAATGGCAAGGAAGTGCTAGAAAAAGCTGAATCCGACGGTCGTTAAGTGTGAAAAATGGTCATAAGTCACTTTTTCCCAGTGCCATTGCAACTTCGAACGGCCACGATGGTCAGTGCAAACATGATGGGCAGATGAGTGTAGATAGACATGTGGATGCAAATATGGTTTATAATAACCGAGCCCAGAATTTTGGTCGCTAAACAAAACAATTTGACTGG
Organism: Azemiops feae; assembly: GCA_023970755.1. Lineage (NCBI taxonomy): Eukaryota > Metazoa > Chordata > Lepidosauria > Squamata > Viperidae > Azemiops > Azemiops feae. Next base: position 477,929 of record JALGBA010003873.1, on the reverse strand, counting down.
GATGGTATAAAGCTCCTGGACTAGAAATCCTCTGAGGTTCCTTACAGCCTTAGGCTTCTAGGATTCTATGACTAGAGGAAAAGTTGTAAGTCAAGGACTACTTCTAATCAAGATAGCATAATAATAATAATAATAATAATAATAATAATAATAATAATAATAATAATAATAATAATAATAATAATAATAATAATAATAATAATAATAATATTGAAAGGGACCTTGGAGGTCATCTAGTCCAACCCCCTGCTCAGGCAGGAAACCCTATACCATTTCGGACAAATGGCTGTCCAGTCTCTTCTTAAAAACCTCCAGTGTTGGAGCATTCACCGCTTCTGGAGGCAGGTTGTTCCACTGGTTAATTGTTCTAACTGTCAGGAAGTTTCTCCTTAGTTCTAGGTTGCTTCTCTCCTTGATTAGTTTCCATCCGTTGCTTCTTGTCCTGCCTTCAGGCGCTTTGGAGAATAGCTTGACCCCCTCTTCTTTGGGGCAGCCCCTGAGATATTGGAACACTGCTACCCTGTCCCGCTTCGTCCTTCTCTTCATTAAACTAGACATACCCAATTCCAGCAACCGTTCCTCATATGTTTTAGCCTCCAGTCCCCTTATCATCTTTGTTGCTCCTGGACGAGAATTTATGGTGGACAAGCCACGGCCCGTTCACTGGTAGCATACTGGGGGTTCCTCCAATCTCATCCGGAATTCTCCGGTTTTTGAACTCGGCTTTGGCTTCTGCCAGAGAAAGTCCAACAACTTTCAGAGGAGGAGAGAAGCCGTGGATCCTCCATGGGTGTAGAAGTCCCTCCCTCTTTTTATTCCTTCTTTCTTTCAAGGGGAATTGCTTGAACAAGTACACCTATGTTCTGGCCCTGGCCCTGTCAAAATTTTAGCCTGCCAAGAGTTATGGGTGGGGTCATCCCGTCTGGAAAAAGAAATTCATGGAAAGAAGAAAAAATAAGCTAAAAATGAAATGTTTACTTGTTGAAGTCCGTAATGATTTGCACGTCTTCGTTTATTGCATTAATGCAATCCATTGAGTGCAGGGACGGTTCTCTCCTTTGCTTGCTTGCGTTTCATTTCTTTCGTGCTTGTACGGGGAAAGGAAACCGTAACCGTGCAGGAATCAGAGCTGAGTCAATATTCAGTATAATCTTTGCACCAGCTGCTGTTTCAATTGTCCATTTCTTTGTTTTTAACTTAAGCTTTTGAGAAGGACTAAACTGACCTTTTTAGAGAAATATCATACAGTGCCGTGACTGTTATTATGATGTTAAGCTTGTTTTACACCAGTTGTATGCCAAGGACTGCAAGTAGAATATTGAAAGGTACTAAGTGTGTCTTTGGTTTGCCTTCTGAGAAAAGGAAGAAATGAAAAGTGGATGCAGATTTACAAGTATAGTTAGGAGAGAGGTCTAGTGGTTAAGGCACCAGGCTAGAAGCCAGGAGACAGTAAGGTCTAGTTCCACCTTAGGCATGAAAGCTGGCTGGGCGACCTTGAGCCAATCACCAGGAGACCGTGAGTTCTAGTCCTGAGGCATGAAAGCCGGCTGGGTGACTTTGAGCCAGTCACTTTCTCTCAGCCCAGCTCACCTCACAGGGTTGTTGTTGGTGGGGGGAAAAAATAGGAGGAGGAAGGAGTCTTGTGTGTCTTTGTCACCTTGAATTATTCATCAAAATAATAAAGGCAGGAAATAAATAAATAAAAATATAGGTGGCGGAAGGAGGCTTATCAATGGATGGGACAAACTGCAGAGGATACCTGGAATGGCTGATGAATAGAAGCAAAGGGCAGACCTGAGTGTTACCAGTGCCTTTGTGTCTGATTTTCACGTGTGCGTGGTCTAGGTTCTCCTGCTTGAGCAGGGGGCTGGACTAGAAGACCTCCAAGGTCCCTTCCAGCTCTATTCTATTCTATTCTATTCTATTCTATTCTATTCTATTCTATTCTATTCTATTCTATTCTATTCTATTCTTATTTGTAATTCTATTCTTATTTGTAATTCTGTTATATTCTATTCGTATTTGTAATTCTATTCTATTCTATTCTACTCTATTCTTGTTCTGTTCTCTATTCTATTCTATTCTATTCTACTCTACTCTACTCTTGTTCTCTATTCTATTCTTATTTGTAATTCTATTCTATTCTATTCTATTCTATTCTATTCTATTCTATTCTATTCTATTCTATTCTATTCTATTCTATTCTTATTTGTAATTCTATTCTATTCTATTCTATTCTTATTTGTAATTCTATTCTATTCTATTCTATTCTTATTTGTAATTCTATTCTATTCTATTCTATTCTATTCTGTTCTGTTCTATTCTGCATGTTCCACTTCTATCCCATCATCTCTGCTCCAGCCATTCGTTGCTGAACAGAGATCCCACTGGCTGGAACCGATGGGAACTGTAGCTTAACAAATCTAAAAGACAGCCGATTGGAACTAGCTGGTGTATCTATTAGAGGCTCTTCCCATCATCCTCAGCCATCTTGTTTCCTGGAGGTGGAAGGATAAAAGTGGAAAGCTGCCCACAAAAAGTGGTTTGCTGGAACAGGCTGTGGAAACACACTCGTTCCCCGGAGACGAGGCCAGCCTGAGGGCTGGGTGCTCACTCTGAGCTCCGTGACTTCTCCTAGTGTTTCTGGTGCGCCCAGCCTGCAGCGAGCTCGGTTTAAGAAAAGCGGGGTGCGGTCACATCACCCTCAAACCCTACTATTTTCATTTCTGCCCTAACTAGAATTTCTACCATTTAGAAGGAAATTTCTGGATCACCAGCCAGTTCACTGTTGTTTCCCACGGCTTTAAGCACAACCAACGCTGAACACTCTGCACCCTCAAAATTAAAAAAAAACTAAAAGAGTTATAAGCTGGCAGGGCCTGGAGAGCTCTTTCAACCAACCAACCAACCAATCAATCAATCAATCAGAATAGAGCTGGAAGGGACCTTGGAGGTCTTCTAGTCCAGCCCCCTGCTCAGGCAGGAAACCCTATATCATTTCAAACAAACGATTGTCCAGTCTCCTCTTTAAAAAACTCCAGTGTTGGAGCACCCACAGCTTCTGGTGGCAAGCTGTTCCACCGGCTAATCATCCTCCCTGTTAGGAAGTTTCTCCTTAATTCCAGGTTGCTTCTCTCCTTGATTAGTTTCCCTCCCTTGTTTCTTGTCCTGCCTTCCTGCAAGGAGATTCCAGGGAGGGGGCTGTCCGGCACAGCCAAGCGAACAAGTTCCACCCTAGTTCCCCCGTGAGGACAAAATGGGATATTTTTGACCCTCCCTTGGATGTTCACATTCCTGTGCTCTCGCCTCCCCTTGGAACCACGAGTTCCCTCTCTGGCAGGGTTTGGGTTGGGTTTGAGTGCTCCCCTCTGGCCTCTTCCCTCTCCTAGGATGCCCACAGAGATGCTTATCTCCAGATTTCAGGCTAAAGTATGCCGAGAATCTGGATGTGCCCCACCTCAGGCTGCAGAAGCAGGGAAGAACGGCTGGCTGGTCAATTCTGGTCTTGTTTATCCCAACGACTGGCCAGGAATTTGCATCCTCACTGACCGAGAGTTTTCCCTTGCTTTCTTAGCTTTCCTGCTTTCTTTCTCTGGTATTCAAGAGTGGTCTCCTCCATCAAACAGGCTCCCTCCCAGAACGGGGGGGGGGGAGCCATCTTTCTAAGCAGGCTTTTGCGAACAGAGGGCTCCTAACTGCTGCATTATCACTTTCGCTTATTTATTAAATTTATACGGGTATTCCTCGTCTTACGACCACAACAGAGCCCAACATTTCGGTTGCTAAGTGAGACATTTGTTAAGTGAGTTTCCCCCCCCACACACACACACACACACTGTACAAGCTTCCTTGCCACGGTGGCTAAGCGACTCCCTGCAGCTGTGAAGTTAGCACTGTAACCCGGTTGTTCAATGAATCTGGCTTCCTCCATTGACTTTGCCGGTCCAGACGGTCGCAAAAGGGGATCACGTGACCCCGGGGGGGGGGAACGCTGCGACCGTCATAAATACGAGTCAGTTGCCGAGCGGCTGAATCTTGATCCCGTGACCACGAAGGGGACGCTGCAGCGGTCGTGTGAAAAACGCTCACTTTTTTTCAGTGCCACTGTAACTTCGGCCGCTAAGTGAATCGTTGTAAGTCGAGGATTAGCTGTATCCCACCCATCTTGGTGTTTAGGGGCCGACTCTAGGTGGCGAGAGTGGTCATCCAAACCCGGTGTGTAATTTCCTACATGGCAAGCAGGCTTACTCAGAGGTGCCAGAAATGCCGTCTGGAGATGCAAAGCGATTCCCTCGTCTGGGCCATTGTTGCTCCACAGTGTGCAGGGAACGTAGGTTGCAAAATGCAGAGGTGGGGAGCCAAGTCTTCCAAAGGTCTGTGGGAAAATGCCGGCCTCCTGGCCTGCCACTCCAGGCCGAGAGAATGTCTCTTGCATGCCAAAGCAGAGGAGGAAGAGGTTTTTCTCAGGGCAGGACGCCTGGCGGTGCATAGCTGCAAAGTTAGTAACTAGGAAACGAGGGTGGGTGAGACCTGGCCCCACGCTCGGGGCTTGCATCAATAAAACACTGTAAATAAATAAGGGGTGTTTCCCTTTCCGAACTGTTTCCCGCCTGCCTCTCGGCTGTCCCATTCTTCCCTTTCAGTAGCTTCCACAAAATAAGATTTAAAAAAGAAAAAAAAAAAAACGGGCAGCCCCTCCGAAGGTTGTCAAATGGAGGGAGTCGGGGAACCGGTTTAGTCCAGTGGTAAGGCATTAGGTTAAAAACCAGGTGGCTGGGAGTTCTAGTCCCACCTTAGGCGTGAAAGGTCGGCTGCATAATTGTGGGCCAGGAGACGGTGAGTTCTAGTCCCACCTTGGGTGTGAAAGCTGCCTGGGTGAGTTTGGGCCAATCACCAGGAGACGGTGAGTTCTAGTCCCGCCTTGGGCATGAAAGCCAATTGGGTGAGTTTGGGCCAATCCCCAGGAGACGGTGAGTTCTAGTCCCGCCTGGGGCATGAAAGCCAGCTGGGTGAGTTTGGGCCAATCAGCAGGAGACGGTGAGTTCTAGTCCCGCCTGGGGCATGAAAGCCAATTGGGTGAGTTTCAGCCAATCACCAGGAGACGGTGAGTTCTAGTCCCGCCTTGGGCATGAAAGCCAGCTGGGTGACTTTGGGCAAGTCCCACACTCTCAGCCCAACCCAACCTTACAGGGTTGTTGTTGTTGTGAGAAAAATAGAAGGACGAAGAAGTATTTTGTACGTTTGCTGCCTTGAGTTACTTGTAATTAAAAATGGGATAGCTTGACCTGAATTTGACTTGGTAAAATTATCTCTCTCTCTGTGTCTCTCTCTCTCTCCTTCTGTACAATACTTTATACAAAGAAAGTAACTCCCTGGTATTTTTACCGTACAATTTCCCTGAACCGCGCAGTCTGTGGTCTATAGAACGAATTCCTCCCTGCTCACCTACCCACATATTCATCTCCCACTACGGATTATAATATTATTGTCTACCAAGGACGTATAAAAGGCCCCGCCACAGATTTGCCAGCCTGAGCTTGCCTGCAACCGCCCTGTTTCTTGGCTCCTTCACCTGTACAGGTACAGAACCGGGCACAGGCCTCCTAAGTCAAGAACAAACCCCTGTTGCAAGTTGACACTTGCTAGATCCATCTCTGCCCACCCTGAAGCCTTGCCGTCTGTCGAAGATGTTTTGATCCTGGCATGCACGGAAAAACTCCCTACGCTCCTCAAAATGCTATCCGAGGACATGCCGTAAACTTGTTAACAGCCGTATGATCAGCCCAAGTTCAACAGGTAAAGCCCGAGAGATGCAGGAGGTCCCCCAGATGCCCACCTGTTTTTGTGTTAGGCTGGTGCTCACCCATCCTTCACTTCTGTGGCTCTGCAGGGCAATGCCCAAACAATTATGTCCTATTAAATTGTATATTTCGTTCTTGGCAAAGAACAGCCTCATATATATTTTTTTCCGATTAAGTTTTCTCTCGCAAAGGAATTCATCACGTGGCACCTATCCTAAACACTCCCTGGACCCTGGAACTTGACTTCTTTATCTTTCGGCTTCAAGTGTTTCCTTCCTAAAAGAAATAAGAAATCTAGAATTTCAGAAAAGTTCAGCCAGTTGAGAGAACAGGCCCATACAGGAAAAAACAATACCCCAATACTACCCATAATTTTATAGCGCATTGGCACCTGGCTAGAAAGCAGGAGACGGTGAGTTCTAGTCCCACCTTAGAGGCATGGAAGCCGACTGGGTGACATTGGGCCAATGGCCAGGAGGCGGCGAGTTCTAGTCCCACCTTAGAGGCATGGAAGCCGACTGGGTGACTTTGGGCCAATCGCCAGGAGACGGTGAGTTCTAGTCCCACCTTAGAGGCATGGAAACCGACTGGGTGACTTTGGGCCAATCGCCAGGAGACGGTGAGTTCTAGTCCCACCTTAGAGGCATGGAAACCGACTGGGTGACTTTGGGCCAATCGCCAGGAGACGGTGAGTTCTAGTCCCACCTTAGGAGCATGGAAGCTGACTGGGTGACTTTGGGCCAATCGCCAGGAGACGGTGAGTTCTAGTCCCACCTTAGAAGCATGGAAGCTGACTGGGTGACTTTGGGCCAATCACCAGGAGACGGCGAGTTCTAGTCCCACCTTAGAGGCATGGTTCTAGTCCCACCTTAGAGGCATGGAAGCTGACTGGGTGACTTTGGGCCAATCACCAGGAGACGGCGAGTTCTAGTCCCACCTTAGAGGCATGGAAGGTGACTGGGTGACTTTGGGCCAATCGCCAGGAGACGGTGAGTTCTAGTCCCACCTTAGAGGCATGGAAGCTGACTGGGTGACTTTGGGCCAATCGCCAGGAGACGGTGAGTTCTAGTCCCACCTTAGAGGCATGAAAACCTGCTGGGTGACTCTGAACCAATCGCCAGGAGACGGTGAGTTCTAGTCCCACCTTAGAGGCATGGAAGCCTGCTGGGTGACTTTGGGCCAATCACTAGAGACTAGTGTGTTCTAGTCCCACACGCTAGTGAAATTGTGCACAAATTTCAACTTTGCAGAAACTGAAGCACAAATTGCAGGATTGCAGAAACCGAAACAAATCTGTCTGGCCAAGTTCAGTCATTTCTTCATAGTTGGCCTTGCCATTTTTTTTATTTTAAAATTTAACCTCTGTCTTTTATAAACCGGCTGTGTCCTGTTATAAGCTTTGCGACCGGTTTCAGCCAGCCCTGATGCGCTGGGCAAGGAGTTGCTGATAAATCTTTGCACAAAGTGATACTGTTACATACAATTACTGTATGTTCTGATTTTCTTTTTCATCCCTAATATTTTTTACCTTGTGGGAGGGATCAAATTTAGGGTTGTTGTTTTTTTTCCCCCTTTATTTTTCTTTTTAATAATAATAATAATAATAAAGTTGGAAGGGACCTTGGAGGTCATCGAGTCCAACCCCCTGCTCAGGCAGGAAACCCTATACCATTTCAGACAAATGGCTGTCCAGTCTCTTCTTAAAAACTCCATTTGGAAGCCTTACAGGCAGTCCTCAACTTACAACAGTCCATTTAGCGACCGTTTGAAGTTACGTCACTGAAAAAAGTGACGCGTGACCCTTTTTCACACTCACGACCGTCGCAGCCTCCCCCAGGGTCACGTGATCAAAATCCAGGCGTTTGGCAATTGACTCGTATTTACGATGGTGGCAGTGTCCCGGGGTCACGTGACCCCCTTTAGCGACCTTCTGACAAGCAGAGTCAATGGGGGAGCCTAACAACGGCCGTGTTTCACTTAACAACGCTAGCAAGAAAGGTCGTAAAATGGGGCAAATTTAACTTAACAGCTGTCTCACTTAGCGACAGAAACATTGGGCTCCATTCTGGTCCTAAGTCGAGAACTATCTGCCTTTGCCCCTCATCTTCCTGTTACACGAGTGAAGAAAAAGTAAAATTATATTTTCCAGCATTCGATGGCTTCCCAGTTGTTACCCTTCCTGAGTCGCGCCCAGGCCAAATCTTTCACGCAGCTGAACTCTCCGGGGTCCAAACCCTTTCTGCCCCCAGAGGACTGGCGTTGGGGTGGGTCACATCCCCCTGCAGTGTGGGCTCTCGGGGGGGCTGGCCGCAATGCGAATCCTGCTGCCAAACAAGCCAGAAGGTGAAGAAAGGAAAAATATATCTTTTAGTGCTTTCCTTTGGAAATTTGCCATCTGCAAAGGAATGTTAAAACAATATCCTTCTGTTCCAGCCTGCCTAGAGATTTGCGTACATAAAAACCTGCCATTTTTAAAGTTCACCGGAAACCCCGTGGCTGACGACAAAGGCCGAAGTGACCCTGCTCTCCATTTCCTGCAGAAGCTCCTGGTCCAGATTTGCTAAAAGACCAGCTCCAGCCTTCTTGGAAACGATGATTTTCATCCTTGCCTCCTCTCTGAGTCCCAAGAGCCTGAGTCAACCTGGATTTATATTTTCCTGTTTTCCTTGATGAATAGAATAGAGCTGGAAGGGACCTTGGAGGTCTTCTAGTCCAGCCCCTTGCTCAAGTAGGAGAGCCTATACCATCTCAGACAAGTGACTGTCTAGTCTCTTCTTAAAAATCTCTAGTGATGGGGCGCCCACAACTTCTGGTGGCAAGCTGTTCCACTGGTTCATTGTCCTCACTGTTAGGAAGTTTCTCCTTAATTCCAGGTTGCTTCTCTCTTTGATCAGTTTCCAACCGTTGTTTCTTGTCTTGCCCTCTGGTGCTTTGGAGAATAGCTTCACTCCCTCTTCTTTGGGGCAGCCCCTATTGGAAGACTGCTATCATGTCACCCCTCGTCCTTCTCCTCTTTAGACTAGACATACCCAAGTCCAGCAGCCATTCTTCATACCTTTAATCATCTTAGTTGCTCTTCTCTGAACTTTTTCCAAAGTCTCAACATCTTTTTTGTAGTGTGATGACCAAAGTCTTTTGAGTAGTGAGTGGAGAACAAACTGCAGACACCCAGAGGTGCCCTCAACTTCTCAATCAATCAATCAAGAATAGAGCTGGCAGGGACCTTGGAGGTCTTCTAGTCTAACCCCCTGCTCAAGCAGGAGACCCATACCATTTCTGGCAAGTGACTGCCCGGTCTCTTCATAAAAGCCTCCAGTGATGGAGCAGCCACAACTTCTGAAGGCAAAGCTGTCCTCCCTGTTAGGAAGTTTCTCCTTCATTACAGAGATCTCCAGATTCTTCCGCTGGAGCCAAAACGTACACCATGATTTAGGTGACCTTTGCCCACCTCGACTTCCTTTTCAGGCCTGGGAGTCCTTTTGGTGGACTGAGATAAGGCTTGGCCGGCCAGCCCTTCCCCCTTCGTATTTAGATCTTCCATCTTTATGAGTTTTCTTTAATCGCTCAGAACAATGAGGCCCCTGGCTCAAACTTTCCTATGGAAGAGTCGGTTTCCTTTTTTGGTGCTGTGAAACAGGCCTTGTGAACTTCAGCTGCCAAGAGGCAGGCAGGAACGGCTGGGGCTGGTGGCTGGGTTCCAGCCCAAAGCTTGTTTAGATTTGACGGAGGGAGGGAGGGAGGGAGCTGAGCCCAGTCCATGGAAAATCTGCTTCATGGGATGGGAAGGGGGTGTCCAGGTTGGTGCGAGGGGAAGGAACTGTACCAGGACACGTCTTACTGGCTGTGCTTTTCCTCTTTTCCCTTTCTAAACAAAAGTTGGCTCTGGTTTTGAAAAGATGGGGAGGCCGCTGGAGGAACATGCGTGGCTCCATCAAGTCGAGGCTACATCTAACTCTCTTTTGCTCACGGCTGATTAACTCTTTCTGCATAGAATAGAGTAGAGTAGAGTAGAGTAGAGGAGTAGAGTAGAGTAGAATAGGAGTAGAGTATAGAGTAGAGTAGAGTAGAGTAGAGTAGAGTAGAGTAGAGTAGAGTAGAGTAGAGTAGAATAGAATAGAATAGAATAGAATAGAATAGAATAGAATAGAATAGAACAGAACAGAATAGAATAGAAGAATAGAATAGAATAATAGAATAGAGTAGAGTAGAGTAGAGTAGAGTAGAGTAGAGTAGAGTAGAGTAGAATAGTAGAATAGAGTAGAGTAAAGTAAAGTAGAGTAGAATAGGAGTAGAGTAGAATAGGAGTAGAGTATAGAGTAGAGTAGAGTAGAGTAGAGTAGAGTAGAGTAGAATAGAATAGAATAGAATAGAATAGAATAGAATAGAATAGAATAGAATAGAATAGAATAGAATAGAATAGAATAGAATAGAATAGAATAGAATAGAATAGAATAGAAGGGACCTTGGAGGTCTTCTATTCCAACCCCCTGCTCAGGCAGGAAACCCTGTACCATTTCAGACAAATGGTTGTCCAATCTCTTCTTAAAAACCTCCAGCAGCATCCGCATGGTCACGCGATTTACATTCGGACGCTTGGCAACTGACTCACATTTATGACCGTTGCAGTGTCCCAGGGGTGTGTGTCGAGTGATCCCCTTTTTGAGACAAGCAAAGCCAGTGGGGGTAAGCCAGATCTGCTTAACAACCGTGTTACTAATTTAACAACTCCGGTGATTCGCTAAACGAACGTGGCAAGAAAAGTGGTAAAACGGGGCGAGAAACTCCCTTAGCCTATTTTCGCACTTCACCACATAAATTCCGGGTCCCGTCGTGGTTGCCCGTTGATGGGAAAAGAGTGACAAATGCGCCTGGCGCGGGCGCATAAAACGACCTCTTTCTTCCCCACGGCTCTCCTTTCCTCCACAGGCTACGACTTCCCGGCCGTGCTCCAGTGGTTTGCCGAGCGCGTGGACCTCATCATCCTCCTCTTTGACGCCCATAAGCTGGAGATCTCCGACGAGTTCTCCGAGGCCATCCGCGCCCTCAAGGGCAACGAGGACAAGATCCGGGTGGTCCTGAACAAGGCCGACATGGTGGAGACACAGCAGCTGATGCGGGTCTACGGCGCCCTGATGTGGTCGCTGGGCAAAGTGTTCAACACCCCCGAAGTGCTGCGTGTCTACATCGGGTCCTTCTGGTCGGAGCCCCTGATGATCTCTGACAACCGACGGCTCTTTGAGCTTGAGGAGCAGGACTTGTTCACGGACATCCAGAACCTGCCCCGAAATTCTGCCCTGAGGAAGCTCAATGACCTGGTCAAGAGGGCTCGCTTGGTCCGGGTAAGTCCTGGGACGCTGAAGAAGCGGAAAGGGGGTGGGGGGCGAGGAGAAGGGAGGGAAGAGGGTCCAGCAAGAAGACAAGTCAAGAAATCAGCCAGATAGTTAGTGACGCAGACCAACCTCATTAAAGACGTGGAGGTGGTCCTCAACTTACAACCACAATTAGGAGCAGAATCTCCGTTGCTAAGCAAAGCAGGTGGTTCAGCGAGTTGCGCCAGATTTTATGACCTTTTTTTTTTTTAGCAAGAGTGAGAACAAACTTATATACCGCTTTGCGGTGCCTGACAGCCCTCTCTAAGCGGTTTGCAGAGTCGGCACATTTGCCCCCAACAACCTGGGTCCTCATTTGACCGACCTCGGAAGGATGGAAGGCTGAGTCAACCTTGAGCCGGTCAGGATTGAACTGATGGCAGTGGGCAGAATTAGCCTGCAATACTGCATTCTAATCACTGCACACCATGGAAGGAAGGAAGGAAGGAAGGAAGGAAGGAAGGAAGGAAGGAAGGAAGGAAGGAAGGAAGGAAGGAAGGAAGGAAGGAAGGAAGGAAGGAAGGAAGGAAGGAAGGAAGGAAGGGCAATAGCCCTTAGACTTATATACCACTTCAAGTGCTTTACAGCCCTCTCTAAGCGGTTTACAGAGTCAGCATCTTGCCCCCAACAATCTGGGTCCTCATTTTAGTGACATCGGAAGGATGGAAGGATGAAACCACCTTGAGCCCGTCAGGATCGAACTCCTGACAGCAAGCAGTGAGTTAGCCTGCAATACTACATTCTAACCGCTGCACCACCACAGCTGTTCAGCGAACCACAGCTCTTGCTGAGTGAATCATACAGACATTAAACAAATCCGCCTTTGCTTGTCGGAAGCTGGCTGGATCACAAATGGCAGTCACCTAAACCCAGGATACTACAATCCTTGTAACAGAATAACAGAATAATAGAGAGGTCTTCTAGTCCAAACCCGCCTGCTCAGGCAGGAGACCCTATTCCATTTCAGATAAATGGCTGTCCGGTCTCTTCTTAAAAACCTCCAGTGTTGGAGCGCCCACAACTTCTTGTGCCAAGCTGTTCCGCTGGTTAATTGTTCCAATTGTAACTTGGAACAATCCCCAAACAAATGGTTGTAAGTTGAGGCCTACCTGAACTCAGTTCTACTGAAAGAAGGAAAAATATATATCCCTATTTTCCCACTAAGGCTTCCATTGTCGTGATGAATCTTCTACTGAATTCTTCTTGACCACTGGTGGAAGATTTACATTCCAATGGAACTGGAGGGCAAAATGCTCCCTGGGCGTTAAGAAAACTTTTCTTCAGCACATTTAGGGAGATTCTCAGTCATCCAGGTTAGCACAGGTGCTTTTTCCAAAGACAACTGGACTTCGTTTTTCCTTGACGATATTTCACTTCTCATCCAAGAAGCTTCTTCGGCTCTGACTGGATGGTGGAGAATGGAAGGATTTATACTCCTTGCAGACCGCTGGTCATTTGCATCCTTTTAGAGGGTCGTTGAGGCCATGTGGAGGTTTACCTGTGTCCTCGGGGTCACCTGAGTGGTGCAAATGGGTGTGGAGCCTTCTTGGACCTGCGGAAAGGACCGTGTTGCAGACTGGAGATGGACGGTGTCGTATCCCTCCCCCTCTGTTGTGGGAGGGCTGAGCAATTTTGACCTAGATGGCCTCTTTGACCCCTCTTTCAAACCAGCGGTCCTCTCTGTCCCAAATGTGGACTTGGCTGTCTTCGAAAGAGCGGCCTTTTGTCTTTCAAATGCAGACGGACTGCTGAATCTTGTCCTGGCGGGTTTGTTCTCCTACGTTGTGCCCTGCGTTTGTGAAGTGGTTGTTTTGTTTCCCCAGTGTACAGATCTGTACATGCCTCACTGCACAGGTCACATTGCTCAGTTTGTGTTTTTGGGGGGGAGGGTTTATCCTTGGGGTGGACCTTCTCCAGCATGCAAAAGAAGATAGATGGAGGAAGACAAGGCCGTCACAGTGGCAGGAAAACAACGCAATTCAAGTTCAGGAGAAAAAAGTAGGATAAAGGTTCCCCTGCTATGGAGAAAGCGGATAGATGGTGCCAATGGAAATGGGATGGCTCTAAGCCACGGCCCGAAGGAGGCAACTGCACTCAGACGGAGCTAGCCAAGAGATCTTGCCCTCAGAAAGAAGGTTAGGCTGCAAAAGTCCAACGTGCGTCTGTTGTGAAAGAATGGCACAACAGATGTCCTTTGGCAACGGAATCCTCTGGGGCCAAAGCGAAGAGCAGAGTTGCTTCACCAGCCCTGGAAGAGCAAGGAGGCGAGTCAGTGGATGGTCCAAGGGATGCCCCAGTTGTAGCAGCCTGGCCTCCTAGCAAGGATTCGTGAGTGAAGGAAAGGGGTTCACCCAAGCCCCAAAATCTCATTGCAATGGGACAGGGAAAGCCAAAAGAAGAGAAAGAACGAGAGACAGAGAGGAAGAGAGAGAGAGAGAGGATCAGGATCAAACTCCAGGCTGTGGGCAGAGTTACCCTGCAATGCTACATTGCACCACCGGGGCTCCTTCCTTTAAATCTCTCCCCTCCTTGGACAGGGGGCCCCCCTCCTTCCCATTGGAGAAGGCTGTTGCTGGGGTCCCAGCATTTACTGCGGCTTTTCCTGTTGTCCACAATGGCTGCATCCCAACAAAGGAAGTCTGCATTGTGCTGCAGAGTACAATCTGTTTATGGGCCCCTTTTCCTATTTCTCTCTCCCTCTCTCTCCCTCCCTCCTTCCCTCCCTCCCCCTTCTGCTCTGGTTTTCCAATTAAGCGTTTCCAATGAAGCTGCACCTTCCATAGCCTTGATTAACGGAATGGCTGTGGCTTGGTCATTCCTGGAGAAGAAGCCAGGGAGGAACAGAGGAAAAAGATTACGCACAAATTTATTGGTCCTTAAGTCGCATCATTTCCTAGCTGTAACATCCGCCCTTCTCTCTCCAAGAGAACCATCCATCGTTTTTGTCCCCACCGAGGGGACGTATTGTGTCCTTTGGCCAGCCAAATAGGAATCAGAGCCAGTTCAGAAAAGATCGTTCAACGTGGTTCTCCATGGCAGAATCGCAGAAAACTTTTCCAGATTGAGTCAGCCTCTCGGCTCATCTAGCTGAGAACGATGTATATTGATTGGTGGCTGATCTTCAGGATTTCAACCTGATCTGAAGGTGCCACATCACCTTTTTTTCAAATCAGGCAATTTTAAGATGTGTGCATTTCAAATCGTGGAATCAATTTTCATACTGGCTGGGGAATTCTGGGAGTTGAAGTCCACCCATCTTAAACTTGCATGCTGGCTGGAGAATTTTGGGAGTTGGAGTCCACACCTCTTAAAGTTGTCAAATTTGAAAAAAGTGCCTGCCATTCTCTAGCTTTCAGTGCCTTTCTCCCTGTGAGGGAAGCTTGTTCCTAGCAAGTGAACCAAACCAGAACTGGTTCATCTTGTTTGCTGAATTGCAGGCATGTTTTGTTCATAACAATGACAACATTCAATACCAATTTTGCAGGCATGTTTAAAATCAGCCACAGACTAATTGTGCTCAACACACAGATGCTTACTTAATTAAACATTGTTTAACTGTGAAGTGGAATTGACTGGACTGGACCCCTTCCATCCCAGCGATTAATTTTGAAAAGGGGCAGATCCAATTTTAATACTCTTCCTGGTGAGAGAGGGGATATTTCAGCAGAAACTCACATCAAAGGATTGGGGATATTTGACAAAGAAATCTCCAAGTCACCCTACTTGGTGTAGCTTTGTATTTAACAGAATAACAGCGTTGGAAGGGACCGTGGAGGTCTTCTCTTCCAATCCCCTGCTTGAGCAGGAGATCCTATACCATTTCAGACAAATGGTTGTCCAGCCTCTTCTTAAAAACCTCCAGTGTTGAAGCGCCCACAACTTCTGGAGGCAATCAGTTTTACTTGTTAATTCTACTCACTGTCAGGAAATATCTCCTTAGTTCTAGCTTAGTTCCTTGTTGAGTTTCCACCCGTTGCTTCTTGTCCTGCCTTCAGGTGCTTTGGAGAACAGCTTGACTCCCTCTTCTTTGTGGCAGCCCCTCAGATATTGGAAGACTGCTTTCAGGTCCCCCCTAGTCCTTCTTTTCATTAAACTAGACATGTCCAATTGCTGCAATCATTCTTCATATGTTTTAGCCTCGACTCCCTTAATTATCTTTGATATAACTTTGCATTTAAAACGGAAGGATTCTTTCTAATGCAAAGCTCCCACACCACCTGTGTCCTCCCCCCACTTTTTTTTTTTTTTTAAACTGGACCTTAAATGCAAAGATTCATCAAAGAGCAATCTCAAAAGTGTGGATTGGCCTTAAATGGGGCTGGGCATTTGCAATTTAGGGCAGCCGGTCACATATTACCCGTGGGCAGGACCAGCATTAGTTTAACCATGGTAGGGATCCCAAGCAAGCTCAGACTTTTTATTTTGGGACTGAAACTGGACAATCACAAGGCCCAGGGAGCTGCCTCCAGCTAGAGTGCAGAAAGAGGATTTAGAGAAATTGCAACCATCTTTTCATAGACAAAATGTGAAAACATTCCCCTGTCTTTTTAAAAGCGGATGGATGCCTGTGTTTATTGATGATAGGAAGGTGGTTTGAGCCGGGGTGTTTCCCCCCCCCCCCCCCCGCTGCCCCCTCCTGCCCCAAAGCACAGGAAGTTTCTGTTTTCTCCATTTTGCTTTCTTTCTCTTCCCAGACTTATCTTTTCCTGTCAACCTGAAAGGCTCTTCAGCAGCACTTTCCTCCTCCTCCTTTAATTTGCTTATTTTTAATGACCAAGCAGCTTCTTTCTCCTGTAATTCCCTTCCCTCCCAGGTCCATGCCCACATCATTAGCCACCTCAAGAGGGAGATGCCGTCTGTCTTCGGCAAGGACAACAAGAAGAAACAGCTCATCAACAAGCTGCCGGTCATCTTTGCCAAGATCCAGCTGGAGCATCATATCTCCCCGGGCGATTTCCCCGACTGCAACAAAATGCAGGTGAGGACAAGGGGCATCTCATTAATAACAGACTAACAGAGCTGTTAGGGACCTTAGAGCAGGGCTTTTCAACCTTTTCACCGATCGTACCACTTTTAGGATACGGCAATATTCGAGTACCACCTAGCAAGGTGTCAAAAACTTGATGACCAAAAAAAAACCCCTGTTCAAAGTTGCAATTGCACTGAAATGACTTATGACCATTTTTCACACTTATGACCATTGCAGCATGCCCAGGGTCATGTGATTTATATTTGGATGCTTGGCAACTGCTTCATATTTATGATGGTCACAGTGTCCCAGGGTCATGTGATCCCCTTCTGCAACCTTTTGACAAGCAAAGTCAATGGCAGAGCTGCTGGTGGCCAACTGCTAAGGCGGGACTTCCTTCCCTGCCTCCCTCCCTTCCCTGCCTCCCTTTTTCTCATTCCCATCTCCTTCTGAAGGAAGAATTTGAACCCCCCCATATTTTCCCTCTTCCATATATTGATCAAACAAGGAAAGGCCTCCAGAGACAGAAAAGACAAGCTGCTGAGTGAACTAGCTTAAAAAGGCATTTCCCCTTTAAGAATTAGCTACTGGCTAGAAAGGAAAGTAAGGAGCCCAGCTGGCACTTAAGGAAGAAAAAAAATGTAAGTACTGGCTGCCGGCTAAGGCAGCCTCCCCAAATGGTTCCATTCGTAAGTAAAATCTGCAGCTCCAGAGGACTCTCTCACTGTAAGTCTTTGCCTGTGCTGGCTCTTTCCCTTCCCCACTACACTTGGCTAGGCAGGGCTGTGTACCACCTGCCACTTGTTAATGTACCACAAGTGGTACGTACCACAGGTTGAAAAGCCCTGTTCTAGTCCAAATCCCTACTCAAGCAGGAGAGCCTATGCCATTTCAGACAAAGGGTTGTCCAGTCTCTTCTGAAAAGCCTCCAGGGATCCACAATTTCTGGAGGGGAGCCGTTCCACCGAAGAATTGTTCTCACTGTCAGGAAACTTCTTAGTTCCAGGTTGTCCAACCGTCCTCTAACATCGAAGCTTCTGAGTTGCACAGGGGTGGACAGATGACTGAAGCTTTCCTCTCTCTTCTTCTTCTTCCCCGGTTCTCTTGCAGGAGATGCTGATGGTGCATGACTTCACCAAGTTCCACGGGCTGAAGCCCCGCATGGTGGAGACCCTGGATGAGCTGCTGACCCTCGACATTGCCAAGCTGATGCCCCTCTTGCGCCAGGAGGAGGTGGAGCTCCCAGAGCAGATTGTCCAAGGGGGAGCCTTTGATGGCACTCGCAACGGCCCCTTCATCGAGGGAGCGACCGAAGGCGCCTACGAGGGCATGGATGACGACGAGTGGGTTGTGACCAAAGACAAGCCCAAGTATGACGAGATCTTCTACAACCTCTCCCCAATGGATGGCAAGCTGAGTGGCACCAAGGCCAAGAATTGGATGGTCAGCACCAAGCTGCCCAACTCGGTTCTCGGGAAGATTTGGAAGCTGAGCGATGTTGACCGGGATGGCATGTTGGATGATGAGGAGTTTGCTCTGGCCAGCCACCTCATTGAGGTCAAACTCGAGGGCCATGGTCTGCCCTCTGACCTGCCCCACCATCTTGTTCCCCCTTCCAAGCGTCGGCAGAAGGGCTCGGCTGAGTAAGCAGCTTCCTGGGTTGGCCCCCGTCCTAACACCAGACTTGAATTGCTTCAGTAGGTGCTGGGTCTTCTCCAATTTATCCTTGAAGCAAACTTTCAGGCTTGAATTCCTTATGAAGGCCTCACCTAGCAGCCGAGCACAGCATTGGAATCTGCTTTCTGCTCTTCTCTGCCTCCTCAAGCCAGGCTTCCAGCTCAAACTTCTCCGTCCCTTCCGGTCTTTAAGCGATTCCTGTCCACCTTAAAGAACCGCATTTCCTCATACAGAAATCAAGCCAGTTGATCTCACAAGGTCTACAAGCCTAAATATCTCTAGTGTTAGACTTCTCACAAGGTCTTTCTTCCTAGAATCCAAACTCAGCTTCATTTGCTTCCTGAACTACCTAGAAATGTTACTTCCTCCATGCCTAGTTCCAACTGTTCCTTTAGGCCACAGTTTGGCCCACATCAGACCCATCTCAGGTTTTAAGTTCCCTTTCATAGTCCATGGCCTGATCTGATATCGACCGAGGCTTCGAATGGTCTCGATCTTCTAGCTTTCTTTATCTCTAGTCTCACTAGAAATGGTCAACATCTTTTCTCCATTCCATCTTGCCTTTTGACCACCGTTTGTCTACCGCCCCCTTAGTTGATTGCTCCTCCCACGACTGGTTCTTGATGGACTCCCTTCAGTCAGTTGAAGGAAGAAGGACCAAGGGAGACCAGAGATAGGTGTCCGGAAGCAGCCCGTTGGTTGCCCAGAACCACAAGCAGTGCCGATCCCAAAAAGCCACGGTTGAAAGGTGGCATCTGAAATGATCATAGATCAGTCTTTGAGATGCTTTCTTTCTGGAGCAGAAGTGATGGGATGAGATGCTCCTGGTGAAAGCAGGGATGTTCCAGGCTGTTCCACTCTTTCTTCTGTCAGAACAGGCTAATTGTAGGAGACCTTTCCCAAAGCAAGAATAGATGATAAGACTACTGTGAGAGGACACCGTGGCGATTGAGCCAGAACAAGGCCTACTATTAGACAAATTCACACATCAGATCCGTGAGGGCATCCTTTTTCACGGAGGCCCACAGAATGAGTGGTTGGTGAACTTCCTTCCAAATTCTTTTCTGCCTATCACTGCAGCCGTTAGCTTGCACATCTAAGCGTGGCTTTCTTTCCAACCCTAAAATGCTGCTGTGTTGCAGCATCCATGGGAGGGGACCGTAGGGACTTATTCTGGAGATCAAGTGATCTTTCCCCTTTTTTTCTCGGGAGGTGGCCAAGGAGAAGACATGGCCCTTGGGACCCAGGACAATCCATCTAAGTTGCAGGGGACAAGCTCATCGCTGGGGTTGAGGGAGTTGAAGGAAGGTCCATCTCAAAAAATCAGCAGTAGCTTCCAAAGAGAGAGAGAGAAAAAAAGGGGGGGGGCAGAAAGAAACGAGAGGAAGTTGGGCAGGAAGAAAACGAGAACCAGGTCCTTGGTTGGAAGGAAAAGCAGGAAGGGCTTGTTTCCCAAGGAATTTGGTAGCAGGATCTTTATCCAGCGAGGAAGCCACGACTGTGAAGTCTGAACTTCGCTTGCAGGATACATCAGCAGTAGAGAGATCCTGACATTTCTCAGTATTGGCTAGAAGCCAACCTTTGGGGCAGGTCACAAGAGAACAGCTGCCTCTCGACCACACACCAGGGCATTGAAAACTGAATGCAAACAATGTGTAGATTTTTCTTTTAACGCCATAAGGCCATGGGAAGCTTGAGCCGCTCAAAGCTGCCTAGCCAAAACCACAACACTGTGCTGCCTTTGCATCCACGCTCTTAACCTCACACCAAGTTGGACTTTCCTTCAAAAAGCCAAGTGGCTTTTAACATTCAGAGAGACGAAACCACGGCATCCGGTCTCGCAAGAGGGATGCCATTCAGCTGTCTCACTAATCAAGAAAAGCACTAATCCAGGGGTGTCAAACTGCCGGCCCACGGGCCGGATGCATCATATAGCGAAACCGCGCCCACCCCATTGCCGGCAACGGCAAAAAAAAGTCGCGACACGTCACGTGACGTTGCGAGTTTGACACCCCTGCGCTAATCCCTTCTGAAGGACCGTGAAAAGGAGCTATCCTTTGGTGCTTGACCCAAGTGGAGAGCTCCATTGGGTGTTGAGGATAACTCTCTTCATTTTGTCCTCCTGCATCCTTTGCAGAACTCTTTATTGGGACCATCCAGGATTCCAGGAGGATGAACACCTTGCCCTTGTGCTACCCAAGATGCTTCTTCAGACCTGGGTGAGGATTGTACCAAACTAGGACATCGAGCATAACTATTCTGGCTTCACTCAAAGAATCCTGGGAATTCTTTCTCTGCAAAAGACGTCCCAATCACAAATGTGTCTGATAGTAAAAAAAAACCAAAACTGGGGACCTGTGGAGCAAAGTAAGAAGACGGTGTGTTCTTGGTGTCTCTTTCTGAAGTTGATGGCAACACCCTGGGATTCCTTGGAGGACTGTCCATTTTGAGGAATCCCATCTGGGAATCTTACCATGAGGCTGGCAGAAGACCCTTAAATGGTGGATGGATGAGCTTTCAACATTAGGCTCTTGAAATAACATGGGATTTTTAACTCGCTTTAGACTCACTTCTGGTATTGAGAGATGGACCGTCCTGATGGTCTAAATATTGTTTGGGGGCCTTTGGAAATAATCCGTTGAGCCATGGGGATATATTGCAGTGTGTACAAATAACCTATTTAGAATTAGGACTGAATAGAGAGAAATATTGCCAAACACAAGATTTCTATTTTTAAAAAAAAAGGCTAAAAAAAATCCAGCTATATATATATATATAGGCTAAAGGATGTTGGAACAAGATTTAGAGGCAGTCTCAATTTCAGATACCGGTTACATGTATTTTGTATGCATTTACTTCCCCTCGCATAATAGCTTTTTAGCTGTTCTGATCAAGGGGACAAAAACGTGAAAAGGCAGGCTGGCAGTGAAAAGACTGAAGCACATTTCCAACCGTTTCTCTCCAGTGCTGAGATCTAGCCACTTGCTTTAAGAGAAGTGAAAATAAGCGATCAGATTCTCATGCAACTTGCAACCTTAATGTTAACAGAGGCACGCAAAGGTATCCAGCCCACATTAGCTTTATTAGTAAAACAAGGTTTGATTCAGCTTCCAGCTGCCATGAAGATAAGGCAGCATCCAAACCTCCTTTTATTCCATCCATACTTGTTTTTTTAAATCTCACATTTGATCCGCCCTCCTTTCACCCTTCACCCATCCATTTCTATAATGTATTGCTACAGCAAAAACGGCATGCATGCTATTATTATTTTGTTACCTGTAACACATTTTTGTTTTAATCTACCTATCTCGCTTGGAAGTTGTCCTAGGGATGACTTGAGGCTGTTGGGGAGAGTCTGGAGACATTTTTTCCCGTGAGCAGAACTAAAGAACAAGGAACAAAAATGGAATCTGACTGGGAGATTCAGTGTCAAGGCATCGCTTTTGAGTTGTTTTTTAAAATTCCTATAAACTCTCTTAATCCACTGCACAGGCCTGGGTCCCATCTTATCACCAGAGTTGGTTCCTATTTTCTGACCTGCCAGGTAAAATTCCGTCTCTTGAAGCCAAGACACCCCCCCCCCCAAGTATGCAACCAGAACAACGATGCAAATTTAAAACATAAATACAAGTAGCCTTCAGCTTACGACCACAATGGGGGGAGCAGAGTTTCCATGGCAAAAAGCAAGGCAGTCGTTAAGCGACTCACGCCTGATTTTACCATCTTTTTGCCACAGTTATTAAGAGGATTCTTCCCGTCGTTAAGTGAATCATGTGTTTCATTAAGCAAATCTGGCTTCCCCCATTGATTGTGCTTGTGGGAAGCTGGCTGGGAAGTTTCCAGGACCCTGGAAGGCTGCAATCATCATAAACATGGGTTGCCCGGCCCCCAAAGTTTAATCATCTGACCGTGGAGATGCTGCAAGAGTCATAACTGCGAGGACCGGTCGTAAGTCATTTTTTTCAGGGCCATTTCTAAATGGTTGCAAAACTACCTGTATTTTTTTGTTGATTGTTTATTTAGTCTTGGCTGGGTCCTTCTGCTCTCCCCAAAAGCCCAGATTTCCTATTCTGCACCTGCAGAGCGCATCCCTCCCACTTTCAAAGGGGGGGGGCAAGATCCACATCATTTGCACAGAGTTGACCCACTCACTGGGATGCTGAGGAAGCAGTGGTGGGATTCAAATAGGTGAACAACCGGTTCTCTGTGTGGATGCCGCTTCCAGAAGTCCGTTCTGGGCCTGGGCAACAAAATAATTAGCTATCGGTTCTGCCGAACTGGTGCGAACCGGCTGAATCCCACCACTGTGAGGAAGGAGGAGAGGGTCGTTCCCCTCTGGATGCTGAGAAGACTTCATCCCGTTGGGGGGGGCAGGAATGGGGACAGTCAGGATCTCTGGCTTAATAACCACCTTTGGCGGAGAGTCTGGTTCCCACGACACGGCTCTGTTATTGTGACAAGACTTCCGTTGGAATAAATATCGTATTTACCAATCTGAACCATGCCTGGCTGTTCACTGTGGATTGCTTTGCGCAGATATGGGGTGGCTGTCTTAACAGAATAAAAGAAGGGACCCGGAAGGGACCTTGGAGGTCTTCTAGTCCAACCCTCTGCTCAAGCAGGAGACCCTAGACCCTTTCAGACAAATGGCGGTCCAATCTCTGCTGAATAACCCCCGACTTCTGGAGCCAAGCCATTCCACCGATATATTGTTCTCGCTGTCAGGAAAACAGGCTGCACAGAAAAAGGCTGGGGGATTCTGGGAGTCGAAGTCCACCTGTCTTAAAAGTTGACACGGTTGAGAAACCCCGGTCTAGGAGTTGCCTACTGCCCACCGATCTTAGCAAAGGCACCGAAGGTAGCACCAAGCCATGCTTTGCACAAATAACATCTCAGCCGTGCTTGGGAAAAAACCCACACCACCATCTAGGAGATCGAGGGTCCTAATTTGGCTTGGAAAAAAACCATGTGCCTTTTCCAGAGCCCCCATTTCCTCCTGAGGTTTCCCCAGAGGCTGCCCCCCACCCATATCAAAGGTGGAACTAGCAATGAGATGGCTGAGGAATTCTGGGAGTTGAAGTCCACAAGTCTTAAAAGTGGCCAAGGTTGAGGACCCCTGCTATATACAGCACGGCCTTCAAGAATCCAGACGGCCACTAGATGGCAGCACAGACCACACACTGCCAGGGGAGGCCAATGTAGACATCACAACCTGGACTTTTTTCCAGCCTGTTTTTCGTAGAATCCAAGGGTCCTTAGAGGTCCTCTAGTCCAACCCACCCCCCATCCAAGGCCTTATACAGGTAGTTCTCTATTTACGACCACCATTGAGCCCACAATTTCTGCTGCTAAGTGAAACATTTGTTAACTGAACTTTGCCCCATTTGACGACCTTACTTGCCACCGTCGTTAAATGACTCACGGCCGTTCTTAAATTAGTAACACGGTTGTTAAGCAAATCCATTGGCTTTTCTTGCAAGAAGGGGGCCAAAAGTGATCCCCTGAGCCCAGGACGCTGCAACTGTCATAAATGTGAGTCAAGCGTCTGAAGTTTGATCCTGTGACCGTGGGGGGGATGCTGCAACGGCCATAAGCGTGGAAAATGGTCAACAGTCGCTTTTTTTTAGGGCCATTGTCCCTTTGAATGGTCACTAAATGGACTGTGGTAAGCCGAAGACTACTTGTACTGTGTTCTACCCCGTCTGACAGGCTACAGGAGGAATGTTGGGTTGCAAATGTTGGATTCGGTCCGGCTGGGTGCAGCCCGGAGCCCCATCCTGTGAGTCAGCAGGGCCTGAGCTACTGCCAGCCTCTCCCAGGCGGGCCAAAGAAAAAATGTTGCATTCTTTTCTCACTTGGGGAAAAAAACAGGCGTTCCTTGGCTGTTCCAATCACGGGCATGGGGGCAAAACTCAGGCCTGGGAAGGGGAGGGGGGGAAATAATAGGGCAATGCTTAGATTCCCTCCTTCCGGTTGCTGTGGAAAGCCTTTGGGCATGATTCTCAGCTGATTTCAAGGCTATTCAAGGTCTGAAAGGCAGGAGGAAAGCCCAAAATTCCCAGCATTTTTTAAAAGCTGCAGCCTTGCGAAATATATCGGCAAGAAACCAGAATGCTCAGCCGTGCTGTCTGAAGGGAAACAGGAGTTATGGTCTTAAGGATGTGGAGGATGTTGTTGCTTTAAACACTCCGATGAGGAATGAGAACACTGCATACAATGGGCTAGACTAAGGAAGAGCTGATCTGTACGTGGAGAACTTGACAGAAAATACTCCAGCATCTTTGATTTGCTTCCTCCTTTGGAAAGCGCTGGGTGTGTTTCCCCACGGATGCCTGGAAAATAAAGAGGCTGTTTGCAGTATATCAATCCCTCCAACTGAATGCAGGATATCCCTTTGCTGTGCGCTGTTTCTGCCGTTCCTTCCTGAAGGGGTCTACAATGCCCAAAGGCACGTTTGGGGTTAGGAACAGAACCAGAGCGTGCCAGCCTCTTTCCTGCAGCTTTGCCCCCTATGCCCACGACGGGACGGAGCGGGGATGGGAAAAACACAAAATGAAACATCCGGTGCTTTCCTGTTTTTCCCTTGTGTCTTTCAGATTTCCCTTGAAAAGAAAGAAGAAAGAAAGAAAGAAAGAAAGAAGAAAGAAAGAAAGAGAAAGAAAGAAAGGAAAGAAAGAAAGAAAGAAAGAAAGAAAGAAAAAGAAAGAAAGAAAGAAAAAGGGAGGAAGGGAAGAAAGGGGAGGAGGAATGGAAGAAGAGAGGGAGGGGGGAAGAAACAAGGAAGGAAGGAAGGAGATGGGAATGAGGAGAAGGAAGGAAAGAAGGAAGATAGGAATGGGGGAGGGAAAGAAAGATATGGGAATGAGGAGAAGGAAGGAAGTAAGGAAGGAAGGAAGGAAGGAAGGAAGGAAGGAAGGAAGGAAGGAAGGAAGGAAGGAAGGAAGGAAGGAAGGGATTGATTGGTCTAGTGGAATTTTCCTCCAATGGGATTTTCCCATGTATTTTACCAAGGAACATGGATAGGGCAGGCTAGAAAAGTCAGTGCCCTCCTAACCATACCAAAGCACTCCAAATTTGTTGGCGAGGTCCATTTTCCTCTCCGAGTTCATGGTGACCTAACCCTAACTCTAGGCCAGCGTTTCTCAATCTTGACAACTTTCAGATGTTTCGACTTCAACCTCCCAAATTCCCATCAGCTGCACAATGTGAAACTGTTGCCTGTAAGCTGGCTCTCTTGTAGCCCACAACGGCATGCCTAACCCACCTTCCCCACCTTTTCACCCCCCTCCGGCTCACCCCAATTTCAATCCCACCTCAGTCTATCCCTCCAAGCATCAGGGGAAGCCAGCAGCAGTTGACAAAAGCCTCTGCTCTTTCCTAAAAGTTTGTTGGGAAAGGTGCCACCAGACTCCTTCAGCTTTTAAGCCCTATTAAAAGCCAGGGCACGCGTCATTATTATTATTATTGTTATTATTATTATTATTAATCATCGCACAGTCAGCCAGAGGTTCAGACTGGATTTGGCATTTTTGTCTACCTATCGAGTCCTTACCAAGGACCTGGGATAGGCAGATGTGGATATTTGATGGTATTACAGATATTGTCGCAGGATGGAAGCAGTTCCTAGTAAGGCCGCCTTTTGCAATTGACTAATGGCAAAGTTGTCAATGCCGATGATGGTGTCCAAGTGGTGCTCCAGTTGTTTTGGGATTGCACCCAAGGCGCCTATGACTATTGGTACCACCCTTGCTTGCCTTTGCCAGTCTTTCTATTTCTATTTGTAGGTCTTTGTATTTTGTGATCTTCTCCAGTTCTTTCTCGTCTATTCTGCTGTCTCCAGGCACTGCCACGTCCACCATCCAGACTTTTTTGTCTTTCTTATCGACAATTGTTAAGTCCAGGATGTTACGTTGCAGGCGCTTGTCTGTTTGAATTATTATTATTATTATTATTATTATTATTATTATTATTATTATTATTATTATTATTATTATTATTATTATTATTATTATTATTATTATTATTATTGTTGTTGTTGTTGTTATTATTATTATTATTATTATTATTATTATTATTATTATTATTATTATTATTATTATTATTATTATTATTATTATTATTATTTTGGACGCTGCCAAGATGACTTTTGACTTAACCAAGTGGGACCAAATGACTCATAGGAAACGTTCCCCCACCCCACCAGTCCTCCTTGGCCTTCGGAGAAAACTGGGTCTGAGTCCAGAGCTAGAAAAACAGGCAAATATTTCCCCCGCCACACCCAGCTCCCGACCCACTGCAGCTCCAAAGCGCTGGGCTCGGCCTGCCCCCTCGTGGCTGTACACAGAACTAATTATCCCCCGGGGTTTGGCTGTCCTCTGCACCCAAATTTCCAGAGCAAGGAGGACCGACATCTCCTTGGGGGCTTTTAATAGTCCAGCTTTCTGTGTCAAGGATTAGATTCGGAAAGTCTCACCCACCCCTTCTATGGAGAGGCTCAGTCCCTCCAGGTCCTGGTTGTCCCAAAGGTGCTTTTTTCAAGAGGCAACTGGACTTTCTTGTTTTTTCTTTGAAGACGTTTCGCTTCTCGTCCAAGAAGCTTCTTCAGCTCTGACTGGATGGTGGGGAATGGAAGGATTGATACTCCTTGCAGACAGCTGGTCATTTGCCTTTTTTAAGAGGGTCGTTGAGGCCACTTGGAGGTTTGTCTGTGTATTCAGGATCATCTGAGTGGTGCAGATGGGTGTGGAGCCTTCTTGGAGCGGCTGAAGACTGGAGACAGAGAATGTTGCATCCCTCCCCCTCTGTTGAGAGAGGCCTGTTCGATTTTGACATAGATGGCCTCTTTGACCCCTCTTCCAAATCAGCGGACACAGATAAACCTCCAAGTGGCCTCAACTACTCTCTAAAAGGATGCAAATGACCAGCTGTCTGCAAGGAATACAAATCCTTCCATTCCCCCCCCCCCTCTAGTCAGAGCTGAAGAAGCTTCTTGGATGAGAAGCGAAACGTCTTCAAAGAAAAACAAAGAAAGTCCAGTTGCCTCCTGAAAAAGCACCGTTGGGACACCCATCCCATCCCATCCAATCTGGTCTAATTGCCATCCTCTGATGCTCTTCTGTTCAGTATTCCTGTTGAGCCTATCCTTCTGGGCCACTGTTTCTCAATCTTAGCCACCCACTTTAAGATGGGTGGACTTGGACTCCCAGAACTCCCCAGCCAGCTGGACTACAACGCCCATCATTGTGGAGAAGAGCTATAGTCCAAGAGACAACTGGAAGGCACCAAGGAGCAGCGAGGCTGGAGCGCAGCTGTGCCGGAAGTTTAAGTTTTATGCATTTCCCCCCCCCCACACACGCCCCTCTTGTCTCTTTGTGGCTTAATGTGGGGCGACCGCCCATCTCCTCCACGCAAATGGCGCCACCCGCCGCCGGAAGCCCTCTTCCCCCTTCCTCGTTCGGGAGGGCGGCGCTCTTTCCCCCGCTCTTCCGGTTCTCTCTCATCCCCTCTCTCGTGGCGCAAGATGGCGGCGCCGGGCGCTGCTCCTGAGGCGGCGGCCGCTTCTTCCTCCTTTTTCCTGGGCTTCAGCGCCAGTTCGCGGGACCCCAGCCTGCTCCCCTCGCGGCGGGTGGGCGGCCGGGGCGCCCGGAACCGCAAGAAGGGCTGGAAGCGCTGGCGGGGCCCCGAGGCCAAGCTGGGCCGGCAGCTCGGCGACTGGCTGGAGGAGCGGGCCTCGGAGCTGCGGCACTTGGGGTGAGGCCCGGCGGGGCCGAGGGAGGCCTCTAGGAGACCCATGGGGCCCGTGGGATGCGTGGGGGGAGAAATAGAGCCTCCGGGTTCGGAGGCAGTCTACCCCTGAGAGCCGGCATAGGGAAAGGCAGCCGCGAGGTTGTGCTTCTGAGCATGCGCAGTCGCCCGCGACCCCTGGGAGCGAAGGGTTAGGGTTAGGAATTACACGCCGTTCTCGACTTGCGGCCGCAATTGAGCCCTGCTGCTAAGCGAGACACTTGAGGTGAATTTTGCCCCACTTTACGACCCTTCTTGGTTAAGCGGGTCACCGCAGTGGTTAAGTCAGTGACCTGGTTGTTAAGTGAATCCGGCTTCCCCCATTGACTTTGCTTGTCAGAAGATCGTCAAAGGGGGTCACGTGACTCCCCCAGGACGCTGAGACCGTCATAAATATGAGTCAGTGGCCAAGCTTCTGAATTTTGATCACATGATTATGGGGAAGCTGCAAAGGTCGTAACTCTGAAAAATGGTCATACGTCGCATTTTTCAGTGCCTTTGAACGGTCACTAAATGAACTGTTGTAAGTCACAGGGGTAGGCAACCTTGGCTCTTTTATGACTCGTGGACTTCAACTCCCAGAATTCCTGAGGCAGCATGGCTGGCTCAGGAATTAATAATAATAATAAATTTGGAAGGGACCTTGGAGGTCATCTAGTCCAACCCCCTGCACAAGCAGGAGAACCTTAGGGTTGATCCCGAAGAAAACGGCTGTGGAATTACACGCAGTTCTTGACTTACGGCCGCAATTGAGCCCTGTTGCTAAGCGAGACATTTGAGGTGAATTTTGCCTCACTTTTACCACCTTTCTTGCCACAGTGGTTAAGCGGATCACTGCAGTGGTTCAATGAGTAACCTGGTTGTTAAGTGCGCCTTGGCTTCCCCCTTTGACTTTGCTTGTCGGAAGGTCGCCAAAGGGGGGGGGTCACGTGACTCCCCGGGATCCTGCGACCGTCATAAATATGAGTCAGTGGCCAAGCGTCTGAATTTTGAGGGGGATGCTGCTGCCATGGTTGTAAGTGTGAAAAACAGCCCTAAGTTGCTTTTTTTGAACAGTCACTAAACAAACTGTTGTAAGTCGAGGACTACTTGTAACGGAGGGGTTCATGGTTGTGAAAGTCCTGAGGGCATTTCACGAAGAAGATCCCCCAGTGTTACAGTTGGGGGGAAGAAGACCAGCTGCCTTCCATTACTGAGAACCCAGGAATGTGTTAGCTCTTGATGAAAGACCATGAACTATATATTTATATTTATTTTTCTCCCCAGAGGACCAGTGTCGGAAAAGCCAAATGAAAGCCTGTTCTTCGTAGATACCAGCAACAAACAGCAAGGTGGGAGGTTGCAACACAGTGAAGAATAATAATAATAATTAATAATAATAATAATAATAATAGAGTTGGCAGGGACCTTGGAGGTCTTCTAGTCCAACCCCCTGCTCAGGCAGGAAAACCTATACCATTTCAGACAAATGGCTGTCCAGTCTCTTCTTAAAAACCTCCAGTGTTGGAGCATTCACAGCTTCTGGAGGCAGGTTGTTCCACTGGCTAATTGTCCTCACTGTATGATGATGTTAGCCATTCAGTTGTGTCTGACTCTTGGCAATGGGCCAGGCCTTGCCACATCTTCCAATCTTGCATTACTCCTTTGAATCGTTCTCTGCTTTTGATGGTGACCAGCCACCCTGTTCTTTGGCAGCCTGGTTTCCCTTTACTGCTAACTCTTCCAAACATACTGGTAATTGCTGTCTCCATGAATTCCCCCTCGTGACCTGACCAAATTAAGTGAGGCGCAGTTTTGTGATTTTGCATTGTCTGGTGTTACGCATTCCAGCGCTTGTTAATCGCCTCTGCTGTCCAGGGAATACGTCGGAGCCTTCTCCGGCACCACAGCTCAAAACTAGTAGATTTTCCTTCCTGTCTTGTTTTTTTTTTTTTTTTTTTAAGGTCCAACAAAACCTAAAAAATGAGAACATAGAACTAAATTGAGCGAACAAGTCAGTTAGACTTGAGGGAAAGACTAGTAGTCATTTTGGTGGGCTACGGTATTCCTGCGATCTCTTTCCTTGAAATCATCAGGGATCCATTCTGATCGCTTCCCCTCTGGGGGTGTTTTCTGGTCCTTCCCTTAGCTGGCACCTGGGAAGTGGAGGTGTGCAGGATTTATTTATTCAATTTCTACAGCTGCCCATCTCAACCAATGACTGGGCAGCTGACAATTCAAAAATATATTACAATTCAAACACTAAAACATTTTAAAGCAATTCAGAATTAACGTTTTTAACAATGGTCATGATATTCTTAATGAAAACATGACGGTGCTTTGCTTGGCTTCCACTCCCTTCGTAGCCCGGCAAATCGGGTTTTTGACAAAGAGACTTTGGAGGCAGAGCAGAGTAAGGGAAAGAGATCTAATCAGGTGGTTCCACCGCAAGAGTCCCAGGCCTCACCTTTGCTGTTACCACTCCCGGTGTCGATTTATGCTCCTGGGTTCATGTCCTGCCTATCTTCTTCCAGGTCAGAAAGAGAAACCAGCCAAAGAGAAGCCTCTGAAGATTGACTTGATCCTACAGCCAGATTCCAAGGTCCCTCCGCCCAAAGAGTTGAGTTTTCTCTCCGTCTTTCATTGTGAAATGGGTGTGGGGAAGCCAGCGTCTTCATTCCTTTTCTGGGTCTTTTGTCTGTCACGTTTTGGGGCCAAGGATGTTTGATTCGGGGAAGGACAGTATAGGGTAGAGCAGGGGTAGGCAACCTTGGCTCTTTTATGACTCGTGGACTTCAACTCCCAGAATTCCTGACCCAGCATGGCTCAGCTTGGAAACCTCTCCCTTTCCCTTCAGCATGGCTGGCTCAGGAATTCTGGGAGTTGAAGTCCACCAGTCATAAAAGAGCCAAGGTTGCCTACCCCTGGGGTAGAGTCTTTATTTTAATTGATTTGTTGGCCTCTTCACCTTGCAACTTCAGTGTGATCCAGGGCAGCTGAAAAAGTGGAGAAAACAACCAGTCACCTGGTTCCTTTTGTTTGTCCTCTTGTAAAATATTCGGATTCCATTTCTGAGTTTTTGCTAGGTTAGAAGATCACCGTCCTTCTTCCCTCTCTCTCCCTTGTGGGCTGCCCGGATCCCGGAATTTCTCCAGTATAACCGACTCTTCAGGGAATCCATTTTGATTGCCTGGTGTCGTCTTTGAAATGCTGTCTTTTTATAGACCGTCCTCAACGTAGGACCACACTTGAGCCCAAAGTTTTATTTTGCTAAGTGAGGCAGTTACTAACTGCGTTTTGCCCCATTTTTCGACCTTTCACGCCACCGTTGTTAAGTAAATCACTGCAGTTGTTAGTAAGACGGTGGTTAAGTGAATCTGGATTTCCCCGTTGACTTTGCTCGTCGGACGGTCGCAAAAGGGGATCGCGTGACCCCCCCCAGGACGCTGTGACCGTCATAACTATGAGACAGTGGCCAATTTTGATCACGTGACCGCGGTGGATGCTGCAATGATCATAACTCCCTTTTTTTCGCTGCAGTTGTGAATTGGAATGATCATTAAATGAACTGTTGTAAGTCGAGGACTTAACAGTGCTCCTCGTAGCCCAGCTTCCAAAAATTGAGGTTCTTCTGGAAGTTGTGTCTGAAGAAATGGCCCCATTGTTGTCCTCTTCTTCAGACATAAGATGTGGCAAGCAGCATTCGAACAGAGGGATACCTAAGTTTGCCCTTCGGTGTGCAGGGAAAGGATTTTGATCCAGCACCATGAAACCACTTCAGTTGGTTTCCTGTGATTGATGGCTTAGCGCTGGGTGTGAACTGTGCCCTTTTAACTTGTTTTGAACCACAGCTGGACAGAGTGTGTTTACCCAGGCTGTGGCTCAGACCTAAAACTTGCCTTCCTCCTCATCCTCCTCCTCAGCATCCTTTCGTATCAGGTCCCCAATGGCCGGAAGTTGAAACGGAAGCAGCGACTCTGGGAGAAGCTGTCAGGAAGGGGGCTGGTGCCCCGAAAAGAACGGCTCCTTCAGCAGAGGTTACAAAACCCTCCTGAAGCCAAGATAGTCGGAGCAGACAGCGGGACCGATCCCTCTCGGGAGTTCTACGACATTTGGGCAGATTCAAGTAAGCCTTTGGGTATTCGGTTGATAGCCCAAGTTCACGTCCGTTGAAATCGGAGCGAAATGAAAGGCATTTCTGACTGGCCCAAAGTCGCCCAGCCGGCTTTCATGCCTAAGGCAGAGCTAGAACTCACCGTCTCCTGGTGATTGGCCCAAAGTCACCCAGCCGGCTTTCATGCCTAAGTAGAACTCACCGTCTCCTGGTGATTGGCCCAAAGTCACCCAGCCGGCTTTTCTGCCTAAGGCGGGACTAGAACTCACCGTCTCCTGGTGATTGGCCCAAAGTCACCCAGCCGGCTTTTCTGCCTAAGGCGGGACTAGAACTCACCGTCTCCTGATGATTGGCCCAAAGTCGCCCGCCGGCTTTTCATGCCTAAGGCAGAGCTAGAACTCACCGTCTCCTGGTGATTGGCCCAAAGTCACCCAGCCGGCTTTTCTGCCTAAGGCGGGACTAGAACTCACCGTCTCCTGGTGATTGGCCCAAAGTCACCCAGCCGGCTTTTCTGCCTAAGCGGGACTAGAACTCACACGTCTCCTGATGATTGGCCCAAAGTCCCCAGCCGGCTTTTCTGCCTAAGGCGGGACTAGAACTCACCGTCTCCTGATGATTGGCCCAAAGTCAGCCAGCCAGCTTTTCTGCCTAAGGCGGACTAGAACTCACCGTCTCCTGGTGATTGGCCCAAAGTCACCCAGCCGGCTTTCCTGCCTAAGGCGGGACTAGAACTCACCGTCTCCTGATGATTGGCCCAAAGTCACCCAGCCGGCTTTTCTGCCTAAGGCGGGACTAGAACTCCCAGTCTCCTGGTGATTGGCCCAAAGTCGCCCAGCCGGCTTTTCTGCCTAAGGCGGGACTAGAACTCCCAGTCTCCTGGTGATTGGCCCAAAGTCGCCCAGCCGGCTTTTCTGCCTAAGGCGGGACTAGAACTCACCGTCTCCTGGTGATTGGCCCAAAGTCGCCCAGCCGGCTTTTCTGCCTAAGGCGGGACTAGAACTCACCGCCTTGCACTTTCTAGCCCGGTGCCTTAACCGCTAGACCGAACCGGCTCTCGTTTTCTTCCCATCAGACCCGTTCGATCAAGCTCTAGCTGGGCAGGACGCCTTTTTCCTGGAACAAACCAAGAAGCAGCCTGTGCAGGTAAGCGCCGGGCC
This sequence comes from Azemiops feae, assembly GCA_023970755.1. NCBI lineage: Eukaryota > Metazoa > Chordata > Lepidosauria > Squamata > Viperidae > Azemiops > Azemiops feae. Next base: position 445,080 of record JALGBA010003873.1, on the reverse strand, counting down.
TGTTCCGTGGCGGAGGTGGGAAGTGGCCTGCAGGCTCTGAGCCTCCCTTCCTGGGGTGTTTCCTCCAGCGTCCGGACAGGCTGAAGAAGACCCCATCCGAGCTGCCAGCCATGGAGATCATCTCCCCGGGTGGATCGTACAATCCCAGCTTCCAGTCTCACCAGGTATTGGCAACGCGAAGGCAGGCGGGTTTATTTTCCTCCCCTCTGGCACTTGAGAATCCCGAGCGATCCATCGGGGTGGGCTTCAGGCAGGGTCCCAGGTGCGAAGTCTGCTGCGGTCTGCCTGAAGAGCTCACTGGGCTTGTCGTCTTCTCTTGCCCCCCTCTCTCTCTCCCCCCCCCCAAGGCATTGCTCCTCCAGGCCTTCGAAGCTGAGCTGGTGAGGCAGAAGGCAGTGGAGCGGCTGCAGCGTCAGTTGAATTTCCCCACCGCCGCGGAGGCCCCCACCCAGGTGAGTGCTGAGGCCCAAGTGCAAGGAGGCCCAGTCCCGAACAAGGGCTGAATTCCGTCTTGAATCCTCCTTGGGGATAAATAGCAACAGAACTATTCATCGAGGAGATTACGATGCTTGGAGGAAGGACTTTCCCAAGGGTGGGTGGGGGTCACAATTCCGATCCTTCCTCCTGTTTTCCCCACAACGACAATCCTGTGAGGTTGGTTGGGCTGAGAGAGACTGGCCCAAAGTCACCCAGGTGGCTTTCAAGCTTAAGGCGGGACTAGAACGTGCCATCTCCTGGTGATTGGCCCAGAGACAGCCAGCTTTTATGGCTTAAGGCGGGACTGGAACTCCCAGTCTCCTGGTGATCGGCCTCAAGTCACCCAGCCGGCTTTTTACGCCCAGTTTCTAGCCTGGTGCCTTCACCACCAGACCAAACTGCCTCTCATGTTTGGTAGGGACGGAGTTGTGCATAAAAACAATAAAGCCCAAGTATGCAATTAAATAAGGTGTCTCAAGGTGGAAATCCCCAGGAATCGACAGGATGCTTCTCCTTCCCCTTTGCCAAAGCAAGTCTGGCTGTGGGCGCCATGCTACGCCTGCCGGTCCCTCGCCTGCCCCTGGGCTGGCCTTGGACTCCTGGGCAGGCTTGCAAAGGGTCTGATTCCTGCTTTTTACGACTGAGTGTCGGACGGGAGTGGAGAGTCTGTTGGGAGCAGCGAATCCCAGAGACCAGCCTCTGACCTCCCGGGCCGGGCCGGGCCAGCCTCCCCTCCGATGCTTCTTCCCCTTTCAGCTTCTCCCCTTCTGGCCTCTCCACAGGAGTCGGTGTTTCAGGAGCAATGCGAGGGCCTCATGGAAGAGGAATCGGAGGACGAGGAAGGGCAGGAGAAGGACCTGCAGGCAGCCTCCAACCAGGTCTCCCCTCTCTTCACGGCAGCGGCAGTCAGAGAGAAGAAAACGGAACAGCAGCGCAAGAAGGAAAAAGCCAACAAGCAGTCGGTGAGTTGGGCTAGCCCGCGGAGACTCTGGGAAGGAAATCCGTCTTGCACAGCCTCGGTTTCCAGGAGGGATAGACGACAATGCCCCTGGTTCCCAGCCTACTCAGCCTTGCCGGCGAAAGTAGCGGCCCCGTCTTACCGAGTGGCTGAAAAGCGGGTTTCCAGGACAGGAGGGAGAAGAGCCGTACAGGGGGAGAAAACGTCTCGCCCTCGTAATAATTCAGGCTTTTGTTGTTGTTTTTCCTGCAAATGAGCGATCTGGGCCCGGGAGTCTATTACTTTGGGGTAGGCAGAAAACAGAAATACGGCGCTGGGTCTGTCTGTTGTGTGACCGACACGGCAGGGATTCCTCTCCAAACTCTCCGCGCCGTCCTTGAAGCAGCAATGCCACCGCTCGGGGCTGCCTTCCGGGCCGCGTGCCAAGCGGCGCGTATTTCGCCTCTCTGCCGCTGAGGATGTTGTGGCTGGCGAGCGCGCCCGCCATCTGGCCCAGCCTCGTGCTGCCATCTGCTCCCTGCGTGAGCTCTGCAGAAGCCGGGGAGATGCCAGCTTGAGGACGGCTGCTGGACCTACGGAGACCCGCCCGGCACGCCAGCAGGGGGGTGGGCAGAGCCGGCCCCTTGCTGCAGTCCCTGAAGGGAAAGAAACCCAAGTGGGCGCCACGCAGCGCCCCTGCCTCACCTTCCCTTTCCCGCCTGCTTCTTCCGGCACAGAAAGCCCGTGAGGTCTCCGAGAAGGCTGCCCGGCTGAGGAAACAGGAGCTCTTCCAGTTGAAATCCATCCGGCTTCAGCTGAAACAGCGGGAGGCCGAGCTGCAGCGCCGGAAGCAGAGGCGCCAAGCCAAGCGGAAACTGGAGGCCGTCAAGCCCAAACGGTTGGGCAGGCTCAAGTAAGTGGGAGCAGCAAAGAGGGTTGCTGGAATTGGGTAGGTCTACTTTAATGGAGAGAAGGACGAGGGGGGGGGACAGGATAGCAGTCTTCCAGTATCTCAGGGGCTGCCCCAAAGAAGAGGGAGTCAAGCTGTTCTCCAAAGCACCTGAAGGCAGGACAAGAAACAACGGATGGAAACTAACCAAGGAGAGAAGCAACCTGGAAATAGGGACAAAGTTCCTGACAGTGAGAACAATTAACCAGTGGAACTACCTGCCTCCAGAAGCGGTGAATGCTCCAACACTGGAGGTTTTTAAAGAAGAGACTGGACAGCCCTGGAGTATAAGTTCTCCTGCTCCAACTCTTGTTACTCTGTTCAGCATTCCTGCTGTTCAGCCTTCTCTGCCGTCGCTCTTGCTCTTTGGAAGATCTTCCCGCTCGGAGCGAGATCGGCTCCCACCCTCCCGACCTGGCTTGGGGCTCCCAACGGGGGAGCATCAGGGTAGAGGTGCTTGATCGATTCACAGCAGATCCCCCTCCCCCCTCCTCCTCCCTCTTTTTATTGGCTCTTCACAGTATTTTATTTAGGTCTTTTTTAGCTTTTGTATTGGTTGGATCTTTTTTAAGGTTGTAGGCCGCCCAGAGCTACCCTGTGGCGAGGTGGGCGGCCCATAAAAGAGAAATACGAGCCGGAAGGGGCTGTATTGGGCCGAGAAAGGGCCGGCAGGAAGCAGGCCAGCTGGTCTCGCGTCTCTCAGCATGGCCACCGTCTCTTCCCGGCAGGTACGAAGAACCCGACGTGGACGTGCAGCTGAGCAGTGAACTGGCAGAGTCCTTGAGGACGCTGAGGGTGAGCGGCTCTCCAGCTTTTGGGCAAACCGGCATGACAGAAGGGCCTGCCCGGGCTGTGTGTTTGTGTCTGTGTGTCTGTGTGTGTCGCTGCCATCTTCCCCTCTGCTTCAGGCCGCCCTGCCAGCCCCTTGGTCCATCTCCTTCCGGTGAATTCAGTGCCGCTTTTGGGAGGAGACTCTGGACTCCTCCTGCGCTAGCCGGGGCTTGAATTACGTCAGCCTCTCTCCAGCCGGGTGTCTTCGGATGATTGGAACTCCCATTTCCTCCCCCCCCCCCCGAATGGGGATGGGAAGGCGACACACACACACACACCCGCGAATGGGTGCCACTTTGCGAAAGGTTTCCGTTCGGTTGTCTGCGGCTTGCTGGGAAGAGGAACAGCACAACCACGTTGCCTTGATGTGAGACGCACCCCCCCTGGGGGGGGGATTCAAAAGTAGTAGTCCAGGTGGTCCTCGACTTAACAACAGTTCATTTAATGGCCGCTCAAAGTTGCAACGGCACTGAAAAAAAGCGACCGATGATGACCCATTTTTCACAGCTACGACCTTTGCAGCCTCCCGGGGGTCACAGGGTCCAAATTCCGACACTTGGCAACTGGCGTGTACTTGTCTGACCGTTGCTGTGTCCCAGGAGGGGTCACGTGATCCTCTCTTGCGACCTCCTGACAAGCAGAGTCCATGGGGGGAAGCCAGCTTCACTTAACAACCGGGCGACTGTCTTATCAACTGCGGGGATCCACTTGAGGACGGAGGCAAGAAAGGCTGTAAAACGGGGGCAAAACTTCCTTAACAAATGTCTCGCTTATCAAACGGAAATTTGGGGCTCTGTGATTGTAAGTGAAGGACCACCTGTAGGGCCTACCTGGCACTGGGGAGGGGGGGATGTCCCTCCCCAGTAATGGAGGGAGAGTAACGGACGAAGGAAAAGCTGCTTCTGAGGTTCTGTTGGGGGTGGAAGGGAACCAGGGAGCCCTTCGTGGTCCCCTCCTCCCTTTGGTGTCCGATGATGAGACCCATCCTTGCGCTCGGAGAATTTGCAGCAGCCCTTGCTGGGAATGTGAAGGACCCCAGGGGACCCCCTGGTCCTACCGAGTGGGTAAGGATCAGGGAACTGAGGCACCCTCCAGCACCCCCTCCTTCCTTTCCAGCCTGGAGGGTATTTCCTTACTGAGTGAAGGGCAAAAGTTTAAAAGCACGCTTAATGTTCTCAATGAGCAAATCTGAATATTTACAAATTCAAAAAGAGACTCTTTACACCGTCTCAGAACACGAGGGAGTTGCATGCAGCGAGTCTAGGGCTTGCCTGGTACGTGCTCAAAAGGTTTTTTCCGAAAGAAAAGCACGGAGGCTCCCCTTCAGCCACGGACCAGGCATTCCAAGGAGAGGGAAATGCTAGGTTAACCGCTTGGGGAATTGCAGCTTTACCGGTGAATTCTGGGAGGTGCTTTTCTGAAGTTTCTTCTTTCCCTCTCCCCTCGGTGTTAGCTGGCACTGATGGTGTCATCTAGTCTGAGTAATGAAACGTCTGCAAGGAAGCAACCAAGCTCAGAGAGCACCAAGGACTCCACACCCATTATCCCCTCCTCCTCCTCCTCGCTGCAAGCCCCACTTCCTTCTAGCACTGATGACATTACCTAGATGGGTAATGAAATGTCTGCAAGAAAACCACTAACTCAGAGAACACCAAGGTCCCTATCGTCGTCTTCCTCCTCCTCCTCCCCCCCCGCAAAGTCCACTCTACTAGCACTGATGATGTTACCTCGTTTGAGTAATGAAACGTCTGCATAAAAACAGCCCAGCTCAGAGAGCACCAGGGACCCCCTCTCAAAGCCTCCGCTTGTCCGTGGGCTGTCATTGCCCATTCCCCTCCCAGCTTCCTAACCTCCCACCCGGCAGATCCAGAAAAATCACTTCTATCCCACCCAGCAGGAAGACGCCTCCCTGAATGTACGTGAGGAACTGAGAGAGCGTGAAAAGCTTTATTTTTATCACTTGCCTTTTATCACCTCTCCTGGAGGTGTGAGTGAGGAGAAGAGCGAGGGGGCGAGCTTCTCACTTCTCTTTTTTAAAAATGTTACTTGTAGGGATTGCAGTCCCCTGGACTGCAAGGCGATCAAACCGGTCAGTCCTAGAGGAGATCAACCCCGACTGCTCCTTGGAAGGCCAGATCCTGAAGTTGAAACTCAAGTACTTTGGCCACCTAATGAGAAGGAAGGACTCCCTGGAGAAGAGCCTAATGCTGGGAAAGATGGAGGGCAAGAGAAGAAGGGGACGACAGAGGATGAGGTGGCTGGATGGAGTCACTGAAGCAGTAGGCGTGAGCTTCAATGGACTCCAGGAGATGGTAGAGGACAGGAAGGCCTGGAGGAACGTTGTCCATGGGGTCGCGATGGGTCGGACACGACTTCGCAACTAACAACAACAACAAGGAATTGCATGAAAGCATCCAACGCGTGTCCTTTTTCAGAAAGGCAGGAAACCACACGTGGTTTGGGCCGTTGTGGCCAAAGATGTTGCTGGAAACAGGAACACAGGTCGTCCTCCACTCATCACAGTTCACTTTAGTGACTGAAGTTAACAACGGCGCTGAAAAAAGTGACGTCGGACCGTTTTTCACCCTTAACAACCTTTGCAGCCTCCCGGGGATCACGTGATTTCTATTCAGAGGCTCGACAACCGACTCACATTTATGACGGTTGCAATGTCCCGGGGTCACGTGATCCCCTTTTTGCGACCTTCCGACAAGCAAAGTCCCTGGGGAAGCCAGATTCACTTAACAACCGTGTGACTCCCTTAACAGCTGCAGTGATTCATGTAACACCTGTGGCGAGAAAGGTGGTAAAACGGGGCAAAGCCCGCTTAGCAACCGCCTCGCTTAGCAACAGACCTTTTAGGCTCCATTGCAGTAGTAAGTCGAGGACTACCTGGACTGTAACTTGGATTTCCTACCTTCCCTCCTCTCTGGAAATTCAAGTGGGCGTCTCTGATAGCTTTCCTGGTTGATCTCTGAAACCAGAACACAAGTTGGGTCCTCCGCCCTTCAGTGTCTCTTCTGTTGAGCCAGGGGTCCTCAACCTTCGCCACTTTAAGACTTGTGGACTTCAACTCCCGCTGGCTGGGGAATTCTGGGAGTTGAAGTCCACCAGTCTTAAAGTGGCTGGCTGGGGAATTCTGGGAGTTGAAGTCCACCAGTCTTAAAGTGGCTGGCTGGGGAATTCTGGGAGTTGAAGTCCACCAGTCTTAAAAGTGGCTGGCTGGGGAATTCTGGGAGTTGAAGTCCACGAGTCTTAAAAGTGGCTGGCTGGGGAATTCTGGGAGTTGAAGTCCACGAGTCTTAAAAGTGGCTGGCTGGGGAATTCTGGGAGTTGAAGTCCACGAGTCTTGAAGTGGCCACGGTTGAGGGCCCCTGCTGTTGAGCATCCTGAGTTCATGTTTGTCTTTTCTCCCCCCCCCCCCCCCCCCCCCCCCCCCCCCCCCGCAGCCAGAAGGCAGCATCCTGAAGGACCGCTTCAAGAGCTTACAGAAACGCAACATTATCGAACCCCGAGAGCGGGCCAAGTGAGTAACTGGGATAGAATGGGAGGAGGAACTGGTCCCCAAAGCCTTAGCTTTTCCTCCAACCGCTTCGTTGCTTATGGTGTTTGTGTCGAGGATTAGCTCATGCTGAGTGCTTGGGTGAAACACAGTGCCCTCCCCGAACAATTTAACAAGACTGGAGAATTTGTTGCGGGAACTTTAATTCTCACATTAGATCAATGGCATCAATTCACCGAACCCTGTTGAGGGAACCACTTGTTTAAAAAAAAGAAAAAAAGATTTTAGACAGAGCAGCTGTGCACGCTTCAGTTAGCTAAGTGGTAGGGATCTTTTGAAGATGGATCCCATTCCCTGAGGCAGGCTTTCACACAACTTTGCCAGCCACCTCTTTGGGTGGAAACAAGCCAGCTTAGTTTCCTTCCCCCGTGAAGGAATGTGTCCCAGCTCCGCAGATGACTCTAATAATGTGGTTTCTTCCCTGCCAGGTTCAAAAGGAAATACCGGCTAAAATACGTTGAAAAGCGCGCTTTCCGAGAGATCACGTAAGTAGCGGCCTTGCTCGGGGCTGAGAAGAGCTGGCAGGTTTCCCTGCTCCTCTGGCCAGACCAGCTGACCGGTCCAGGCTGGGGCAGAAGGTGCTCTAAGGCTGCCCTTCCCAGGGCTGGTGCCTTTGGGATAGCTCGCAACTCCCATCAGGAGCAGCCGTCGTGTGCCACTGGCTTCCTAAAACTGATGGCCCTTGTTTCTCTTACGTTTGAAATTGAGAAATCCCAAGTTTTTGTTTCTCTCTTTTGGGGGGGAGGCCTGACCCCGAAATCTGAAGCTGGACCCTCCAGTTTTCCATCTAAGAAGGGATGTCTGTGCAGCTTCTCAGTCATCCAGTAAGCTGCTCTCCATGTCTTTTCCCAGTGAGATGAAACATCCCTCCTTAAAAGAGTCCCAAAGCTGCTTTTTTTTCTTCAAAAGGCAACTGAAGGTTTCTTGGCTTTCCCCTTGAAAATGTTTCGATTCTCATCCAAGAAGCTTCTTCGGTTCTGATGGAAGGGTGGAGGAGGGCTCAACGACTTCCAAGCGGCCGCAGGAAGAGCCAAGAAAGGCCAGTTGCCTTTTGGGGGAAAAAAAGCACCTTTGGGGCGTCTTAAGAAGGGACGTTTCTCTCGGTGGGAAAAGATATCAAGAGACGCTTCCCCCCTCCCAAAATGAGGCTAGGAGTTCTTGGCACGTGGTTGAAATCCAGTTGGGGCAGTTTGCCCCCTTCTCTTACACCCCCCAAGAGCTGAGGGTCTCTACCCCATCCAGGCTTGGTGGTTCAATGATGACCTGACATATATATAGATATATAGAGATAGAGATATATAGATATATATAGATATATAGATATAGATATGTAGATATATAGATATGTAGATAGGTAGAGAGAGAGATATAGAGATATATATAGATATAGATTAGATAGAGAGAGATAAAGAGATAAATATATAGAGATATAGATGATAGATTGATTGATTAGAGATAGATTAGAGATAGGTAGGTAGAGAGAGAGAGATATAGAGATATAGATTAGAGATAGAGATATATAAAGAGATTAGATAGATAGATAGATAGATAGATAGATAGATAGATAGATAGATAGATAGATAGATAGATAGATAGATAGATAGATAGATAGATAGATAGATAGATAGATAAAAATAAATATATCAGGTCATGACTGAACTGAATATATATATTTCCCCCTTTCTCTCCGGCACTTCTCATTTTGGGGGTGGAGAGTGGTGAAATGCAAGCTTCCAGCTCCTTGTTTTTTTGTTGTTGTTTTAATTATGACACACCTCGTTCACCCCTCTTTTCTCTCCCCCCCCCCTCCTCTGCAGATTATAGAAGCGTGAAAATTAGCGGGCCGGGAGCTCACATGGAGGCCTCCTCGTGTTTCATTAAAACTCCACGAAACAACCGCGAGTCTCTTTTGCTTGATTCTTCCTCTTCTCTGGGTTATTCCCCCCCGCCTTCCCCAACTAGAGACCCTCTCACCCATCCTCCTTTTCTTTAACCCGGGCCTCAGTGGGCCTGGCTAGGGGAGGGTGGGAAGTGTAGCCCCTGGTCTAAGGAGGACCCCAGTTTGGAGCTCTGAGGGGGCTGGTGACCAAAAGCAGAGGATGGACTTCCCTCCCTCCGTCTCTTTTTTTTTTTCCCCCAGCAAGAAGAGATCCAGTCGGACCTTTTAAATCTGCAGCTGGGCGGGCTCAGCCCCCGCCTTAATCGGGGAGATTAGCCTTCATTTGATTACTTTTAGATAATGCGCCTCGGGACCCCAACCAGCCTGTAAGGGGAGGGAAGCTTCACGGTGGCTTTGAAACCTGCTTGGTCTTCTCCCACCCCTCTTTCGGGGTGCGCCGTGATTGGGGGGACGCTGCAGTCGTCATCAAAGCGAGAGTCCCTTGTTTTCCGTGTCTCCTCTCTGGATTAATGCCCTGGATTAAGACGGATCTTCAACTCGATGCATTGTGGGTCATTCCTATGTGGACAATCGGCCGCTCCCGAATCGGAGGCCCATCGTGCCGGTCCCTTCCAGGCACCCCGGCTTTTAAGAGCCAGGATCCTTTCCCTTCTCGTTAAGGTCCAAATCTCCTTCCTTTTGTCTCATCGTCGCTTCCTTCCTGGAACGGCCTCTCCGATATTAAAAGGGGCGTAGATCCCCCCCCCCGCAGGCCAGAGCCAAGAGGATTAAAACAGCCCCCCTTCCAATACTCAAGGATTTGTCTCCCAGCCCCCATCGTCTCTCTCTGATTCTGCTCCGGGTTGAGCTCCCAGCTGGTGGGTTTTCCTGCCCTGGGCTGGACATAATGGGCTAGGAATAGCTTTGCCTTCATATTTTAGCTCTCTGGCATAAGCCTCCCGCCCCGCAAGCGTGCTGGAAATTGTGGCTCGCCAACTAGATCTCTGCGGGAGATTGGAAGCTGGCAGGATTTGGGTTTATCTCCAGCATCGGGGGGGGGGGTGTCTCTGGGCTGCATTGGACCCTTTCTGCCTCCTTCCTCCCAGTTCCTTCAAAAAGCTCTTGATCCTCACAAGAATAACAGAATAAGAGACTTGGAAGGGACCTTGGAGGTCTTCTAGTCCAACCCCCCCCTGATCAAGCAGGAGACCCTATACCAGAGGTATGCAACCTTGGCTCTTTTATGACTCATGGAACTCTGGGAGTTGAAGTCCACCAGTCATAAAAGAGCCAAGGTTGCCTACCCCTGCCCTACACCATTTCAGACTAAAGGGTTGTCCAGTCTTCTTAAAAATGTTCAGTGATGAAGCACCCACAACTTCTGGTGGCAAGCCGTTCCACTGGTTAATTGTTCTCACTGTTAGGAGGTTTCTCTTAATTCCAGGTTGCTTCTCTCCTTGAGGAGTTTCCATCCGTTGCTCCTGGTCCTGCCTTCTGGGGCTTTGGAAAATAAGTTGAGCCTTCAAATACTGGAAGGCTGCTGCCATGTCACCCCTAGTCCTTCATTAAACTAGACGTACCCAATTCCTTTCCCTCCCTGCTTTGAGTGCATCTGGGCTGTGTTTGGCCCAAGGGCAGACCCACCTACTGCCCTGGAGCTACTGGTTTGTGGGCCTCCCCTCTTCTTGGATTGATGGGCTTTTCTGACAACATGCATGCAGGTAGTCCTCAACAGCAATTCATTCAGTGATCAAGTTACAAGGGCACTGAAAAAAAAAGGGAGTTATGACCCGTTTTTTTCTCACTTGGGACCGTTGCAGCAATTTCCCTGATTGACTTCACGCAGCTGAGGCTTTAGGCTGGAGAAATCGATGGAGAGGAGGGAACTTATGGGAGGGAGGGAAGGAAAGAAAGAAAGGAAAAGGGAGGGAGGGAGGAAGCAAGCAAGCGACCATCCCTTCTCCAGGTCTCTGGAATATCTGTCTCCAAGTAGTGATGCCGTCTCTTCTCCCTTCCTGCCCATCACTGGCTTTTCATCTGACTGACGGGGAGGCGGGTGTCAAGGGGAGCGTTATCCCAGCCACCTTGATGTCACCCCCTTCCACAACCAGGCTGTTCTCTTCCTCTGCTTCTCCCCCCACCCGCCACCTCAGTCAGTTGCTGGCTCAGCTCTCACAGGAACTATGCATAATTCACACCGGATAACACACTGGTTGTCATGTGCCAAAGCGCCTCTAATCGGGGTGTGTGTGTGTGTAAAAATAGCAGCAAGACCCTCGCCAGAGTCCCTAAGGCTGCGTTGGCTGCCCTGGGTCCTGAACCCGGGCTGGGGCTTGGGGGGGGGTGAGAGGGGCGATGGGATGCCCTGTCCCAAGCGTCTGGGGTGAATTCCACAGAGGCAGACAAGAAGAAGGATCAGAATTGGAGATGCAATGGTACACAACACAGATGGAACCCAGAACTTAGTGTGGGGAGCATCCCAAATGTGGGGTCCTTCATGTTCTCTTGAGCTTTAGTGGCCTTGATCATTTTGACCCTGAGGATGTTGCCTAGCTGGGTAATGAAACGTCTGCCAGAAAACGACCAAGCTCAGAGAGCACCAAGGACAACCCCACAGTCCTCCTCCTCCCTTCTCCTTCACAAACCCCCCTCCCTTCTGGCACTGATGACGTTACGTAGTTGGGTCACGAAACATCTGCCAGAAAACCACCGAGTCGCTTTTTTCAGTGCTGTCGTAACGTTGAACGGTCACTAGAGGAACTGCCGTAAGTCGAGGACTACCTGTGTTGCAAAGCGTGGGCATCCAAAGATGCTGTCCTGCTCAGTCAGATGCCAACTTTCTCCCAGGTTCGGCTCTTGTGCTTCAGCCACCTTTTAACAGGCAGCAACTTAACCAGCTGTGGAAGTGCCTGGTCCAGCAGAGGAGACAGGACGCTGTCATAAGATTATGATGATTTATGAGTCCAGAAACTGGGCTGGTTGGGGGTTTCCCCCCCCCCCAAAAAAAGAACCGCAGTCTTCTGCATTTTGCATCGTTCGCCTCCTTGCAGCCCCAAAGCCCGTCTTTCCCTCCGCCTCTCGCTGAGGGAACGATGCCATGTTGGCAAACTCTGCGGTGATAACTGCCAATAGAAACCTCTGTCCATAAATAAGATCACCCTCCCTTCCCAGTGCAAAATGAGTCAGCTTGGAGAGAGAGAAAGGGTTGGGGAGATGCTGATGGTCCACCCCACACCCCACTCTCTCCCACAAGGTCCCTGCTCGGTCCTAAAAGTCCTGCATTGGACCTTTGCACTGATGATGTTGCCTACTTGGTTGAGGAAATGTCTTTTCCTCCTCCTCCTCTCCGCAAACCCCACTCCCTTCCAGCACTGATGACATTACCTAGTTGGGTCATAAAACCTCTGCTAGAGAACCACCAAGCTCAGAGAGCACCAAGGACCCCAAAGTCCTCCTCCTCCTCCACAATCCCCACTCCCAGCACCGATGCTGGTTCCCTAGTTGGGTCACGAAACGTCTGCAAGAAAATCACCCAGAGAGCACCAAGGACCCCACAGTCATCCTCCTCCTCCTCCTCCTGTTCCACAATCCCCACCCCCTTCCAGCACCGATGCTGGTACCTAGTTGGGTCACGGAATGTCTGCAAGAAAACCACCAAGCTCAGAGAGCACCAAGGACCCCAAAGTCATCGTCGTCATTCTCCTCCTCTTCCACAATCCCCACCCCCTTCCAGCACCAATGATGGTACCTAGTTGGGTCACGAAACGTCTGCAAGAAAACCACCCAGAGAGCACCAAGGACCCCACAGTCGTCTTCCTCCTCCTCCTCCTCTTCCACAATCCCCACCCCCTTCCAGCACCAATGATGGTACCTAGTTGGGTCACGAAACGTCTGCAAGAAAACCACCAAGCTCAGAGAGCACCAAGGACTCCACCGTTCAACCTGGAGCCTCAAATACTTCTATTGATAGACAAGTCTGCCCTACACGTTCCTCCTTAAAAGTGACTCCGAAGGGTTCCTGTTTTGGGGGCTGGAGGGGGGCACCCAGTAGCCCCTGCAGGAAGATAATGCAAGCACAGCCTGGAAACGTGCACAGGCAAAAACACACACACACACACACACACGTAAGCACACTTGTCAGCCTGCTGCCCTTCGTCTGAGCTTACTGCTCTGAGCTTCTGATCCTTTGCTTTTCTAGTTGGGACAGCAAAGCAGCTTAGGAGGTGAAGCACTAAATGCAACGATGTGGGTGGAAGAGCGACGGGGGGGCGGGGGGGGGAAGGAGGGGGGGGTCAGAGCACTCATTAAATCTGGGCCTTGCCCTCTGCAAGGGGGAATCGGCAGGTTGAGCCCTGCACTGCCGGTTCTACCAAGCGGATGGATGGGCTTGGCTAAATCCCTCTTCTCCCTCCCACCCCTCCGAGGCCTGAAGGAGGGCTGGAAGCCTCTCTTGAGCATGTGCAGACAGCACAAAAAGGCTGGGGGAAATGCCCCTCCCTGCACGCAGCCTGGCTGGAATTGCAAAAGTGAGCCAACCAAGGAGGAATTTGGACGTTTCTGTTAAGGAAGGGAAAATCCGAGTACCGAAGAAGGGAGCATGGCGGGAAACATCTCTTGAGCATGTGCAGAGTGCACAAAAAAGCCTGGGGAAATACCCCTTTCCTTGGCAGCCTGGCTGGGATTGGGGAAAAAAAAAAAAAAAGAGTCTCAAAGGAGGAATCTGGATCTTTCCACGATGAAGGAAAATCCCAGGACCGAAGAAGGGAGAACGGCAGGAAGCATCCCTGAGCATGTGCAGAAAGCAGAAAAGGGCTGGGGAAATACCCCTCCCGAGACACAGCCTGGCTGAAGTTGGAGAAATGAGCTGTAAAGGAGGAATTTGTTATGTTTCACAAAGGAAAATGCTCCGATGGGAAGGTTTGGGGTTAAGATTCGTTATTGATTACGGGTGATTTCCAAAGATTCTCTCTTGGGTCTTTTACAGCAATCTAGCCTCCTCCTCCTCCTCCTCAAATCCCACTCTCTTCTAACGTTGATGATGTTACCTAGCTGGGTCATGAAACGTCTGCAAGGAAACTACCAAGCTCAGAGAGCACCAAGGGCCCCCCAATCCTCCTCCTCCTCCTCCTCTCCACAAACCTCACTGACTCCTTTCTAACATTGATGGCGTTACCTAGCTGGGTCATGAAACGTCTGCCACAAAACCACCAAGCTCAGAGACCCCACGGTTCAACTCTTGAGTTGCAAATATTCCTTTCTACCCGTAGTAAAAAGATTTCAGCGGACCTTAGGCTGATCCTGTATGGAGGGATTATATCCCTCCACAGCCTTATTGCCGCTCGTCAGTCACGTGAGCCCTCAATTTAATTTCATTTCCTCCGTTCTGAAAATCTACCTAGCCTTCCCTCCCGGCACTCCGATCCCCAGTCAGATCATCAGCAAAAAAAGAAGAAGAAAACACTCCCTTTTTATTGCATTCTTTACTGGGTTTGGTTTCTTCTTCTCTCTCTCTCTCTCTTTTTTTTATATATATATTAAAAAAATGACATTTCCTTGTTCATTACACTGCATAATATTTACACCGCTGCAGGCTGAGAGAAAGCACTCTCCGGGCTAGAAAAGGGACGGAGGGGGGGGGGCAGAAATATCTTTTTCTGTCTCCCCTTTCTTCGTCCTCTTGCAAAAATAATAAAAAATGTAGAAATAAATAAACTACCTCAAACAAGCAAGCAAGTCCATTCTCTGCCTTCCAGTTCGAAAAGCCACCTGCTGATGCCTCACCCCCCCCACCCCGGGCCGTACAAAGAAGTCCTAGGCACAGGTTTGCATGCATCTGACGACGGCTTGCACCATGATTGTGTGTGTGTGTGTAGAGGAGATTCATGGGAAGCCAGCCGGAGGGGGGGAAAGGGATGGACCCTCTTCCTCAGCTGATCTCCCACCGGCCCTTAAAGCGATTTGGAGGCCCCCTCCTCCTCCTCCTGCGATGGAGGAAGGGGCCGAAAAGCACCCGCTGAATATTGCGTCGTTAACCTGGGAGGTACAACGGTCAGGGTTTTGTGTGTGTGTTGTTGTTTTTTGCGCTGGCGGTGTCCCCTCGGCCGAGGGCCTGCAGGGCGCAGCGCCCGGCGTGCTCAGACGTAAGCGGACTCGCTGGACTGAGTCCGCCCCAGGGTAGGCACTTGGGCCAGGGAGGACAGGTCCTTCTTCCGCACCTCGCAGATGGACTTCCGCCTGGCCTGCACCCCCCGGATGGCCGTCTTGATCTTGCGCCAGCCCAGGTGGTTGAGCTCGGCCAGGTTGAGAAGGACGCAGATGCCGCTGACGGCGAACATGAAGACCAGGAAGACGGTCTTCTCGGTGGGCCGAGACACGTAGCACTCCACCTCCTTCACGCAAGGGTAGCGGTCGCATTCGAAAATGGCCGGCACGTTGAAGCCGTACAGGAAGTATTGCCCAGCCAGGAAACCGATCTCCAAGGCGTTGCGAAAAACCACCTGGAACCAGGAGAGACCTTCGGGGATTACGATACATCGCCTCCCGGCTGCTTTTTATGAGATTTTTTTTCTTTCTATCCTGCCTTTTGTTACTTTATAAGTCAGTCAACACAACAAGCGTAGCTAACGTTCCGCCCTCTTCCTATTTTTCCCCACAACAGCCTTGTAATGTGGGCTGGGCTGAGAGGGAGGGACTTACCCAAAGTCACCCAGCCAGCTCTCCTACCTAGGGCAGAACTAGAACTCCCAGCCTCCTGGTGATTGGCCCAAAGTCGCCCAGCCGGCTTTCATGCCTAAGGCAGGACTAGAACTCACAGCCTCCTGGTGATTGGCCCAAAGTCGCCCAGCCGGCTTTCATGCCTAAGGCAGGACTAGAACTCACAGCCTCCTGGTGATTGGCCCAAAGTCACCCAGCCGGCTTTCATGCCTAAGGCAGGACTAGAACTCACAGCCTCCTGGTGATTGGCCCAAAGTCGACCAGCCGGCTTTCATGCCTAAGGCAGGACTAGAACTCACAGCCTCCTGGTGATTGGCCCAAAGTCGACCAGCCAGCTTTCATGCCTAAGGCAGGACTAGAACTCACCGTCTCCTAGTTTCTACATCAGCCCCTTAACCTCTACACCAGACTAGCTCTCTCCTCTTCTGCAGCTGCACAGACCTGAACAGAATTAAGTGGATCCTGTCTTTTCCTTCCTTCCTTCTTTCCTCCCTCCCTTCTTTTCTCCCCCTCCTCTCCTCCCCTTCCTCTTCCTTCCTCCTCCCCTTCCCTTCCCTTTGGACTAGGAAGAATCCCTTCTGAGATGCTTCCCAGACCCCTTCCCTTCTCTGGGCTGAGTTGTCTCTTCTCTGTCCGGCCTGCAGCTCATCGTCCTCCTCCTGCCTCCAAGGACCTTCGCACAGACCACTACAAGAGCGTCCGCTTTCCTTGACCATGGTCCCCCCACCGCTTAGATCCCGCTGCTGAACCTCCAGCCCCTGCTCCTTTGCTCGCACCGGCCCTTCCAGGGGGAGGCCCAGAGCCTGCCCAGCCAGAAGGTCCTCCGCTTAACGGGGCGCCCCCTCCCCTGCCCCAACCCACCTGGATGATGTAGAAGCGGGAGATGCCTTCCTGTCGCTTGACCTTGGCGCTCTTGGGGGGCCTGAGCGGGGTGCTGGGGATCTCCTTCACCTCCAGGCAGTCAGGCTCCTTGGAGGAGCCGTCCGGGTTGGGCACCAGGATGCCGTTGACGTTCCTCACCTTCTTGCCCTCGCAGAGCGCCTCCTTCTCCAGCAGCGGGTAGAGGAAGGAGTAGCGTCGGTCGCGCTGTTTGGCCGACTGGTGGACGGAGTAGGTGATGAAGCAGAGGCTGGGCGTGCAAACCAGGATGATCTGGAAGACCCAGTAGCGGATGTGGGAGATGGGGAAGGCCTTGTCGTAGCAGGCCTGGTTGCAGCCGGGTTGCAGCGTGTTACACATGAACATGGTCTGCTCGTCCTCGTACACCGTCTCGCCCACGATGGCCACGATCAGGATGCGGAAAATCACCACCACCGTCAGCAGGATCCTGGGCGGGGAGAGCAGCGGGTGAGGAACAGCCCCCTCCCCAAAGGGTGGGAGGGGGACCCTGCCCCTGGGATGCCTGAGCGGGGTGGGCTGGGAAGGATGGGAGCTGTAGTCCATCCTAGTGGGAGGGTGCCCTAGGGGAGAGTCACGGCAATTCTCTCCATCGTCTTAGGGTCTTTGCAAGACGCAGGCTAGGTTTCGGGCGGATGTCAAAACAAGGGGTGAAAAAGTGGTTCTTACCGCATTTATTTACTGACTGATATCGTCTTTTATTATTTGTATAAATAACTCAAAGCGGCGAACACGCATAAGGCTCCTTTCTTCCTCCTATTTTCCCCTCCACAACAACCCTGTGAGGTAGGTTAGGCTGAGAGAAGTGATTTGATTTGAAAATGGCTTAGGGAGAAAAAGCAAATTGTAGACTGAAGGATGACCTTGCAAGGGATGGCAAGAACAGGGGAGAGAAAGATGCTTGAATAGGCCAGGAGCCGAGCCCCTGACTCAAACCTGTCCTGAATTAGAAAACTCCTGGTTCGAAAGGTACATTTCAGGCCTAGCCTAACATCTGTGCAAAACGGCCTTTGGCTTCTCAGCCTTAGCAAAGTTAAGGTGGGTGGACTTCAGCACCCAGAATTCCCCAGCCAGCCTGCTTTAAGATGGATGGACTTCAACTCCCAGAATTCTCCAGCTAGCTCAAAGACCAACGATTCCAGAGTCGGTGTCCTCCTCCTCCTCCTCCTCCTCCTCCCCCCTTCTAGACTGAAGATGTTGCCTAGTTGGGTAATAAAACATCTGCAAGAAAACTTCCAGGCTCAGAGAGCATCAAGGACCCCACTGCTGGATAACCTGTGCCAGATCATCAAGGTTTTTAGATCCATTTTAGAGTCTCCACCGTACATTTAAACAGGGTAACAGGAACTTTCAACCGTACCCAGTCCAATCGCACTAGAACAGAACAGAACAGAATAGAAGAACAGAACAGAGTAGAATAGAATAGAGACTAGACTAGACTAGACTAGACTAGAATAGAGACTAGACTAGACTAGAATAGAATAGAGACTAGACTAGACTAGAATAGAATAGGAATAGAGACTAGACTAGACTAGACTAGAATAGAATAGACTAGAATAGAGACTAGACTAGACTAGAATAGAGACTAGACTAGACTAGACTAGAATAGAATAGAATAGACTAGACTAGACTAGAATAGGAATAGAGACTAGACTAGACTAGACTAGACTAGACTAGACTAGAATAGAGACTAGAATAGAATAGAATGGAATAGAATAGGAATAGAGACTAGACTAGACTAGACTAGACTAGACTAGACTAGAATAGAATAGAATAGAGACTAGACTAGAATAGAATAGAATAGAGACTAGACTAGAATAGAATAGAATAGACTAGACTAGAATAGGAATAGAGACTAGACTAGACTAGACTAGACTAGACTAGACTAGAATAGAGACTAGAATAGAATAGAATAGAATAGAATAGGAATAGAGACTAGACTAGACTAGACTAGACTAGACTAGAATAGAATAGAATAGAATAGAGACTAGACTAGAATAGAATAGAGACTAGACTAGAATAGAATAGAATAGAATAGACTAGAATAGGAATAGAGACTAGACTAGACTAGACTAGACTAGACTAGACTAGAATAGAGACTAGAATAGAATAGAATAGAATAGAATAGGAATAGAGACTAGACTAGACTAGACTAGAATAGAATAGAGACTAGACTAGAATGGAATAGAATAGAATAGACTAGACTAGACTAGAATAGGAATAGAGACTAGACTAGACTAGACTAGACTAGACTAGACTAGACTAGAATAGAATAGAGACTAGACTAGACTAGAATAGAATAGAATAGAGACTAGACTAGAATAGAATAGAATAGACTAGACTAGAATAGGAATAGAGACTAGACTAGACTAGACTAGACTAGAATAGAATAGAGACTAGAATAGACTAGACTAGACTAGACTAGAATAGAATAGGAATAGAGACTAGACTAGACTAGACTAGAATAGAATAGAGACTAGACTAGAATAGAATAGAATAGAATAGACTAGACTAGAATAGGAATAGAGACTAGACTAGACTAGACTAGACTAGACTAGACTAGACTAGACTAGACTAGAATAGAGACTAGACTAGAATAGAATAGAATAGAATAGACTAGACTAGAATAGAATAGGAATAGAGACTAGACTAGACTAGACTAGACTAGAATAGAGACTAGAATAGACTAGACTAGAATAGGAATAGAGACTAGACTAGAATAGAATAGAATAGAATAGAGACTAGACTAGAATAGAATAGAATAGAATAGAATAGACTAGACTAGAATAGGAATAGAGACTAGACTAGACTAGACTAGACTAGACTAGAATAGAATAGAGACTAGACTAGACTAGAATAGAATAGACTAGACTAGACTAGACTAGAATAGGAATAGAGACTAGACTAGACTAGACTAGACTAGAATAGAGACGAATAGACTAGAATAGACTAGAATAGACTAGACTAGACTAGAATAGGAATAGAGACTAGACTAGACTAGACTAGAATAGAGACTAGACTAGAATAGAATAGAATAAAAACTAGAATAGAAAATAGAACAGAACAGAACCTTGAGAGGTCTTCTAGAAAGTGATTTCTTCAATGCTTTAGCAAACATCTTTTGAATTTTGGATATTGTGGTGGTCGCAGCCATTTCCCCCTCCTAGGTTTTACAGCCTGCATCCTCAGTAGAAAAGTTCTGTCTTAGTTTGAAGCCTTGGGCAGCGAGTCTCTCTTTCCCTCTAATCATTCAAGGAAGAGTAAAGGAATAAATCAGAGGGATCTGGCCACGGAGCACAGCTATAAAGTGAATTTGAGTCAATGAAGACGGTGGCACCTGCTGAGGGAGCATCTGGGGACACAGGATTCTGCCTTTGTCCTTCTTTTTTTCTGCTTTCTATTTCAAGCTTTCAGAAAATATTGTGTGGGCTGGTGCTGAGACGTTGTGTGAGTGTGTCTCTCTCTGTGTGTGTGTGAGGGTCGGCGTGCCCCTGCTAGGTCTTGTAAGGTAACAAGATGGGTTTGGATCAAAGCATCTCTGGGTCTAAATTGGGGAGGGCGGAGAGAAAGTTGCAGCTGAGGTTAAATCCTGCATCCTTCGAGATTACTTCTAATTTGCTTATTGTACAGAGAAAATAGGAAGATGATAGAAATAGAAAGGAAATTATCCCGGACAAAGATGCTGATGAGAATATTGTTTCTGTAATTATTAGAACATGGGACATTAAACTATGAACCTTTTTCCCGCATTTAATATAGGCTGGCACTGTGTCCCCTTCCTTCACAACCCACAACAGAGCCTGGATGAAGCCTCCCCCTCCCCCTCCTCCTCCTCCTCTCTATGGAACTGCCTGCCACTTGGATGGGGGAAGGAGAAAAAGCAAGCCCTGAACATTTTTTTAATATTTTAATACTTAATACCCCCCTTTTGGAAACCCTTCAATCCTCCACATTGTAATTCACCCCTCAGAATCAAAGGACTTCAAAAAGAGACACAACTAGAAGGCACTGCAAATACGGTCACATGAATTTAGGGCTTAAAAGTTTTCTTTTGCAATACAGGGTCTTCAATCAATCCAGCAAAAAAATCTCTCTCTCTCTCTCTCTACACACAAACACACACACACACAAATTATCTATCTATCTATCTGTCTGTCTGTCTGTCTGTCTGTCTGTCTGTCTGTCTGTCTATCTATCTATCTATCTATCTATCTATCTATCTATCTATCTATCTATCTATCTATCTATCTATCTATCTATCTATCTATCTATCTCTCCTTCTCCCTCCCTCCCTCCCTCCTTCCCTCCCTCCATCCATCTCATAGGATATATATTTCCAGTCTTCCCCAAGCTGGAAACCTACAGGTTGCAAAGACTGAAAAAACAGCCCTGTCTTTTAAAATATATATCCCGTGTTTTTCTGCACTTCTGGAAACTGACATAAAAGTTGCCAAGTCAGGATAAAGCTTAAGGCATCTCCTTCGGGAAATCAGAGTTGAGAACACCGGCTTGCTCTATGGTTCAGGAAGGGGACAAGAGAGGAGAGACTGGCAGCTCCGGGGGTAACTCTAGCCAAATGCAGCAGCAGCATCCCGGCAGCATCTCAAGAAGATGCGGGAATGGATGGACCACTTCTCCAGCGAAGCAGAACAGTCAGCACTAGCCGCTTTTTTTGCTTTCCTTTCAGCCCAGCTTTTGTCTTGACAGATCTCAGCTGTCTCTCCCCCACCTTCTGCCCCCGGCCCCCCTGGATCTCCCCAGGCTTCCGACCTCCCTCCTCGCCCCCCACCCGACAATCTGCCTTTCCCCACAACCTCCCTCACCCGCCCCACAAGTCTGGGTGCAGCTGTCGGAATCCTAAAGGGGGACTGGAGAGATGTCAGAGAAAAGGACGGAGGCTTAAAGAGCTGGATACGCGGTCTCAGTTCTGCGGGAGGACTACAGCTCCCCGTGGCCCCGTGCTGGCTGGGAGTCATGGGAGTTGTAGTCTAACACTGCAGAAGCTCTCATCACGCTGCTTGGAGCAAGGTTGGAAACTTCCACGGTACCAGCCAGGAGGGCGGAAGGACGGTGGCTGCGGCTCCCGGTGCGACAGCAGAGTTGGGGGGGGGGTTGCGGATCAGCCCCTCTTCTGCCCCTTACCCAAGCCAGCCCCGCGGTCGTCGGAGGGGGGACCAAGCGCTTCCCTCCCACCCTCCACCAGCCTCTGCCAGCCCCCCCGTTCCTCCCACTCGGGGATCTCCGGGCCCTGGGGCGAGGCAGAGCCAAGGCGCTAGTCCTCTTGGGGGGGGGGGGAACCCACCTCCCGATCATGGTGGAGTGCTGTTGCACCGCAGCCTCCAGCAGCCGTTCCAAAATGGTCCACTCTCCCATCGCTCCAGGCTGGACGGTCCGCCCGCATCCGAGGGCTGCTCCGACAAGGGACGCTGGGGGCCGCCGAGGCCGATGCCGCTCGCCGCCGCCGCCGCTTAGAGCCGCCGCCGTCGCCGCCGCCGCCGCCGCCACCCGGGGCCCCGGCTCGCCATCGCCGCCGCGGGAGGGGGGTGGCTGCGGGCGCCCGCTCGCCTCGCCTCGCCTCGCCGCCTGCCGCCCTCGCGGCCCGGCGCCGCTCAAGGGCACCGCGGGCGCGGATCAAGCACCCGGCGCGCCCGCCCCCTCCCCTCCCCTCCTATCCCGCCCTCCCTTCCCCCCCCCCGCTGCCGCTGCGGCGACAGCGTAGGCAGCCGGGGTGGAGGGAGGGGTGGAGGGAGGGAAGCAGGAGGTCGCGGACACGCGTGGGCAGCCGGGGCGTTGCTGGCTTTCTCTGCACCTGCCGACGCTGGAGGAGGAGGAGGAGGAAGGCGGCGGCGGCGCAAGGCTGCTAGTTCGGGTCGGGCGGGGGGGGGCACCTCCAGAGAGAGACCCTCCGTTGCAATCCCGCTCCTCCCCCCCGCCAGAAACGCGCCGCGGAGGGAGATGTCGGGGCAGGCGCCCGCGGGCGCAGCCTTGCAAAAGCCCGCGATGGCCTTTCCCTACTAGTTTCAATTCCCCCGGGAGCCCTGTAGGCTTTGCTCGCGGGAGGGACTCTGCGTCCCCTCCGGGCGGGGAGGGCGAAGCGGCAAGCATCACATATACACACACACGCACGCACGCGCGCGCACACACACACACACACCCGTCCCAGGCACCGAAAGGGAGCGGGTTCCCGTGTTACGCGAGGAAGGTGCGGCGAGGAGCTCGGTTCCCACGACCTGCCAAGCGCGAAGGTGGGGGGGGGGGTTTCCTCGAGGTGCGCTTAGCGGACGGTGCGGTGGGCTGGGTGAAGGCGGAAAGCGAGGCCTTGAGCGAGCGGGTTGAAGGGGGTCGTGTGAATCCGGTCTCTTATCATAGAACCCTGGGAATGAGACTCGGGAGGGTTGCAAGTTCCCACGACGCATAGCTGGCCGCGGAATTCTGTGACAACTTTAAAAAGTTGTCAAAATTGAGAGCCGCTGGGCTCATTCATGCCTAAGGTTGAGCCTGTTGCCACATTCTTTGCATTCTTTCCTCTCTAGAAGAGCTTCTTCACCTGTTGAATTTCTGCCTAACCGGCTGGGAACTGAAAACAAAAGTACAAGGTAGATAAGCCCACCCTCTCTGGCGACAAGGGGAGCTGAGTTTAAATCAAATTGTAATACCTAGGCCGGGTTTTTCAACCTTGGCAACTTTAAGAAGAGTGGACTACAACTCCTAGAAGTCTCCACCCAGCCTGAGGAATTCTGGGAGTTGAAGTCCACACAACTTAAAGCTCTGGCTGGGGAATTCTGGGAGTTGGCGTCCGCACGTTTCCCAAGATCGAGAAATGCTAACCCACGATGCATCCAACTAAACTTGTAGTTGGCTGAATCATGGCTTATTGGTTAATGTGATAGAACGGCTGGCCTTGCAGAGGACGCCAAGCCATAAATCGTGGTTTGTGAACTGCAGCAGTTCAGAAAGACTGGGTTTTTTTTTGCAATTTGCAACAATGCCGGTGGCGAAGCGACTCACAACTTGTTTGCTACCGTTTGTGTGGCCTGTTTGGGATTGTGACAAGTGAGTGATGAACTGGTGGCTGGCGGGCTCGGCTTGGGGGGCTCAAAGAAGCTGGGCAGAGCTGAGGTCTCTTTCCTTTGAGGAGGGACCGCTCCAGCCCCCCCCACACACACACATCTGGGGGAGATGCTGCAGTTTTGGTGTTCCTGAGCGACCGTTGCCATGGAGACAGCGAGGAGGAGGCGGGTTGCCGAGGCCTTCCGTGATCCCAGTTGCTGGCTTCCTTCTTTTTTCTTCTGAGGGGGGCGCAGTCCTGACTTTTTGGCCAGCCCGTTAGTTGCCCTGTTGGTGGCCTCCCCGCCCCCCCCCCCCCCCCGGCCTCACCCTTGGCCTGAACCCTGGCCTGGATAACAGTGGGATCCGAGGCCAACACAGGTGGCTGGAAAGAGGCTTGAGGTTATCAGGAAGGGATAGAGATGGATGTTCTTTTCCTTTTAAACTAGCCAGCCTTTCTTTGCTAATCAGATAACATGGGCTCCGTAGCCCTGGGCCAGCTCCAGTTTGAACCGATCCACAGCCGTTGGGACGCAGAGGGAGGGACCCCAAGTGGCACCCCAGTTCCCTTTTCAGGTCAACCCCAACTGCAAAGCCTTCCAGGAAATGAGACTTGGATTTGCAGCGTGATTGCAAAGATGCTTAGTGATTGTGTTCACACAACCCACCTAATAGTTTTCTGGTGTTTGCTCCCTTCCTTCCTTCCTTCCTTCCTTCCTTCCTTCCTTCCTTCCTTCCTTCCTTCCTTCCTTCCTTCCTTCCTTCCTTCCTTCCTTCTCTGTGTTCACATAATTCACACATCCTCTTTCTGATGTTGGGTCTTTCTTTCTTTCTTTCTTTCTTTCTTTCTTTCTTTCTTTCTTTCTTTCTTTCTTTCTTTCTCTGTCTTTCCCTCTCCTCTCCCCTCCCTTCCCATCCCCTCCTTCTTTCCCTCCCTCCATCCCACCCCGCAGTTTCCTTGGGAAAAATGTTGAAAGTGGTTTACTAGCAGCCTTTTCCTTGCACCGTGAGAGAGAGAGGAACTGGCCCAAAGTCACCCAGCTGCTTTTCACACCAAAAAGGAGGATTTGAACACATGACCCCCTGGCTTCTCATCTAGCCCCTTCTACACTGCAGCAGCCTAACCAAATGATTTGATTTTGCCCAGCAGGCTAAGCTACCACGGCAACAAACCCACCCAGACCCCAGTCGAAGCAAAAAACGAATCACGCAGGCCATGTGAAGGCAGCCGTTTGATTTGTAACTAACTTGATTAAGCCCATTAATTGGATTCCTGCGCTGCATATTTAAGTCTGAACCAGATTAAGGAAGCACGCTTGCTGTGCTTCTAGAACACATATTGCTCTTCGAAATGAAGCATATTATGGCTTAAAGCCGTGGCCTAATTAGGGTTTCCTGTGAGTGAAGCAAAACCATGCTTTGAACAGGGTTCCCGGATCAACACAGCACAAAGTGAATTTCACACACGTTTTTCGAAGTATCTCTAGCAGGGCGTGTGATTAAGGCTGGGCTGAGCAGGTAAAGCTTCAATCCCACCATCGCAGCAGCCGTCCGCTTCGTTTTTTGCAAACATCCCCAAAGTTGGCCCTGAGCCCTGCAACGGGTCTTGGGCCAGGCTGAGCGCACCAAAAGGATCCAGTCCAAAGACTTTTAGTGGGCAAGTCCCCTCCTTGTGCCCTGGCCATTTCTGCTCGTTGCTGTTAACAAATGACAATGTAACGTATAGGTAAATTACATCCCGTAAAGCCTTAAATGTTGTGTAATTAATCTGGTCTCGATCTGCTGCTGGAACAAAGGCACAGTTGGCGCTAGCTGGTGCATTTCGACAAGGGAGGTTGCGGAGTGGGGAACAGCGGAGATTCTGCACCACTCGCTTTGGCAGCAGAGCTGTGGGATCCAGGGAAGAACTGGGCATAGCCGTAGCCCTTAAGACTTATATACCGCTTCACAGTGCTTGAGACAGCCTCTCTAAGCGGTTTACACAGTCAGCCTATTTGCACCCCAACAATCCGGGAAGGAGGGAGGGAAGAGGGAAGGAAGGAAATGATAGATAGTAGCTAGATGATAGATAATAGATAAATAGTAGCTAGAGATAGATGATAGATAACAGAAGAGAGATATGATAGATAACAGAAGAGATGGATGGATGGATGGATGGATGGATGGATGGATGGATGGATGGATGGATGGATGGATGGATGGATGGATGGATAGATAGATAGATAGATAGATAGATAGATAGATAGATAGATAGATAGATAGATAGATAGATAGATAGATAGATAGATAGATAGATAGATAGATAGATAGATGAATTCATGGATAAATGGAGTGACAAATGAATACATAGAGATACAGTAGATAATGCTCCAACACTGGGAAGTTTTTAAGAAGAGACTGGACAGCCATTTGTCTGAAATGGTATAGGGTTTCCTGCCTGAGCAGGGGGTTGGACTCGATGACCTCCAAGGTCCCTTCCAACTTTATTATTATTGTTGTTGTTGTTGTTGTTGTTGTTATTATTAATAATAATAATAATAATAATAATAATATACATTATTAGCTGTTATGTTTCTGACTGCTGAGCAGTGATTGATGAAGTCAGGATGATGGGAGGGGACAGGAAAGTCAATTAATTTGATTTCACCCAGCCTGTCAAGCTTCCATGGAAACAAAACTAAGGGGGGGGAAACTTTAAAAGAAAGTTTGGGGAGAACAAAAGGCTGGGCTGTGTACCATTGGGCCAGCCCAGGTGAAGTGAGGGGGTTGGCTAAGGGCCAGCAGCACAACTTCACTCCCCAACCCTGTCTTGGCTAAACTCAAGAGTCTTCAGGAAAACCACGATTTACCGTAGGGAGACGCCAGTCTGATCCAAGGCGTGGAGGGAGATGCTGCAACCCCATTGGAGACCCTGGGATGTCAACCTTGAGTGGCTTGAGTCATCCTTCTGGAATACGGCGTCCCGGGTGCCTGCCCCACAAGAGGGTTGTTTGCCCAGCACTTGGAATGGTGTTCCTCAGCCTCTGCCAGCTGGCTGTGGCAAGCGGGCTGAGTCAGCCATGTTTGCTGGGCGCCTAGCCTTTGGGAGAGAAGCTCTTGGACGTGACCGGTCTTTCTTAGAGTTGTTTTACCGTGTTGTAGTGTGTATTCACTCAGAACAGAACACAATAACCGGGTTGGAAGGGACCGTGGAGGTCTTGTAGCCCAACCCCCTGCCTGAGACCCTATTTCATTTCAGACAAATGGCTGTCCAGTCTCTTCTTAAAAAAACCTCCAGTGATGGAGCACTCACAACTTCTGGAGGCAGGTAGTTCCACTGATTAATTGTTCTCACTGTTAGGATTTTTTTCCTTAATTCCAGGTTGCTTCTCTCCTTGATTAGTTTCCATCCGTTGTTTCTTGTCCTGCCTTCAGGCGCTTTGGAGAACAGGTTGACCTATTCTGTGACGGTCTCTCAAATATTGGTGGGTGCTCCATCACTGGAGGCTTTTAAGAAGAGACTGGACAGCCATTTGTCTGGAGTGGCCTAGGTTCTCCTGCATGAGCAGGGGGTTGGACTAGATGACCTCCGGGGTCCCTCCCAACTCTTGTTATCCTGTCACTAATTCCAACAAGTAAGGAAGGTTGAATTTTACAGACAAGGCACCGAGAAGGAAGCCTGAGTGTGATACAGACCACACTTCAGCAAATGTTTGGTGCAGAGGCAGGAATCGAACCCAGCACCAAGAGATCCAACAGCCCTTCACTGATGTTTTTCAGGCCTGAAGGGCAGGAGGGAGGGAAAAAAAACCCAAATCTCTCTGTAGGACCTGCCAGGGGGTCATTTCCTGTTCAAAGTGACCCACCTTCAAACAATTGGCGCCTTTAATCTTCAGTTAAGAGGGGGAAAGTCAACAAGTTTGTGTTCATGCTGGCGCCATCCGGGAACCTGCTTTGGCCCAAGTGCTTTCTAGCAAGCCAGCAAAAAAGGTGCATTGGGAGGGGGAAAACTTGAGGGGGGGGGAGGAGGAGGGCTGGGTGAAAAGGACAGTCAATATTGGAGGAAGCTCTTGAGGAGCTCAACTGCCTGAGCTCACCACATTCTTGGAAGAGTGGAAGGTTCCTGGGGTTAGACCAGGACGGGACATCCTGCACACTTCGGGGAACACAGTACAGAATGACACAGTTGGAAGGGACCTCGGAGGTCTCCTAGACCAACCCCCTGCTCATGCAGGAGACCCTATTAACAGGAGGCCAAGAGAATCTTTTAACGAAGAGAAAGACTAGGGGAGACATGATAGCAGCCTTCCAATTTTTGAGGGGCTCTCATGAAGAAGAAGGGGGGGGGATCAACCTGTTCTGCAAAGTCCCTGAAGGCAGGACAAGAAGTAACAGGTGGGAACTAATCAAGGAGAGAAGCCACCTGGAACTAAGGAGGAATTTTCTGGCAGTGAGAACAATTCATCAGTGGAACGACTTGCCTCCAGAAGTTGTGGGTGCTCCCAACACTGGAGGTTTTTAAGAAGAGACTGGACAGTCAATTGTCTGAAATGGTATAGGTTCTCCTGCTTGAGCAGGGGGTTGGACTAGAAGACCTCCAAGGTCTCTTCCAGCTTCTATTCTATTCCTATTCTATTCTATTCTATTCTATTCTATTCTATTCTATTCTACCTCCAACGAACAAACTGCCTCCAGAAGTTGTGGGTGCTCCAAAACTGGAGATTTTTAAGAAGAGGTCCCTTCCAACTCTGTTATTCTGCTTCTATACCATTCCATGGTATAGAATGGCTGTCCAGCCTCTTCTTAAAAACTTCCAGTGTTGGAGCATTCACCGCTTCTGGAGGCAGGTTGTTCCACTGATTAATTGTTCTCACTGTCAGGAAATTTCTTCTTAATTCCAGGTTGCTTCTCTCCTTGATCAGTTTCCATCCCTTGCTTCTTGTCCTGCCTTCAGGCGCTTTGGAGAATAGCTTAGCCCCCTCTTCTCTGTGGCAGCCCCTCAAGTACAGACCACAGTTGAGCCCAAAAATTCCATTGCAAAGCAAGACAGTTGCTAAGTGACTTTTAACCCCATTTTACGGCCTTTCTTGCCACGTTAAGCGAATCGCTGTGTATGTTAAGTTACTAACGCGGTTGATCAGGGAATCTGGCTTCCCCCATTTGACTTTGCTGGTCAGAAGGTCACAAAACATGACCCCGGAACAGTGCAACAGTCATAAGTACATGCCAGTTGCCAAGCCTCCAAATTTTGATCACATGAACACCCGGCTGCTGCAACAGTCCTAAGTATGAAAACTGGTCCTAAGTCACTTTTTTCAGTCAATAAACGAATGATTGCAAGTGGAAAAACTACCTGTATTTCAAAAAGGTCATTGCAACATGCTTTTAAAAAACAGTTTTAACCATTCTCTCTGAAAGTCATTACAGTATATGTAAGAGCTCTTGGTTTTGATAGCTATAAAACAGGTATTGGCTGGATTGCTTAACCAAATCAAGACCTAAAGGCCCCATTTCCCCAACACACCACACTTAATTAGTTTTAAATCTGTTAATTTTTGTAATTATTCCGGGAGGCAGGTCTTAGTGTACTACATATTAAGCTACATTTTGCAAACTGAGAATACATGTGAATTCAATAAGAAAGCTAGACACGTTTTTGTGTGAACTCCGTCATGGAAACGGGCATGTCTAGAAAAATACATTATTTTTTATCTTTTAACACTTATTAGAGGAGATTTCCTTTCAGGGCCCTTGTGAATACATTTGCATCTTTTATTAATATTTCATTTGGGGTGTGGGTGCACATGTTTCATCAGCTTTGACACCCAGAAACTGTTTTTAGTCTGTTTGCAACAAAATTAACAACGATTTGAAAAGTCACAATCAGGTAGATTCACAGATAGAATTCTTGCAAGGAAGAAGGGAAACTTATCTGAGTTAAATAAGTGGATATTCAAATCCCTCTGATGGAAAAGGTGATCTGAACAAGTTTATTGACAACAGCAAAGTACCAAGGCATTCATAACAGAGAAAAGAGCATTGTTTTATGGCTGCCGGAAAAATTCTGATCAACTAGTGGTTTTTAACACAACATATTAAAAATCATTGAGGAGGGGAAAAAAAAAAAGAAATGTTACTGAATGTTTCTTTGCAAACAAATGTATTGAGAAATTTTAAACACACTATCTTATTTCGACATATCAGGCTACTACAGACTTTTTTTTGTAGATTTCACTCAATGCTACAGTACCTATGAAAGCAATGCTTTAAGGCAGTGCTGCCCCAAATCTGGGTAAATTACCCCAAATTGGGTAAAAGTGGTTTTTCTTTTGAGCTTAAACCCATTACTCAAGTCACAAAAGGGACATTTAAATTGATCCCATCACTGGAAGGTTTCAAGAGATTGAATAGCCAGTTGTCCTGAATAGTATAGGATCTCTTACTTGAGAAGGGGGTTGGACTAGAAGACCTGCAAGGTCCCTTCCAACTCTATTATCCTGTGTTCTATCTACATTTTGGGTAAGAAAGGCTCTCTGATAAGGGGGAAACAAATGGGGAATCCCTTGCTTTAACACTCAGCAATCTTTTTAGCATGCAGATTTAAAGCAAAGCAGATTGTGCTTTTGTTATGCGGACAACTTTGCAAAGAGGGCCAAGCCTTTTCCCCATTGTACAAA
Source organism: Azemiops feae (assembly GCA_023970755.1). Classification (NCBI taxonomy): domain Eukaryota; kingdom Metazoa; phylum Chordata; class Lepidosauria; order Squamata; family Viperidae; genus Azemiops; species Azemiops feae. The sequence goes on along the minus strand of JALGBA010003873.1, from coordinate 415,131 downwards.
CTGGCACTTGAAAGTTGAAAAGAATAGAATAGAGTTGGAAGGGACCTTGGAGGTCTTCTAGCCCAACCCCCTGCTCAGGCAGGAAACCCTAGTTATACCATTCCAGACAAATGGTTGTCCAATCCCTTCTTAAAAACTTCCAGTGTTGGAGCACCCACAACTTCTGGAGGCAAGTGGTTCCACTGGTTGAGACCTAGGCCATTTCCACACCCCAAGGCCTGAGGGCCAGGTTCAGCCTGGGTCCCCCACCAGGCCATGCCCCTTGGCTGAGTGGGTTAGCCTCCAGCTCAGCTCTTTGTCCCAGGCAAAATGCTGTAAATTTTAATTGCAACCTGTTCCTTCCTCTGGGGCAGCGATGCTCAAACTCCTGGGATTGAATTCCGGATTTCAGCTCCCAGAATTCCCCACACCCAAACTTTGGCTTAGCCCTAAACCAGGGTTTGCAAACCCCAGAGGCCAATTGCTTGCAGGATCATGCGCCCGGGTGGGAGCGGAGAAATTTGATTCCTGCTTTCCCAGTTTGGAAATACCTGACCCTGAGCTGAATGGGCTCTCTTTCTGGTTTGCCCCCCCCCCCACAGCCACACCCCGATTGTCCTACGTGGGGTGGACACGCCTTGGGACAGCAAGTTCCTTGCAAGTGGGCTGCAGTGTGGATCGGAGCGAGCTCTGAAGAGCCCGGGGCATCTGGCTTTGCACAAGGCCTCTCTTCAGAAAAACCTCTTCAGTTCCTCCCTCTTTCGGTGCAAATAACGGCAAGGCCTTCCTTGGCACGTTCCCCTGCCTCAGGGCGCAAGCCAGCATCCTTGCTTCTCTACCTTACGTTACCTGCCCGTTTGCAAAGAAAGCCTCTTCTGAGAAAAAAAGGGGTGAACAGCTTAGAGCCCCTTCATCTTAACCCCTCTCTGATTGCCCCTATTTCTGGGGGTCACTTTGCCTTGGCAGAAGCAGGATTAAATCGATGGCCTGAGGTGGTTTCATGAGACGCAGGCAGTCCTTGATTTACGACCACAGTGGAGCCTGAAATTTCTGTTGCTAAACGAGACGGGTTCAGGGAATTTGACCCACAGCCTCTTTGCCTCTGTCCCAAAGCTGGAAGACTTTCAAGACTTTCGGAAACGCTCAGCTGCCATTGGATGGACAGAACGCTTTAGATGCCCCGTGCAATGCCCTATGGAACCCTCTGCCACATGAAGTTTGATTGGCCTTTCTGTAAAGCTTCAGAGCCCTGGCTTTCCCCCAAAACCTCTGCCAGAAGAGAAAGATCATCGCCCTTTAGAAGTCCGATTTGAAGCCAGGCGGTTGTTCTTTCCAATCTTCTCATCGGCTTCGCTTTATCGTTTTAATATGATTCGATGTGCCTTTTAGTTTTTTTTTCACCGGGAGCTGCCCAGCACGTGTCGAAAGACGGGCGGCTATATAAATAAAATAAAATAAAATAAAATAAAAGTCTCCTTCTAGAGCAGCTGGGCTCCCTCGCGCTCCCTGGATGGAGCAAGTCATCAAGCCCAGCCCTTATGCGTAGTCACCTGGATAGACTACCAGGGTTTGCCAAAGAGAAAACCGCTTTCGGAGGTTCCCAGGCCAGCTTGGGGGTCGGCGCTGGAGCTGGGGCTAGGAGACAGATGCTGCAGGAGGAGCTTCTCGTCCAGGGATGTCCTGTGGAACGGGTAGCCACTGGGGTGGGCCACGGTGCTGCTGCTGCTGTCGCAGGGCAGGGGGCCCTCCTGCTGCAATCCGGCCTTGGCCTCCGCCGTCTGCCCGCTCAGCTTCTTCAGCTTGTAGCGATGGTTCTGGAACCAGATCTTCACCTGGTTGGGGGTGAGGCGGGTGACGGTGGCCAGGTGTTCCCTTTCGGGGGCCGTCAGGTATTTCTGCATCTCAAACCTCTTCTCCAGCTCCTGGACCTGAGCGCGGGAGAAAAGCACACGGCGTTTGCGCTTGGAGGGGTTTCCCCCGGAGAAGGGGGGCATCTTGACCATCTCCCCAAAGTAGCCCACGCAATCCGCTCCGGGCATGCCGAAGCCGGGGCTGCCCATAAACCTGCAGACTGTGGAGAAAAGAAAGGGAGGGCGAGACGTTTATCCAGGTCTGGAATTACCTGGGAACGCAGCCAGTTTTTGACTTAACGAGACCCATTTTACGACCCTCCTTGCCACGGTCGTTAAGGGAAGCACCGCAGTGCCTTAAATTAGTCACCCCGGCTGTTAAGTGAATCTGTCTTCCCCATTGACTCTGCTTGTCAGAGGGTCCAAGAGATGATCACGTGACCCCTGGGACAGGGCAATCGGTCACAAATATGAACTGGTCACTAAAGGAACGGTTGTTAAGACGAGGACTGCTGTCTGGGTTGCGTCTCTTCATAAGATGCAAAGAAGATCGTATTGCTGTTGCTAAGCAAGACGGGTGGGGAGCTTTGCCCCATTTTACGACCTTTCTTGCCATAGTCATTAAGCGAGTCGCTGCAGTTCTGAAGTGAAATCAGGCGGCCGTTAAGGAGATCTGGCTTCCCCCGTTGGCTTTGGTGCTCGGAAGCCAGCTGGGAAGGGGGGGGGGACAAATGGTGATCACATGACCTCAGGACAATTACAACTGTCGTAAGTACACGCCAGTTGCCAAGTGCCTGAATTCTGATCACGTGACCGTGTTAGGGATGCGGTCGTAAGTGTGGAAAAACCAGTCCTAGGTGGCTTTTTTTCAGTGTCACTGTAATTTCGAACAGTCACTCAAGGGATATAGATAGTCCTCGGCTTATGACCACAGTGGAGCCCAAAATTTCTGTCACTAAGCCAGAGAGTGGCTGTGAGTTTTGTCCCATTTTACGGCCATTCTAGCCACAGTTGTTAAGTGAAGCACCGCAGTGTCTTAAATTAATCACCCAGCTGTTAAGTGAATCTGGCTTCCCCATTGACTCTCTCTTGTCAAAGGTGACCCTGGGACATGGCAGCCAGTCATTAAATGAATGGTGGTAAGTCGAGGACAGGGGGTTGAACTAGATGACCTCCAAGGTCCCTTCCAACTATTATTATTATTATTATTATTATTATTATTATTATTATTATTATTATTATTATTATTATTATTATTAACAATAATAATAATAATAATAATTATTATTATTATTAATAACAATAATAATAATTATTATTATTATTAATAACAATAGCAATAACAATAATAATAACAATAACCATTGACTCTCTCTTGTCAAAGGTGTCAAAGGTGACCCTGGGACATGGCAGCCAGTCATTAAATGAATGGTGGTAAGTCGAGGACAGGGGGTTGAACTAGATGACCTCCAAGGTCCCTTCCAACTATTATTATTATTGTTATTGTTATTATTATTATTATTATTATTATTATTATTAACAATAATAATAATAATAATAATTATTATTATTATTAATAACAATAATAATAATAATAATAATAATTATTAATAACAATAGCAATAATAATAATAACAATAATAATAACAACAACAACAACAACAATAATAATAATAATAATAATAAATTATTACTATTATGTAGTAAAATGACTGCTGCCTGTATTGCATCTCTTACAGGTACAAAGAAGATCGTATCTGATGCCAAACTGTGGCCGGGAGAGATGAAGGTTTATAATCCCAATCAGTCTGGAGGGGGCCCAACTGGGAAAAGCTGGGAAGGGACCAGGGAAAGTGACCTCTTGTAAAACAGGGGGAGGAGGTGCCTCGCAACAGCCCTCTCTGGCACCATATTTCACAAGTACAGGCTGCAAACCAGCGTTCCCCTCTAAACAGGCAGGTCGGGCGCTAGATCCAGGAGAGGCTGACCCTTGCCCAGCCCGGGAGCCCTTGGCTGGAGTCCTTGGCAAAAGAGGCCTTGGCAGAGGAAAGCTCCCAGAAGCAGGGAAAGAGACACACGGGCAGGTGGCAAACAGGCGTTCCAACCAAGGAAACCGTTCCTAAATATATTGATGGTTAATGTTGGGAATTAGAATTTATTACTTATTTATTTATTTTATTTGTTTATGGCCCAACTCGCCGCGATCAGACCGAGGTTGCGAGACCTGGGGAAACTGGGTGCCATTTTGCCAGTTTTGATTTGCAGAAGGCAAAATGGGTGTGGGGGGGGGACAGGCCACATGTATAAATAGAGAGCAAACCTCGCTCCCCCCCACCAAGGACCCCACAGTCCTCCTCCTCATTCCCTCCCCTCCCCTCCCCTCCCCTTCTTCTATCCCTGAAGAAGTTACCTAGTTGGGTTAGAAAATTGTTGCAAGACAACAACCAAGCTCACAAGAGCATCAAAAACCTCAGTCCTCCTCCTCCTCCTCCTCCTCCTCCCCACATTACACCCCAAACTATGGCTTACAGTCCACCTTGGGTGCAATTTACACAGCAGATACAATTTAACAAATCCAAGAATTTTGCCCCATTTTTTTACGTTGGGAATCATGGGTCCTCTTTGGCTAAAAGCAATGATAGGTGTGTCGGGGTTAGGCCACGGTTTGAAAGCCGGTGCTTTTCAATAAGCTGGGTTAGTCTAAAATCGAGTGGCCAGGTTCCTCCTGAGTTTTTTCCCCCTTAGCTCAGAGTTGCCTTGAAGCGCCAGAGGGGTGGCAAATAAATCTGACAAATAAACGGATAAAACAAATATATTTTGCCACCGTGGACTTCCCTATGTCTATGGAGGTCCTCATTCCTCCAGGCCACAGCTGTCCCCAAGGTGCTGCTTTTTTTTCCCCCCTTTCCAAAAGGCAACTGGATTTTCTTGCTGTTTATTGATTGATTGATTGATTGATTTACTTTTTCGCTTGTCCTCCAAGAAGCTCCTTCCCTTCCCTTCTCCTGAACTGAAGAAGGCTCTGAACAGAACCGAGGAAGCTTTTTGGATGAGGAGTGAAACATTTTCAAAGAAAGAAAGAAAAAAACAACAACCAAGAAAATCCAGTTACCTTTTGGGGGGGGGGGAAACACAAAAAACCTTTGGGATGTTGGACTGATGCAGTTCTCCCTCTAAAAAAAGTGCCAAGGGCGAGTCCTGCACTTACTTGAAGAGTAGGGTCCTTCTGCTGGGCTGGGGGCATACCACTCCCCATTCCGGAAGCTCTCCTGGGGGTAGGCAGGCAACTCAGCTGGGCTGGGGACCGATCCTGGGTAGTATCCCAGCATGGTGTTTTGGGAGAGGCGATGGGCCAGAGAGAAGCGAGACCCCACCAAGGCGGGCTGCTGGCTCCCTGGCATCACCTGGGCGAAGTCTTCCAGGCTTTCCATAGCAAAGGCCTTGAAGTCTTCCATGGAAGGGACCAGTAACAGGTTTACCTCTGAGCTCCTTTCTCTCCTAGCTTCCCACCACCTGGCTGAGGGACTCGGTCACCAAAGGTTCCTGCCCACAATCTTGCTGTTTTATCTTAAGTCTGCACCTTATCAAAGATTAAGGACTCCACCTCCCACCCTGGGGGTGGGGTAAGGTGAGGGGGGGGGGAGAGAAAGGAAGAAGGAGCCTCCCCTTCTTTTGGCAAAGCTTAATCAAACAACAGCAGCCAAGAGCCCAGCCAGGTTATAATGGAAGCCACCAAGCTATTTGGATGCCTGAAAAGCAGCCCATCTTTTTCAGCTGAGATGGTGTTGCTGGGAGGCATGCTCTAGAGATAATCCTCGACTTACCAACCGTTCGTTGGTAACGACCGTTCAAAGTTGCAGCGGCACTGAAAAAAAGCGACTTGGAACCATTTTTCACACTTGCGACCGTTGCAGCCTCCCCAGGGTCAGGTGATCAGAATTCAGACGCTTGGCAAACTGACTCATAGTTATGACCTTTGCAGTGTCCCGGGGTCATGTGATCCCCTTTTGCGACCATCGGACAAGAAGAGACTGGACAGCCATTTGTCTGAAATGGTATAGGGTTTCCTGCCTGAGCAGGGGGTTGGACTAGATGACCTCCAAGGTCCCTTCCAACTTTATTAATTATTATTATTATTATTATTATTATTATTATTATTATTATTATTATTATTATTATTATTATTATTATTATTATTATTATTATTAATTATTATTATTATTATTATTATTATTATTATTATTATTAAAGTCCAGGGGGAAGCTAGATTCACTTAACAACCGTGTGACTAATCTAACAGCGGCAGCGACTCGCTTAACAACTGCGGCAAGAAAGGTCGTAGAATGGGGCAAAATTCACTTAACAACTGTGTCTCGCTTAGCAGCGGAAATTTTGGGCTCCGTTTTGGTCTTTAAGTCACAATTAAGTACCTAGGCTTCAGTTGGGAAGAATTACAGGACGGGATCAAATCGTCCACTCTTGGATTGTGGCTTTGTCAAGCCTGCAATTCATGTCGTTCATATTCCAAAACGGAATTTCCGCGGATTTCACACTGCAGATCAGAGCTGTGAAGAAGTCACAAGCCATGTAAAGAGTTCGTCTTGAAGAGCAGGAGAGTTTGGCAAATATAATAATTACAGCTGCATTCGAATACCATACAGCAGGGGTTTGTCAACCTTGGCGACATGAAGGTGGGTGGACTTCAACTCCCAGAATCCCCCAGCTATGCTAGGCTATGGCGGCTGGGGAATTCTGGGAGTTGAAGTCCACCCAGCTTCAAGTTGCCAAGGTTGAGAAACACTTGCAGGCAGAATGCAGCCCCGTTTCAAAAAGCTTTTCAAATTAAATCGGGTGCCAGAACACTTTAATCTCAAATTAAATATTTATTTACCACTTGAAGTATTGATATACCCCCAGTGCCATATGATAGCCACGGTTAGTATAAACCGCAAGAGAGCACAATTCCACTTAGCGCCCAACATCCAGGCTTACAGTGAGGAATGGCACTTGAAATCTGCTCAGGATTGTGAGTTTTCTGGCACGTTATATCAACCTGCTGCTTGCCTGGTTCAATTAATCTATTTTCACCACGGATCCGTTTTTTGCAACTAGTAGGCTGGTTGGCAGAGAAGGTAAAGGCTGAAGAAGTGAGTAAGCCGGAAGATTGTACGTAGTAGTAGATCAAGTCAATCACAAATCACAGTTTGACAATCCTAGTTACAAGAGATGGGTACACTGCATCTTTTTCCGCCCACTAGGGGGCGTAGAAATCAACATTGCCTTCCATCCATAGGTAGCCGCAGGTAGTGCTTCCTTACAATCACAATTAGGACGGTAATTCCCCTTACTATGTCATGTGGTCATAAACCGAAACGTCCACCGATCGCATCGCTTAGCCACATGATGGGGTGAGCTCCCGTTCCTTGCCTCAGCTCCTGCCCACGTAGCAGTTTGAAAGCATGCAAATGCGAGTAGATTAATAGGTACCACTTGGGTGGGAAGCTAACAGCGTTCCATGTGCCTTGGTGTACAGCTGTGCTGGCCACATGACCATGGAAACATTTTTGGACAATGCTGTCTCCCTCGGCTATGAAACAGAGATGAGCGCCATGTCCAGAGTCGGACACAATTGGACAGGGAAACCTTTACCTTTAGAGTTAGCAGAATTCAAGCAGGACTTAGATCGCTTGTGAGAACATAAAGACTGCAGGCTAGTTCCTCTCTTGACTCCGCCTCTAGGCTCTGCCTGTCCTCCTCCTACATCAGGGGTCCCCAACCCCCGGCACCGGTCTGCGGCATGCCGTAAACCGGGCCGTGCACACAAGCGAACCCCCAAGCAGCACAGAAAACCACGTCCCCTCCGGTCCACGAAAAAAAACCCTCTCTCCGGTACACGGTGTCCGAAAGGTTGGGGACCTCTGTCCTATAGCATCGCTGTCACTACAAATGGTTGTATGCTGAGGACTACCTGTATGGATTCGGAGATCTTAACCCCCTTACTTAGGGCTAAGAAAGGCTAGTTTTTAATGTGGATCTGCAAAGAATGGCCATCCTTTGGAATGTGCTTTTGATCTCTCTCTCTACAGAAAGCATATTCAGCCGGTCTCATGATGCATTTCTCCAGGAAAATGACAGGGTCCTGTGACTGTTTTGTTCTTATTTTAGAACGGCAAATCTTCGCTCCAGACAAAGCCGGCCTTGTGTTAGGGAGACAATCGTTCTAATTCTGGCATCTGTGAAAAAAAAAGGTTTCATGGTTATCGCCCAATTGGTTGTTGTGTTAAACCACAACCACAACCAATTGGGTGATAACCATGAAACCTTTGACATTATACAGGCAGCATCTGATGATCAGTTTTAACCAAGACAGTTACTATTCAAAGACATCCGAGCTCTGGAACAATATTGAATGTGATGTTTGGCGTGATCCAAACAAGAGAACCGTCCTGGCTATAGAATTGACCCTTTTTCTTTTAGGTCAGGGGTCTTCAAACTTGGCCCTTTTATGACTTGTGGACTTCAACTCCCAGAATTCCTTAGCCAGCGTGCCTGACTGAGGAATTCTGGGAGGGGTCTTCAAACTTGGGCCTTTTATGACTTGTGGACTTCAACTCCCAGAATTCCTCAGCCAGGCACGCTGGCTGAAGAATTCCGGGAGTTGAAGTTCACAAGTCATAAAAGGGCCAAGTTTGAAGACCCCTGATATAGACTTTAAGAGTGGACTTCAACTCCCAGAATTCCTCAGCCAGTATCACTATCAGTATCCTTTTGATCTCCTGGGGGCCAGAACTGCATGCAGTACAGGTGGTCCTTGAGCCCAACGTTTCTGTTGTTAAGTGAGACGTTTGTTAAGAGAGATTTGCCCCCATTTTACAACCTTTCTTGCAGCAATTGATAAGTGAATCGCTGCAGTTGTTAAATCAGTCACACGGTTGTTAAGTGAATCTGTCTTCCCCATTAGACTTTGCTTGTCAGAAGGTCGCAAAAGGGGATCACGTGACCCCGGGACACAGCGACGGTCATAAGTATGAGTCAGTTGCCAAGCGTCTGAATTTTGATCACGTGACCACGGCGATGCTGCAGTTGTCGTAAGTGTGAAAAACGGTCATCAGTCACTTTTTTCAGTGCCGTTGTAACCTTGAATGGTCACTAAATGAACTGCTGTAAGCTGAGGACTGGCTGCATTCTAAGTGCAACATGTAACTCAGTCCCGTATTTTGCTGCAATTATCCCTACAAAGTCTACGCCCGTAGACATCCGCTGATCGTGTAATCATTTGTCACTCCAACTCAACAAGTGGGGCTGATTAGTTTTGTCTTTCCAGTGTTGCCGTGTCGGCCTGGTAGATTTAATAATAATAATAATATTCCATTTACGCTGCCCAGTTGTCAAGATTCAAATTACATGCTGGGAAGGGCATTCAAGAGAGAATATTTTCCCTTGGGTGATGTATCCGATCAACGGAGTCATATGTGGAAGAGACCAGATGGTCCCTTGTGAAGGGATTTTTATTCACCCTCTGGTGAATAAATAAAGAATAAATAAAATAAATAAATAAATAAAATAAATATCGCTCCAGATAAGCCAGCCTTTTATTAGGGTACAGTCCTAATTCTGGAGTCTTCTGATAAATCAAACCACAAATAACTGGGGGATAGCCATTGAAACCTTTCCCATTAAACAGGCGAGAAAATGAGTTCTAGTTAATGACTCATTATAATGTCTGATGACTTTCCATCACTTGCCATACAGCCAGCATTTCCGCTGGTTTGCTGCACAGGTAGACCTCGGCTTACAACTATTCATTTAGTGACCAAAGTTACAATGGCACTACGGGATCCAAATCCGGGCGCTTGGCAACTGGCACATATTTACGACGGTTGCACTGTCCCAGCATCACCTGGGCATCATTTGCAACCTTCCCAGTTGGCTTTCAACAAGTGTAGTCAATGGGGGGGGGAGGTGGATCCGCTTAACGACCGCACGGTTCACTTAACAACCCTGGCTAAAATTGGGCACGATTCACTGGAAAAAAAACAAACCCAACCCATCTTGCTTAGTTAGCAGTGGACATTCTGGTGCCAGCTGTGGTTCTTAAGTTGAGGACTTCCTTGATTCAGCTCAAGTATCGTACAAAGTTTCCTGGACTTGGTAAATACCGTTGTGGTGACTCAGCCAACGAACCATGGTCAGGGCCAACAGGGCCAACATATGGTTTAACACTATATGTAGTTTCTGCGCAAGGGGAAATGCAACTGTGTAACTCCCTGGGCTCAATGCTTATTTTAATTAAAGTCTTTCCAAGCACAGTTTAAAATCGAAATGTCAGCGTTTGTCATTTATTTACACTGAGCATTTCCCCTCGTTAAGTTCAGGGAGTTGCAGAACGGTCTCGGCCAATGTTTCGGTATTTTATTTTATTTTTTTTGTAACAAGGGTTCTTTTTCCTCCCTTTGCTAAATTTCACGCACGCATTCCATTAACTATTTTTATTAACTTTAACGGCGCTTTGCACGTTCGCATCGCTTTCGTGGGCGGAGAAATAAAGGGAATTTTTAAAATAAATTTTTTTAAAAAAAACCCATGCTCACATCTGCAGCTATCACGTGACTCGAGTCACCGCTGGAATAGTGTGTCAAGGAGGGGGGGGAGAAGGACCGACCCCGAGTGGGGTGTAATGCTGCTCTGATACGTGTTTTTTTTTTTAAAAAAAGAACTAAAATTGATAGGCAATTTTTGCGTGCGTGTCTGGTGCCTCCGGCCGACGTCAAACGCGGGGATTCGAGGAGAAAAGCAGGAACAGAAAGATTTCTGGGGTTTTTTTTGTTTTAAACCTCCCCTTTCTTTTCCCAGGCGTTGGTATCGTCCGAACGTCGGGTTAAAACCTCGGGCAACACAACGCTCCAAATCAGAACGTTGGAGGTCCGAACGTTCTGCCTGCCTCTCTCCCCCCCCTCGGAGGCGGCGCGCGCAGCCATGGCGGTCAAGATCAAGGTGGTTTACTGGTAAGGAAGCGCGCCCGGGGAATTCCCGCTTCCCCGCCGTTGCGCCGGTGGTCTGCAGCCTGGAAGGGGCTTCGAGGCAGGTGGGCCCCTTCGCCAGCCGAGCCGGCTGCATCCTGGAGACCTCGCCCGGCTTCGGCGTTGCTCCCCTCGCCCTGCAGCGGGGTCCTTGGGGGGGGGGGTTCCCCAACCCGTGTGTGTGCGTGCTTTGTGGGTTTCCTAGGCGTTGCAGGTTTATCGGTGGCAAGACGCATCATTTTATAGCCGTCGGAATCTTGCCATTTTTTTTCCCGTGCACGGGCTCGTAACAGTTTTAAAATAAATGGAATGGGGGAAAGTGGTCCCCGATTGCAGCGAAAGTTTGCAGTTGCGCAGGGCGATTAATAGCGCAAGTCCTTCTGGAGCCCGAAGGCAAACCAGCTGCGCCCTTCAGTCACATTGCGGGCAAAAAGGAGAGTTAATCGCGTACGGTGGCTGTGTTAGGGCTGAGTAACTTGACCGTGGCTTACTGAATGATATTTGGAGAAGGGGAGGGGGGGTTGCACGTCATTGGATCCTATGCCTGGCATTGTGGAGCATCCCAGACTTAAAAAAAATAAAATAAAAAAATCAGGGAGTTTGGGCTAAGCCTTGTGTTCGGAGCTGGAGAGGAGATGTGAAAGCCTCAAAACATTTCCTTGAATGCGAGCTTTGCAAAAGTTGGCTTGCGCAGGCTGTTGAGTGAGATGTTTAAACAATGGGGCATGGATGCTGGCTTCTTTGGGATGGAAATGCATTAAGAGTCGCTCTGAACGAGATGGGTGATCTCTCGATGTATCAATAAAATTAAAACAGGCCTATATGGCTCAGGAATTCCGGGAGTTGAAGTCCACAAGTCATAAAAGAGCCAAGGTTCCCCACCCCTGGCCTAAGTATATGGGCAATGGTTCGCCCCCCCCCTTTCATAAAACTTTGTCACCGAGGGTGCAACTGTGGCTTGCTAGCAGACCAAACTCAGCCTTCCACACAGGGCTCCATCTCTCCAGCACCTATAACCATATACAGCAGAATAAGAGAGCTGGAAGGGACCTTAGAGGTCTTCTAGTCCAACCCCGTTCAGGCAGGAGAGCCTATACCATTTCAGACAAACGGTTGTCCAATCTCTTCTTGAAAGCCTCCAGTGGTGCAGCACCCACAACTTCTGGAGGCAGGTTGTTCCACTGATTAATTGTTCTGTCAGGAAATTTCTCCTGAATTCCAGGTTGCTTCTCTCCTTGGTTAGTTTACATCCGTTGCTTCTTGTCCTGCCCTCAGGTGCTTTAGAAAGTTAAGTTGACCCCCTCTTCTTTGTGGCAGCCCCTGAGATATTGGAAGACTACTATCATGTCACCCTTAGTTCTTTTCACTAGACATACCCAATTCCTGCAACCGTTCTTTATATGTTTTAGCCTCCAGTCCCCTAATCATCATTGTTGCTCTTCTCTGCCCTCTTTCTGGAGTCTCAACATCTTTTTTACATCGTGGCGACCAAAACTGGATGCAGTATTCCAAGTGTGGCCTTACCAAGGCATTGTAAAGTGGTGTATTAACACTTCACCTGATCTTGATTCTGTCCCTTTGTTAATGCAGCCCAGGACTGTGTTGGCTTTTTTGGCAGCTGCAGCACACGGCTGGCTCATACCTATCCCTAAAAAGGCCACATTGAAATGCTCTTTGATGCCTTTTCGTGCTGCAAAACAGTATCCGCGACTCAGTTTCTCTGGCCGAAAGCTTCCTACATTGTGGGTCTTAGGCTTTCCCATTGGCTGGCATTTTTGGCACCGCCTTGCTGGGCTGGACAGTAGCAATTCTGGTCCCAGTTGTGCGGTAAATCCAGGACTTCAAAAAAAAAAAAAAAAAAAAAAGGTATCTTGAGGTTTTGGCAGGTCCAGGAAAATGTATCCGCATTTGAATGCTTGTTTCTGGATTTGCCATCCCAGGGATCTGATTAAGCATAATAGAGAATTATGATGATGATGATGAGACAGCTTCTTGTGCTGACAAACAGAAAGTAATGTTAATTTTTCCTTTTGTTTTGATTCTAGTGGAGCCTGAGGCTACAAACCCAAGGTATGTCAATTATTTTTAATTGTGAGCCGCCCTCCCATGTGTATGAAATGGGCATCCATGTGCATGTATGAAGCAAAATAAAATAAATTTAGTCACTTAGCAAAGATACCTGGAGCCTAATTGAAGAGCCCAGATAAACAGCTTGTCAGATGTGGGAAATCTGTCTTTTAACTGCATTTTTTTTATATGCTTCTCTTCGCTGAGATTTAATTTCTCTGAAGAAAACATTGAGCATGGATTTTTCTGAAGTTTATAACTTTCTCCTTTTTTCCCCCTTGTAGTTTCAACAGCTCAGGAAGGAACTCGAAAAAGAGTTTCCGGGCAAGCTGGAAATTGTGAGTCTTTTGAGCCATTCCTGATTTCGGCTTCCTTTTCTTCCGGTCATCTCATGGGGTTCCTAAATAAAGTAGATTTGGGGCAAGGAGAAAGATTCTGTCATTTGGCTGGTCATTTTAAGTAGTTTATCAACTGCACTATAATCAAAGGTATTCTCTCTATAAGGACATGATGTAAACCGAAAACGTTGCTTTAAAACATCTGATCTTTTACAGACCCCTTGCATGTAACATAGTGAAAGTTGCTGAGGTTGAGAATTGAGATTTCTACAGGGAGTCCTGGACTTACAACAGTTTGTTTAGTGACCGTTCAGAGTACAATGGCACTGGACTTATGACCATTGTTCACACTTACGAGCGTTGCAGTATCCCCACGGTCATGTAATCAAAATTCAGATGCTTGGCCACTGGTTCATATTTATGACGGTTGCAGTGCCCTGGGGTCATGTAATAATAATAATAATAGTAGTAGTAGTAGTAGTAATAATAAAGTTGGAAGGGACCTTGGAGGTCATCGAGTCCAACCCCCTGCTCAGGCAGGAAACCCTACACCATTTTGGACAAACGGCTGTCCGGTCTCTTCTTAAAAACTTCCAGTGTTGGAGCATTCACCGCTTCTGGAGGCAGGTTGTTCCACTGGTTAATTGTTCTCACTGTCAGGAAGTTTCTCCTTAGTTCTGGGGTTGCTTCTCTCCTTGATTAGTTTCCATCCGTTGCTTCTTTTGTGACTTTCCGACAAGCAAAGTCAGCGGGGGAAGCCAGATTCACTTAACAACCATGCTACTAATTTAACATCTGCAGTGATTCACTTAACAAACGTGGCAAGAAAAGTCACAAAATGGGTCAAAACTCAACAATTTCTCACTGAGCAACATAAACCTGTAAGCTCAATTGTGGTCATCAGTTGAGAACTACCTATACTGGAAAAGATCCCACAGTGGTTACTGATCATCTCCTTGATTGGCTGCAAATGGCTGTAAACGTGGCCAAAATGCAGTCATGTGACCACAGGGCAGGGGTGTTGAACTTTGAAACCAGATTGTAAACAGCTCTGAGAATATTGGGTATAGCTTCAGACACCAAGCGACTATAGTCGTAAGTTGAGGACTACCTGTAGCGCTTTACACCAAATGGGATTGTCATCTGTTCAATATCATCTTATCTATGCCAATGTTTCTCAACTTCAGCAACTTGAAGGTAATGTGGACTTCAACTCCCAGAATTCCCCAGCGAGCATGCTGCGTTGGGCTGCCCCTGCAGGAAAAAAACGGGTGCCATTGGGTTGGATTCAGTCCATAGACAGAGTGTGGGAGAGGGATCTGGGTTCAAAGACTAGGAGAAGATGATTGGAAAACCCTTGACGGAGAAGTGGGGTGTGTGTTTGTGTTTCTGTCTGTGATTGTTACGGGGTAATGGTGTCTTGGTTCCATCTAGAGCGGAGAAGGGACTCCACAGGTCACGGGATGGTTTGAAGTGATGGTAGCCGGCAAGGTGGTGCACTCCAAAAAGGTAAGCAGCTCAACAAAAAACCCTGGCACTGAAGCCAACACAGACCACAAAGAACATCGTTGTTGGGAGCTCAGCTGTGCAAATTATGATGGTCAAGCCTGAAACTAAATAAACCACATTATGGCTTAGCAGGATGTGTGGATTCAGGGTTATTAAGCTACAAGGCGCTGTCTGGAAGACAATTGGGTTTTGTTTGCAACTCCCCTGGGGAGTTCATGTAAAGTCCACCAGGGAAAGGGAACCATGGCTTCTTTGTGTGTACAAACACATGGGTGTGGAAGGAGCTGGGCTGTAACCCTTCTGTAACTAGTATTTAACACATAGAAGTCTCTCATTGTGGAAGAACTCAAAGGCACAATGTGCCTTTGAATATAGTCCGAGAAGATAGTTGAACTTTCTTCCTTCTTTTCCCACTTCTATAAATGCTAATTTCGGTTATGTTGAGAACAAAAGCTTTCTCTCATTAAGAGCAAATCTAGTTAACAGTGAAGGGCAGATTTGTTTTGTTTTTCCAGGAAGTGTAATAGATCTGCCTGGAGGCAAAAGGGCTTGGGCGTGGGCTGGCATGAAAGAGTCTTTGCCATTCTTAGTACTGCAGCAACTCTTGTCGAATCTTTCCTTCTTTTCTCTAGAACGGAGATGGCTTTGTGGACAACGATGGCAAACTCAACAAGATAATTAAGGCCATCAAAGCAGCTTTGGCATGAGGACGACTTTAAGCATGGGCTAGCAGCTCAGAATGCAACAGAGGTAAAGATCAGACTTGTTTTGAAGCTCATTTTATTCCAGTTTTATTCTTAAAGACCTCTGTCTTAACAAAGTATCAGCTATATGCTGGGTCTGGGGCCCCTATAGGGATGGCATTGCCCTTTTACTTCTCAAAAGGGTTCCAGTAAAATGTTGCTTTCCCCCAAACTGGAATGCATAAGCCCTTTTTTTAATAGAAAAAAAAAAGATTTGATACAGAAAACACTTCACTCTAAAAGACTGATCTGGCGGTGAAATGTTGGCTTGGAGAATTTCTAGATGGCTTTGTCCATGTAGTGCAGATCTGAAGCCTAAAAAGGCTAGCATGTATTTTAAAAATAGCTTCTATCCTGCCTCCTTGCAAATAATGAAATGTGATGACTTTTAATGTTATTTCCCAAAATAGCTATAAATATTAGCAATCCTTCATTCTAAAGAATATTTTGTTCTAGGTAGTATTTATGAAGTTTCAACACATAATCCGGGGTTTGTGATTCCTCAATTCATATAAATTGAGGCTTACGTGAAATATTTTTAAGCCATTATCTGAGTGGGGCTCTCCTCCCCCCCACCAAACCTAATCATAAGATAGTCCATATCTAAAAGTAGGGCACACTGTCTTGCCAACCAACCTGTGAAAACATGTTCACATCTGCAGGAAACTCAAAGCCTTTCCATCTGGAAAGACATGGTGCTCTAGGGGAAACAATGGCTAACTTTTCCTTGTACTTGCAGGTTTTTAAAAACAAATTTCTTCTTTATTTGGTAGCTCAAGAACAATCTGTTTTGCTCATCTTGGCAAATCGCTCGATGACGGGAGCTGCTGAAATGTTGTCTGACACCTGGCAGTTCCCCGAAAACTTTGCGCTGGATGCCAACTTGATCAAGGCCAGATGGAAGAACTTGTGCTCTAATTCAGTGTTTGGGTGTAAATTAAAAATTAAGCCTGCAACTCCTAACACATCTATCTTCTGTTTTCATTGTGTGCTGCATGCAATTATGGCTTTGTTTTTTTTAATACTTGCATTTGTGGCAATTGTGAGAAAGGATTTACTAAAAAATAGGAAGAATGGAAGATTCATCAAATGTTTGCTTTCATCATACACAAACACTTCCAATATATGATGGAACCAGATGAAAAAAAACCTTTTGTATTGAACTATAAATTTTAAAATCCTAGATTGAACATCTTAACTTGAAAATGTGCGTTCTTCTTTCTTTCCCAGAGCTCCTAACTTTCCTATTGCAGGATTGTGTGCTTTATACCCACTTCTGATTTATTTGCTCAAACATTGTCAAATGCACTGAACATTTAATAAAATGTTACTTCCAAAAGGTCGCAACCTGTGTGAAAACATTGTGCACAACATTCAATCTGCCCCTATGGCACAGTAACACTTTAGATTCTGTTGCAGATTGATACATTATTTATTTACTTACTGCATTTATATACCACCTATTCTCTGAATAGAACAAGTGTGATTGGACACAAAAGGAATTTGTCTCTGGTACAGAAGCTCTCAGTGTAAACACAAGAACAAAGTGATAGATTATAGGTCATAAATCATAGTTATAATTATTAATCATAAGATACAAATAAGTGATAAATCTTAAGATACCAATAGGAGAAGATAGTAGGAAGGATGAAGAGATGAGAAAGATAATAGCAATACAGCCTATTACATGGGTAAATTTCTTAGGCCTACGACAGTGCTGTGGGAATTATGTGTTCAGTAGTGATGGCACCGGGGAAAAAAAATCTGTAGTTATTTTGGCATGCAATGCCGTATAGTGGAGTTGCTAAGCGAGACAGTTGTGAGTTTTGCCCCATTTTACGAACTTTCTTGCCAGTTCGGCGAATCACTGCAGTAAAGTTAGTAACAGTGTTGTTAAGGGAATCTGGCTTCCTTTGCTTGTCAGAAAATTACAAAAGGGGATCACATGACCCCACTGCAATTGTCATAAGTATGAATCAGTTGCCAAGCGTGTAAATTTTAATAATGCAATCATGGAGATGCTGCAACAGTCCTAAGTATGAAAAATGGTCCCAAGTCCCTTTTTTCAGTGCTGTTGTAACGTTGGGACGGTCACTAAATGAATTATTGTAAGTCAAGGACCTGTATATACAGCCACCCGCTTATCTAGCCCTTTATAGTGCACCTAGATACTGTAGATATCTAATATAAAGGCATAGAAGACAGCCAGAGAGAGAAAATACAGATGAGATCGATGGATGATAAGAGGTAGAAATTCCCTCATGAAGGCAACGGACTGTAGATATCTAATATAAAGACATAAAAGACAGAAGACACTCAGAGATATAAAATACAAGAGATGAGAGATGACACAGAGATGGATGGGATGATAAAAGGTAGAAATTCTCAATAGTCAACGGACTGTAGATATCGAATATAAAGACAAAACACGAATCAGAGATATAAAGTACAAGATATGAGATAGACGACAGAGATAGATGGGATGATAAAAAGAGATAGAAATTCCCTCATGAAGGCAACGGACTGTAGATATCTAATATAAAGACATAAAAGACAGAAGACACTCAGATATAAAATACAAGAGATGATAGATGACATAGATGGGATGATAAGAGGTAGAAATTCTCACGAAGTCAACGGACTGTAGATATCTAATATAAAGACAAAAGACGAATCAGAGATATAAAATACAAGATCAGAGATAGATGGGATGATAAAAGAGGTAGAAATTCCCCTCAGGAAGGCAACGGATCCACGACCGGCATCCTTCTGCAACCCCTTCACTGGGTGTCCCGCGAAGCCAGCTTTATAAACCCTCCATTTATCCCCGGGTAGCCTCATCCCAGCCGCCCTGGGGCCGAGAGCCACGGCTGGCGACGCCGCCAAGCCCAGCGGGGCTCGGAAGAACCGGGCGACGAGGCGAGGAGGCCGCGGGGCCAAGATGGCGGCCTGCGCGCCGGGTTCACCTCAGCTGACCCTCCCCCCCCTCCTCCGCTCCCTCCTCCTCCTTCTCCAGCCCCGGTGCATGACGGTTAAAAAGCCTGGCCCTGGAACCCGCCATTTTCTGTGGGGGCAGGCGGGAAAGGCGGGAAGTCGGCGAGGAGGCAGCGCGAGCGCGGCCGCGACACGACCCACGGCCGTAGAAGCGCGAGGCGGACGAGCTCAGGTAAGCCCAGCACCGGGGAGGGCCCCCGCCTCGCCCCCCACTTTCGACGGCGGGGAGGGGGGGGAACGAAAAAAAGGGGGCGAATTGAAAACTCAGGTCGTTTGAGGCGATGCGTTTCATCTCCTGCCCCCCCCAACCACACACCCGTGGAAGCTTAAATCCCGCCTTCCGTGTGCCTCCCCCGGCGATTGGTGGAAAGGGCGACGATTACGGTCGCTTTCGTGATAGGCTGGAAAGGTGGAGGCTGATTGGCGCCGAGTCGGTGTCAGTCTGCCTGGAGCCTTCGAGCCATCCCGCCCGCCCTCTGCTCTTTAGCGAGCCCGGGCTAGAAGGCGATTGGGTGGCCGCGCGCGGGCCAGTCGGAACGAAAAGCTCCGCGGCGTACGTGCGTTCAGTGAGGGCGGGGGAGAGTCTTGGTGGGTGTCCTTATAACGTTCCGAACAGCCAATTGGAGGAGACGGTTTCCGCAAAGGCTTCTGGGGCGTGGAGTCTTCTCTAGTCTCGCGCAACCCAGCCGCCTCAGTAGAGGTGCCACTTCAACTCCCAGAATTCCGAGCTGTTTATTTGGGCAGGACGCTCTAAGTAGGAATTCTGGGAGTTGAAGTTGCATCTCTAATTACCTCTAGATGTTCATTTGGAGGCTGCCTGGGCGCTGATCCTACCTTAATAGCTGTTTCATTTATGACAAAGAACCCTTAATCCGTTTTAGTTAATAATAAAAAAAACTTTTTTTGCTGCCTCTTCGTTAAAAGTTGCAGCCTGACAAGAAAACAGAATCCAGAGCTGAATTTTTATGTATGGGTTTTGCAAATATTTAACATTTTGCTTGTGCTTGCAAAGTCATTGCCTGCCAGCACATTAATCCTTATTTTATTTACTGCAACTTCTGTGCTGCTTCAATCGGAGCAAGTGGCTTACAACATCGGAGAAACTACAGGCAGTCCTCGACTTACGATGAATCATTTAGTAACCGTTCAAAGTTACAACGGCACTGGAAAAAAAGTGACTTATGACCGTTTTTCACAGTTACGACCTTTGCAGCATCCCCGTGGTCACGTGATCAGAATTCCGATGCTTGGCAACTGGCATGTACTTATGACGGTTGCAGCGTCCCCCGGGGTCACGTGATCCCCTTTTGCGACCTTCTGACAAGCAACGTCAATGGGGAAGATTCACTTGACAATCGTGTGACTAACAACTGCAGTGATTCACTTAACAGCTGTGGCAAGAAAAGTCGTAAAATGGGGCAAAACTCACTTAATAAATCTGTACCCAGACACAATGCAAAAAACTGTAATCAGACATTTCTAATCTGAACAGATCCAGCACCATTTTTTAATCTCGGGGACAAACACAGCCTCAGTAAGATCATTCTTCTCCAAAACTGCTTTGAAGCATCCAGTTTTTTGTTTTTTTGTTTTTTTTTTAAAAAACTTTTTAAATGAGGTCCAGTGGATTTTACTTGGAGCTAAGGGCTGTAGGCATGCCTGGCAGTTTTATAATACCGAAGTTCTCAACTTACAACCAGTTGCTTAGTGGCCATTATGATGGAGCCGCAAAAGCTGCTTAGCACCCCAATTTTGAAGTGACAGTTATCCCCCCTGCAATCACAGAATCCTGTTTTGGGCGCTTGGCAACCGGTTCATCTTTGCAGCATCCTGCGGTCACATAACTGATTTTCAACATTTTTTGGTGGTTTCTGGTGCTTCTGATATCCAGCAAAAAAAAACCACCCATTGGATAAAATAGACCCATTTAACAACTGCTGCATTTGCTTAACAACTGCTGCTTCTGGTCACACAATGCCTTGACTTAACGAGCCCAATAACTTTCAACTGTAGTTCTGGACTCAGTTACTGTCATTTATGATTTACAGTCCTAAATCGAGGACCTCTTAGCCTTATGAGTCATTTTAGAATAGGAAGAGAGGTAAGCCCTCTCTTGCATTGCCCAGAACTCAGAATATCACTTTTTCTGAAGCTGAGTGATTTGTAAATAGGAAAAAAAATATGGGTTCTTTTATATTAGTTTACAGAAGAAACTCCTGAAATAACACAAATATGTTGGAAGAAAGAGGCTGTTTCAAGAGACTCACATTGTCCACACAAGATTTTGGCTGCCAAAATAGGAAAAATTATTTCTTGAAAAATAGGAAGATTTTTTTTTTCTTTCTCTCATTTTATTTATAAATATATTCTTTGTAAGCAGACTTAAGTAAGTTGATTTTGTACATCGAGATAAATATTTGAAAATTTATCTCGGGCTTCTTAGTGTTTTGTTTTAAGAACATGTTGGAAGAGTGTTAATGTCTTTTTAATGAAGGATCCTCTCTTTTTGTTAGCAGACATCTTGCATCCTAAGAAACTTCCAGAATGGCCCGTACCAAGCAGACTGCTCGTAAATCCACTGGTGGGAAGGCGCCACGAAAGCAGCTGGCCACAAAAGCCGCTCGAAAAAGTGCGCCGTCGACTGGTGGAGTGAAAAAGCCTCACCGTTACAGGTATTTGGATTAAGCCTTTGGTGGAATTGGGGAGTGGTTTCTCCCAGGCCCCATTCTCGCCTCCAGAATTATTTGTCCACTAGGGAAGTTTGCACGTCCATTGTGTTTGATTGCCACTATTCACAACTTTTCTGTGGAAAGAACATTTCTGATTCTTAAGGAATCCTGGGAATTGCTTCTGGGAGGTGAGCCACGTAAACTTATTTTCACACCATCCCATCTAGGCCTGGCACCGTGGCCCTGCGAGAAATCCGGCGGTATCAAAAATCCACAGAGCTGCTGATCCGCAAGCTGCCGTTCCAGCGCCTGGTCCGTGAAATTGCTCAGGATTTCAAGACAGACCTGCGGTTCCAGAGTGCTGCCATCGGGGCTTTGCAGGTCGATGTTTCCTCAAAATCTCTCTCTTCCAGTTTTAAGGTGCAGTTAGACAACTATTCCACTGACAGCCAAATGTATCTCAAAAGGGTTGTTCCAAAGGCCTGTAAAACTGTACCCCCTAAAACTGCCAGTACTACAAGCTTCTGTTATTTAGTGTGCTTCTGTAATGAGAAGTCTCTGAATTTCAGCCATGCTAAGACTGGGGAAGTCCAGAGCCTGGAAAGCTCTCTATTGAATAAACTAATAAGGCTTGGAGGAAAGAAAAAAAAAAGAACTGAAATACCCTCTTCTAGAGATCTTTCCTTCCTTCCTTTTTTTTTTTTTTTTTTTGACATTGGCAGTCTCAAGAAAGCAACAATTGCCAAAATAGAATAGACACTGTATGGATGTGATGGGAGCAAGGAAAGATCAGAAGGTTATAGCAAGATGGAGTAAATCAGCGGTCCCCAACCTTTGCGTGTTGGCCCAGCTGGGGGGGGAGAGGGTAACCAGGCCTATGTGTGTGCCTGACTCGTGTGAGCAGTTGGCCAGTGCGCACACACAGCTCAACTAGTTGAGATGCGCGCGCATATGCCGACCCACCACTCACATAAGTCAAGCTGTGCACACCTAGGCACCAGCCTGCTGTTTCTGCAGCCCGGTTGCAACTAGTCCCCGGCCCGGGGATTGGGGACCCCTGGTGTAAAACTATTTGACAGTCTTTTTAGGCCATTCTGATGCCCCCCAAAAAGCATTGGTTATATGGTCTTTTTCCTAACTTAAGTCTTTTAATTTCTTGGACTTGCTATTTTTTGTTCCTCTGGCTTATTATTATTTTTTAACTCTTGATCCGCATTCTGCATAATGCTGTTTATCTCAAAAGGAAAGAATTTGATAAGTACAAGTCCACCCCAACTAGGCTGAGTTTGAAATACGATGTATTAACAGTTCCCTCATTGTGTGTGTGTGTAGTCCTCGACTTACAGCCATTTGTTTAGTGACTGTTCGAAGTCACAACGGCACCGGAAAAAGCGACTTACAAGCTGTCTTCAGGCCTGAGACTCTCGCAGCAGCCCCACGATCACGTGATCAAAATTTGGGCACTTGGCAACTGGCATGTATTCACAACAGTTGCCATCTGCAACCTTCCCAGCTAAGCCAAGTTTAATGGGGGAAGCCAGATTCTCTTGACCACCGTGTGATTCACTTAACTACGCTGGTGATTCGCTTAACAGCCGTGGCAAACAAGGTCATAAAGTCGGGCACAACCCGTTGAACCACCGCCTTGCTTAGCGATGGAAACTGGCTGTAAGTCAAGGATTGTGCCTGTGTAGGTTTACAATCCCATCCAATTGTGTGATTATCAGTCCCTTTTCTAATTGCGCCGTTCTGTATCTTTCAGGAAGCCAGCGAGGCGTACCTCGTGGGTCTGTTTGAGGATACCAACTTGTGTGCCATCCATGCCAAGCGGGTCACTATCATGCCAAAAGACATACAACTGGCCCGTCGCATCCGTGGTGAACGAGCTTAAGTTCCACTCCCCTTCCCACATTTAAACCCCCTTTCTTGGCAGCCCCACCCTGTTCGTGTATTAAAATACACTCCAGGTTTTCCTTCCTTCTTTCTTTCTCTCTCTCTCTCTCTCTCTCCTCCTACTCCTGTTTGTAGTCGCTAGGACATGTGAGGAAACGTTAGATAATCTATCATAGTAGCTCTCCCAAGATCAGGAGACCCGATTGCTGTTCATCATGTACAAGCAAAAAAAAACAAAACCAGAAAGAACAAAACCTTTGAAATCTGCAAGACTTCTGGATAATGTTTTTTTTTTTTTGTAAAACTTTTTTTTTCTTTCCAGAATTGCAAAAAAATAATAATAATAATAATAAATAAAAATATCCCAAACCCAACAAAGGACATTTTTGAAATAATCCGGTTTTATATACAGAACTTAAATATAGTTGTAGACATTTCAGCAATAGAGTTTTTTGGTCTTTTGAGTTTGTAAAGTGTTTGCACAAACACTACGCACTTCTGTTTATTGTGGGGGGGGGGTTTCTTGTATTTAGGCAAGGAGTGCTTTCTTTAATTTCCTATTTTCCATTTGTCTTGTGTCTGTGACTCTAACCTTTGTATCAATAGGGAACCACCTTGAGGCAGTAAGGAAACAAATAAATGTTAAAGGAAAACAATCAGGCTTCTTTCCTTTTGGCTTAATGGGAGCGAATACTTTTTCTCCGATGGACAGACCGAAAGCTCTTGTGTTTGTGAAGCTCTTCAAACAGATATGCCAGAATGGGAAACAAACAATATACATGGCATTCATAAAGCACTCTTGAATAGAAACCTTGACAGTTTGTGCAGCAATCCAGCATATCTCTGTATTATCCTTATCCCTAAGCAGAAAAATAAGTTTTTTTTATATGTATATATAGTGGTACCTCAGTACTCATGGTTAATTAGTTCTGGGAGATGCGATGAATACCAAACAATTTTTCCCCCATAAGGAACAAGATAGCGTATCACAAGGCAACTGACACCAACAAGTTCTAACTTGTGCATTGAGTACCAAACAAACAAGTACTGGGACAAAATTTTTGCGTTGAAACACATTGAGTAGTAAGTATTAGTACCGCTTTATAAATCCCTAGTGAAACCACACCTGGACTACTGCAACCAGTTTTGGTTACCATACTACAAACAAGATGCCGAGACCTTGGAAAAAGTTCAGAGGAGAACAACTAAGATGATCCAAGGCCTGGAGACTAAAACATACGAAGAACGGCTGCAGGACTTGGGTTTGGCTAGTCTAAAGAAAAGAAGAAATAGGGGAGACATGATAGCAGTGGAATAACCTGGAATTAAGGAGAAGCTTCCTGACAGTGAGGACAATCAACCAGTGGAACAGAAGTTGCCTCCAGAAAATGTGGGCGCTCCATCGCTGGAGGTTTTTAAGAAGAGACTGGACAGTCACTTGTCTGAAATGGTATAGAAGACCTGCAAGGCCCTTTCCAGCTCTATTCTAAAAAGTTTGATGAGTTTCAAAGCAGTTGAGTATCAAGGTACCACTGTAAAATTGGCAAAGGTTTTTCGTGAAGAATCCCAACGTTGAACTTCCTGTAAAATGCCTTCTGATCAGCAGGGGGCAGTAGAGTCATTCAAAAACTACCAAGGGAAAAATGCATGCAGACAGGCGATTTATACGCACACACACGCAATAAACTCAAGCAATACATGGCAAGCCTATGGTTCGCATGTCAGGTTTGGCTCTAACGTGGTTCGTTTGACTTTGTTCTTAAACCGCTCAAGAGTTTCGTAGAATCTCCCTTACGTTGTTATTTATACGGTTAAAAATATTTTTTTATAAATCAGACCTGGTTGTGGGGGGGGACCTGTTCATCAAGAGAGCTCGGGATATCCACAGGAGGCGAGGAAGGCTTAAACGAGCCAGGAGAATCAGGGATCCAGTTGAGGGTTGGCTGAGGAATTCTGGGAGTTGAAGTCCACAAGTCTTAAAAGTTGCCACAGTTGGGGACCCCTGGTGTATAGGTAATCCTCGACTTCCCACCATCCGTTTAGTGACCGTTGGAAATTGCATCCTCACTGAAAAAAAGCGACTCGTGATCGGTTGTCCCACTTAGCGACTTTTACCGCTTCGCGTGGTCAAAACTCGGGCGCTCGGCACCCCCCGTTGCATTTATGACAGTTGCAGTGTCCTGGGATCAAGCGATCGCCATTTGCAACCTTCCCGGCCGGCTTCTTGCAAAGGAAAGTCAGCGGGAGAAGCCGGAGATTCGCTTAAGGACGACACGATTCACTTAACAACTTAAGTGACTCGCTTAACAACTCTGGCAAAAGGGTCGTAAAATGGGGCAGAACTCAACAAAGATCATTCTTAGCGACGGAAATGTTGGCCTCAATTGTCGTCGTATGTTGAGGACTACCTGTGCATGGTCCAGCCTGTTCCTGTTTCCTCCTCCCCCCCCCCCTTGAGAATTCTGCCCTGGAACTGCTGGCAGCCTTTGTCTCCCTCCCTGGCACATTTCTCAAGTCATTAACAAAAGCTTGGAATTCCTGGAGGGATTTGCACACAGGGGTAGTTTTGTTCTGGCTGTGGTTTCCCCCCCCCTTGGACCTTGGGGCTGGGGGGGGGTTGGACAATGGCCTTACTGAAGGGGTCAACTATGCACTCATAGAATCCTAGAACTGGAAGGGACCCCGGAGGTCTAGTTCAACCCCTGCTCAAGGCAGGAGACCTTATATCATTCTGATCAAATGGTTGTCCAGTCTATTTTTGAAATTGATGGAGCAGCCACAACTTCTGGAGGCAAGCTGTTCCACTGGTGAATTGTTCTCCCCGTCAGGAAATTACTCCTTAGTTCCAGATGTCTCTTTGATAAGCTTCCAGCCGTTACTTCTTGTCCTGCGTTCAGGTGATTTGGAGAATAGGTTGCCCCCCTCTTCTCTGTGGCAACCCCTCAAGTATTGGAAGATTCCCCCTAAGCCTTCTCTTCACTAGGCTAACATACCTAGTTCCATCAATCATTTATCGTAAGGTTTAGACCCCAGACCCGTTATCATCTTAGGAAGAAAGATAATTTGTCCCAATGCAAATACTTTTCGAATGAGCCTTAAGCATTACACGCTATCTTAGGACAGATTTTTTTTCTTCCCTCTCAACATAAAGAGTTACCTGTATAATTTGAGGGGGGGGGGAAATACATCAAGGCAACGTGATTCATGTTCACAATTTTTTCCCCCATATCAAAAGCACATCTCCCGCATGCAAATGTGTTCTTTTTTGCATGCAAAATTGTTTCACCACGTGCAGATTCGTTCCGGGCCCAAATGCGAATATGTAAAAGCGCCAGTCTGTCAAATTCAAGGGAAATATTTCCTTAAAGAAAGATACGATGATTGGATGAAAGAAATGCCTTTTTTTCTCTTCTATTTCTTTGTCCTTCCAGGGTCTTGAGGGTATATACCTCAACCTTGGCCCTGTGAAGATATGCACATTTCAACTCCCAGAATTCCCTAGCTATCTCAGAAATGGGAACAGGATAAGGCTGGGGCTATCATGAAGGTTTAGGGACAAAACTTGATAGAAGGGTTTTGGAGGGAGCAAAATTAGTATCTTAATTATTCGATCAGTCTCCGAAAGATAAGACCTCTTTTGGAGGCGGATTGAGAAGACTCAATTGGCCTTGCAAAGGTGCTTCTAGATTAGCCATTTCGTTGTGAAATTCGGTTAGCGCAATGTGCTTGTTTTGTTCTCCAACCAAACTCGGATCGGGGAATTTATCTTCCTGGGCTCCAAGATCACCACAGATGGGGACTGCAGCCAAGAAATTAAAAGACGCTCCTGGGGAGGAAAGCTATGGCAAATTCAGACAGCATACTAAAAAGCAGAGACATCACCCTGAAAACAAAAGTACGTATAGCCAAGGCCGTGGTTTTCCCAGTTGCAATGTATGGCTGTGAAAGTTGGACCGTAAGAAAGGCTGAGCGCCAAAGAATGGAGGCCTTTGAACTAGGGTGCTGGAGAAGACTCCTGAGAGTCCCTTGGACTGCAAGGCCATCAAACCGGTCAGTCCTAGAGGAGATCAACCCCGACTGCTCTTTAGAAGGCCAGATCCTGAAGCTGAAACTCAAGTACTTTGGCCACCTAATGAGAAGGAAGGACTCACTGGAGAAGAGCCTAATGCTGGGGAAGATTGAGGGCAATAGAAGAAGGGGACGACAGAGAATGAGGTGGCTGGATGGAGTCACTGAAGCAGGAGGCGTGAGCTTAAATGCACTCCAGAAGATGGCAGAGGACAGGAAGGCCTGGAGGAACGTTGGCCACGGGGTCGCGATGGGTCGGACACGACTTCGCAACTAACAACAACAAGGAACGACAGCTTTCGAAAAAGCCTGAGTTGAGCCTGCTGGATATTGATCTTTGCAGGTTGAGACAATCCCACCTACGAAGAAAAGGGAATTGTTTGCAAAAATCTTCCACTACTGTGAAAGAACCAAAAGGGAACTCCAGGAACTGAGTTGACGCCCCCTAGAGAATGCAGGTGCTCCTTGACTTATGACCACAATTAAGCCCAACATTTCTGTCACTAAGTGAGACATTTGTTAAGTGAATTTTTGCCCCGTTTCATGACCGTTTTTTAACCACAGTTATGAAACGAATCACTGCAGTTGTTAAGTTAGTGACACGGTTGTTAAGTGAATCTGGCTTCCCCCCGTTGACTTTGCATGTCAGAAGGTCGCTAAAGGGGATCACACAGCCCCGGGACGCTGCAACCGTCATAAATATGAATCAGTTGCCAAGCGTCTGAATTTTGACCACGTGATTACAGAGATGCTGCAATGTTGTAAGTGAAAAAGGGTCATAATGTAGGTCCCTTTTTTCAGCACCGTTGTAACTTTGAACGGTCACTAAATGAACTGTCGTAAGTGGAGGACAACCTATATTCAACCATCATTTTCTGATTGGTTGGGTTCGCACAATTGGGATTATGCCCTAAGCCGGGGTCTGCAACCTTGACAACTTTAAGACTTGTGGACTTCAGCTCCCAGAATTCCTCAGCCAGTTTTGCTTTGCTGGCTGGCTGAGGAATTCTGGGAACTGAAGTCCACAAGTCTTAAAGTTGTCAAGGTTGCAGACCCCTGTCCTAAGCCATAAATGATAGGTTGACCAATCACTTTAAAAAAAAAAAAAACTTCAGTTGCTATAACAAGAGAGAAAGGAAGCATTAAGAGCGCACCTACACCAGGCAGATTGCATTACGTGTAGTCCTCGATTTATGGCCACAAAGCCCAAAATTTATGTCGCTAAGCGAGACAGTTTAGTTTTGCCCCGTTTTATGATCTTTCTTATCGCAGTTGTTAAGCAAGTCGCTGCAGTTGTTAAGTTAGGGACACGGTTGTTAAGTGAATCTGGCTTCCCCCTTAGCTTGGCTTTTCAGGAGGTCCACAAAGTTGATCACATGACCGTGGGACACGGCAACCATCATAAACCATCATTGGTTGCCTGTTCAATAAAATGTAGGGTTCTGTGTAAGAAAATTGGAACTGCGATTCACTGGCAGAGGGGCACCTATGTGAAAAACTGGGTTTTTAGTTTAAGAAGGGCAAGACACAAGTGCATGCAATCTTCCCCAAGTTGTGTGAAGAGACAATAATTCCGTGATTGCATAGGTTTCCAATTTCAGGGCTTTTCAAATTTTATCCAAAGTTCTCCATTTTTTTTTTTTTAAAGATCATTATTAAAAAATATTTATATCAAACATGAAAACGGTTCTGAGTAATCTCTGGCCCAATTCAAGGCCGGTTCCCTATATATTTTTAGGCCTGAAGAAATTCCATTTCAGATTTTAGACTTTTTTTTTTTTTGAAGGGTTTAGAGTGTTTGAGGGGGTTTCTTTCAAAAAAAAAAAAAAACTTTGAATGTGCAAATTATGTTTTGCCCAGGTCTTTGAATTTTGCCTCTACGGATTTTGGAGGACAAAACCTAAGACAGAAACTTTTAATTTTCTACTGTGTCGCTCAAAGGACCTCTAGCCTCCTATGTGGGGTTTCTTGGAGAGAAAATAAACCAGCACTTTCAACACTTCCCAGATCTGTGGATTCCTGCAAGATTAGAAACCAGCAGTTTGCCTTCGCTGCTCCAGGGTAAACAAATCTATCTTCCCCCATTGAATTGCTCTGCAAATGATCAAGATGTCCCATTAAACTGGCATTTGTTCCAAACTCTGTTTTTCCTCTAAGTTTTCTGCAGGAGAGAGGAGAGGTGTTAATTGGACTCCTGCCCCTGGGGTTTTAGTGAATGAGAATGCCTGTTTGTATCTCAAATTAAATCCATTTCCATATTGACTGTGTTGATTCTAATTAACCAAGAAGGAGAAAGACTCCCTGGTGAAGTTGGAAGAGAAAAGCACCGCAAAGAGTAACACATTAATTGCAGCATACAAAACTCGGGGTGTTTCCGGAGCCACTTTTGACGAGCTAAGCCCCGGCCCATTGTTTCTGCCACGGACTGTCCAAATGTTGGTTTAATTTTTATTCAAACCCAACACTCCCCCCTCCCCCGTGTGCCTTGTCCATCACACGTTGGGTAAGAAACTGATAACTGCGAAGACGAAGAAGAAGAAGAAGAAGAAGAAGAAGAAGAAGAAGAAGAAGAAGAAGAAGAAGAAGAAGAAGAAATATTTGCTGAAGCATCTTGAGCATTGTATCCTTAGAAATTTTAAACTAAATTTGTATATCAATGACCTCTATCGATGCCATACGCTAAAATGTCCTTATAAACAGATGAGTTGAAATTGTCCTGGTAACTAAACAATGTTTGGTTAGTAAGTTGGTAGGGGATTGGATTGTTCCTGAAATCGGCCAACTATAGATTTGAAATAAGTTGGGTTTGCAAGTTAACCAATTCTGTTACTAGACTGATTGTGGCTATACTAGTTATGTGAACCTGGTATCTGTGGTTTGTCAACCACAATTTAAGACTTGGCATACTTATAATTTGGTGAGTGAAATGTAGTTCAGTAAATAATTTATGGCTTAGCATAGGGTATGAATCAGGCATCTATCTATCTATCTATCTCTCTATCTATCTCTCTATCATCTATCTATCTATCTATCTATCTATCTATCTATCTATCTATCTATCTATCTATCTATCTATCTATCTATCTATCTATCTATCTATCTATCTATCTATCTATCTATCTATCTATCTATCTATCATATTTTTTAACCTCCCCCTCCCTTTAAGCATATACGGCCTCAGATATCAAAATTATTTTTATCACCCTCAAATTTTCTTAAAACTGGCACGTCCCATGCTCAAAGAACGTAGATGGAATTGTTGCTTCTTTGAACATGATTGCTTCAATCTACAATCCAGCTCTACTGTACTACAATCAGACATTAAACTTCCAGCAAAAGATAATTCCACTGTGTGGGGTCCTTGGTGCTGTCTGAACTTGGTTGTTTGCTCATACACATTTCATTACTCAACTAGGCAACATCATCAAAGCTAGTGAGTGTTGGGTTTTTCTACCTCTTTTATAAACAGTAGCTTGCCCTGCCGATGTTGGCGGAGGTATGCTTTTCTCCTGGGTACCGTGTAGTTCCTTCATCAGGGTTTTGTTTTCTGCTACATTGTTTGTCTGGTGTTAATCCCTGCTTATCTGGGTGTGCATTGCTAGGAAGGATGTGCTCTGGTTTTCTTGTTTCCTTCTCAGCGTTTTGTTGTCTCTTTTGAATGGTGTGGAAAGCTGATTGATCTCTATGTGTCCGCTGATGGCTGACCATTGAGGTCAACCTGACTGCACTCATGAACAACTTTAAGAGCGGTTTACTCTAATTACTCTAACAGCGCTTCGTGCAATATGCTAAAGCCGGCTGAATGGGTTTGGGGAAGTTTTGTATGGAGCATTTTATTGAAATTACTGTGCAGCTGTTGTCCTCACGTTGCATAAACCGAACCTTTCTGTTAAGCTCTAATATACTTTACTTGTTTGGCCATTGATGCGATAGGAACTCAGCCATTCAAATTTGTGCCTTGGTGCTTTAGTTGAGCGCAACCCAAGTGTGAGTGAATATGGATGCAGGCCACAGAGGCTTAATTTCAGAATAAGCAGGCAGAAAAGCAGGTCATTCATACAATTGAGGAAAATCTACTGGCTTTATATAAGAGAATCAGAACACTGTAGAGGTCGGAAGGCCCAGCCCTGTGCAAGAATATCATTCTAAAGGCCACAGATTCACTTGATGACTGTGGTTTTGCTTAATAACCAAGGTGAGTTGCTTAATGACCGCTGCCAAAAAGTCATGAAATTGAGTCAGGCTCATGAGCAACCCCATTTTATGACCGTCACGGCTTATAACAATGATGGGCAGGCTCCATTCTGGTCATAAATCAAGGACTACCTGTACGTATTTGAACACAGATATTATGTCTGGACTCCATCTTTTCTCCAGCCTTTCCATCAGCCGATCCTTGCACAGGTGTTCTCAAGACCTTTCTCCTTTGCCCTTGTTCTATCCTACCATATTTTTACATCATTTCCAGTAAAATTGCCAAGGTGGATTTTAAGAAGTTGACAACGACGATCGTGCGTGATTGAAAACTTGCTCCCTTTTTAAGGTGCGTGGAACATGCGACGCACCCAGAAAAGGGGGGGGGGGCTTTGATGGGCCAGTCCCAGCTGCCATTTTGACTTTTTTGACCCCAATGCAGACACCCCCATCAGTCTGGCTGGCAAAGATGCCCCAAATGATGTCACCCACCTGCCTGATTCTGTACCTCAGCGGCACCAAAGATATCTTTTTCTCTTCTCCTCCCAGCGGAGAGCGTGTTTGCAAGATGATACCGCTTTTTCTTCTTCTTAATGCTTATTTATTTCATCCCCCCCATGTCTCTCACTCTTTTTTCCCTCTTTTTTCTTTCAAACTCCCCCCCCCCCTTTTACAATTTCCTGGCTAAGCCTGTTGGACAAATTAAATTGTAAGTGTGTAATTGCAGGCAGCCTATTTTGGGGGGGGGGGGGTTGCTGTGAAAATTGGGAGTTGGATTAAGCTTTGCTGGAAATCCATTTTCATCTGCGTTTTTAATACGTTGGGACCTGCTGCTCTAGAATCCAAGACTGGATGCCAGATCCTCGCTGCTGCTTCATGCCGTAATTGAAATACGCGCTTGGAATAAAGGACGACTGTAATTCCAGGATTATTAGCTCACGGAGGTCATTTGGAAGGTACAAATTGCAGGCTTGCAAGAGAGAGGCCAGGAGATAGCTATGGATGCTTCCCCAAAAATCTAACACAGCGTTCTTCAACCGTGGCAACTTGAAGATGGGTGGGCTTCAACTCCCAGAATACCCTAGCCAACAGGCTTTAAGATGCATGGACTTCAACTCCCAGAATTCCCTAGCCAACAGGCTTTAAGATGCATGGACTTCAACTCCCAGAATACCCTAGCCAACAGGCTTTAAGATGCATGGACTTCAACTCCCAGAATTCCCTAGCCAACAGGCTTTAAGATGCATGGACTTCAACTCCCAGAATACCCTAGCCAA
Source organism: Azemiops feae (assembly GCA_023970755.1). Lineage (NCBI taxonomy): Eukaryota > Metazoa > Chordata > Lepidosauria > Squamata > Viperidae > Azemiops > Azemiops feae. The sequence goes on along the minus strand of JALGBA010003873.1, from coordinate 382,530 downwards.
CAGGCTTTAAGGTGCATGGACTTCAACTCCCAAAATTCCTAGCCAGCATACTTTAAGATGGTGGATTTCAAACTTCCAAAATTCCCCAGCCGGCATGCTTTAATGGATAGCCTTCAATTCCCAGAATTCCCCAGCCAACATGCTTTAAGATGGGTGGACTTCAATTCCCAGAATTCTCTAGCCAGCATGCTTTAACATGGGTGGACTCCAAACTTTCAAAATTCCTCAGCTGGCATGCTTTAAAATAGATACTGTATTTATTATCTGTATTCCACAGATAAGGGAGTTTAACACTTATTTTTGAATAGATGACATCCGTTTTAGGGATTCTTATGTCCTCTCCATGTTAGCATCATTAGGTCCATAACCCATTAGGGTCATCTATAGTGACGGTCATATGCTTGCTTGCAAGATTGCCATACAGGTAATCCCCAACTTACAACAGTTCATTTAGAAACCGTTCACAGTTACGACAGCACTGAAAAAAGTGACTTATGTCTGTTTTTCACAGTTACGACCTTTGCAGCATCGCTTTATCAATCCCTAGTGAGACCACACCTGGAATACGGCAGCCAATTCTGGTCACCATATCACAAAAAAGATGTTGAGAGTTTGGAAAAAAATCAGAGAAGAGCAACTAAGATGATCAAAGGCCTGGAGACTAAAACATACGAAGAACGGCTGCAGGACTTGGACTTGGCTAGTCTAAAGAAAAGAAAAAATAGGGGAGACATGATAGCAGTGTTCCAATATTTGAGGGGCTGCCACAAAGAAGAGGGGGTCACGTTATTCTCCAAAGCACCAGAGGGCAGGACGAGAAACAATGGTTGGAAACTGATCAAAGAGAGAAGCAACCTGGAATTAAGGAGAAACTTCTTAACAGTCAGGACAATTAACCAGTGGAACAGCTGGCCTCCATCACTGGAGGTTTTTAAGAAGAGATTGGACAGTCACTTGTCTGAAATGGTATAGGGTTTCCTGCTTGAGCAGGGGGCTGGACTAGAAGACCTCCAAGGTCCCTTCCAGTTCTATTCTATTCTATTCTATTCTATTCTATTCTATTCTATTCTATTCTATTCTATTCTATTCTATTCTCACGGGATCAAAATTCAGACACTTGGCCACTGGTTCATATTTATGACAGTTGCAGCATCCCGGGGGGGGTGTGTGTCACGCGATCCCCTTTGGCGTCCTTCTGACAAGCAAAGTCAATGGGCAAGCCAGATTCACTTAACGACCGCATGCTTTGCTTAACAACCGTGCCTCAAAAGGTCATAAAAGGGGGGCAAACCTCGCTTAACGGCCTTGCTTAGCCATGGAGACTCTGAGCTCAATTGCGATCGTAAAGTCAAGGACCCCCCGTATCCCTTATTCTATCCCCTGTGGATGGCCTACGGGTGGACAGCAAGGACCCATTTCACCTGGATGGGAGAGCTTTGAAAGAAATTGACCTTCCAAAAATGAATCGGAGAGGAAGGGGTCCCGTCTTCTTCCCCAGGACGGCCAAAAGAGCCTCAAGAACCCTTCAGTCTGGTGCCTTCTCCCGCCGGCCATTGACCCGTCCTGCTGAAGTCCCTCGTCCCCTTCGCTGCCACCCTAATCCGTCCAGTTCTATTTTAGGGCTGGGATTTTCAATTAAGGACGCTTACCAGCCCCCCCCCTCCCCTGGCTGTCATTCCCTTAATGAGGGGTGGCTGGTGGTAAATTAATTGTCCTGACAGTGTGACCCTAATCCGGCTCCGTATTATAATTATAAGGGGTGAGTGTGTTTGTGTGCGCTTGACCAAGGAAAACACTGCGGTTATTTCCAGACCGATGTCTTGTAATTAACTAGCACGTGGATTCCTCAGGCAGCGGATTATAAGGACCATTTTTATTTCCTTTGGACTCGTTAATTTATTTTTTTTCCTCCTCCCACTCGGGGGTGTGTGTGTGTGTAGGGGGTCAACACTTCCTTGCGCTGATGTCTTTTTAAAAAAATAAAAATAACGGGCCATCGTTGTCCAATGCAACACTCCCACCCACCCTGTCCAATATTTTGCAACCCTTCCCTTCTCATCCGGTCACGGAGCTTGACCTCTGTATTGTGTCCAACTGGAAAATTCATTTTTTCTCAAAAGCGCATCGCTTCGCAGCTTCCAGGATTACGGTTTTTGCGGAATACTTGCTTCCCGGTCCGCTTTTTAAGAACATTTAGCCTAAGTTGCCTGCAGGATTCCAGTGGGGGGGGGGGAAAGGGAAAAAGTGAAAAAGATCCTGTTTGGTCTAGTGGTTAAAGCACCTGGCTAGAAAGCAGGAGATCTAGTTCTGCCTTAGGCATGAAAATCTAGGATGACTTTGGGCCGGTCACTACTAGGCAATGGTGAGTTTTAGTTCTGCCTAAGTAATGAAAGCCAGCTGGGTGACTTTGGGTCTATTGCCAGAAGACGGTGAGTTCTAGTTCTGCCTAAGTCATGAAAGCCGGCTGGGTGACTTTGGGTCTATTGCCAGAAGACGGTGAGTTCTAGTTCTGCCTAAGTCATGAAAGCCAGCTGGGTGACTTTGGGTCTATTGCCAGAAGACGGTGAGTTCTAGTTCTGCCTAAGTCATGAAAGCCGGCTGGGTGACTTTGGGTCTATCGCCAGGAGACGGCGAGTTCTAGTTCTGCCTAAGTCATGAAAGGCAGCTGGGTGACTTTGGGTCTATCGCCAGGAGACAGTGAGTTCTAGTTCTGCCTAAGTCATGAAAGGTGGCTGGGTGACTTTATATTGCTTTCCTGGCAACGGTGAATTAGAGAGATTTTTTTCACTCTTGAGTTGATGTATGGAGGCATGCGGGCTGGAGAATTCTGGGAGTTGAAGTCCAGGCCTCTCAAAGATGCCAAGATTGACAAACATTGCTCTAGATTAGAAAGACCAAATGAAAAAAGAAAGAAGTGATTTTACAAAGGGTAGATGGAAAAAAAGAGTGTCCTGATTAAGAGGAAAGATTCGACATCTTGGCAGGAGCCAAAAAGACAGATGCTGCTGAAGTGAATGAAACATGTGGACTTTTGCAGAACATCTGGCAGAAAGATCTGCAGATGTTGTAGAGATTACATTCTCAGGAATGGAATTCCAGACGTTGTGGGTGCTCCTTCGCTGGAGGTTATTTAGGACAGCCATTTGTCTGAAATGGTAGAGGGTTGAGCAGGGGGTTGGACTACAAGACCTCCTAGGTCCCTTCCAATTCTGTTATTCTGAACTTCCATCCCAGGCTTCTGCCCCGGGTATGTCCTCCCAAAGAGTCCACTCCCATGTTCCTTTAGGGCCTCGTTCATCTTCTCCATTCTCTCCTGGATACCTGGACCAGCTCACATGGCCTGCTAAGAAAGATCTGCAGATGTTGTAGAAATCACATTCTCAGGGATAGGACTTCCATCCCAATCTTCTGCCCAGGTTATGGTCCTCCCAAAGAATCCACTCCCGTGTTCCTTTAAGGCCTCGTTCATCTTCTCCATTCTCTCCTGGACATCTGGACCTGCTCACATGGCCTGCTAAGGTCCCGCCATGCCAGAGTCTCTCTGGCAGGCGATCAACCTAATTGCAATGGACGTTCGGAAAAGTGGATTAATGACTCACTGCCAGCATGGTGGACATCTTGGCTAAAGTTACCTTGGCCGTGTGGCCCCCTCCCCTTCCTGGATTAGTGGGTAAAATATAGACCATGACAGTTGACATCACCGCCTCCCTTCCTTAAGGCATTGCGTGGTACCCAACTCTTCACTTCCCCCTTCCAATTTTTTATTCCCCGATTTCTTTCCTCCGTACCCCTTTCTCTCCTCCTCCTCCTCTCCAGCCAAGGTTTGCGCCTCGCGACGCTCAGGTGAGCCACCCAAGTCTCTGTACTAACTTTTCCAACCTTATTTATTTCTTTTTCCAGGCTCTCCTAACAGGAGATACATGATTATTTGCAACTTATCCAGCTTTAGAAGGGTTTAGCCCTCTTGATAAAATTATATCTAATGACTTAAAGTCTTTACAGTTGTAATGCAGCTTGGCTCGGCTTTATCAAGCTTAATTAAAAGGGCGGCCTGCCGGGGGTTCGAAGGGCCATTTATTTTTATTTATGTTTATTTTAAAAAAAAAAAATTCCTCCTGCACCCCAGCTGATATATTGGGGTTGCGCGAAATGGGTTTGTCTCGGAGAAAGTCCGTAAAGGATTGAGAAAGAAAGAAAGAAAGAAAGAAAGAAAGAAAGAAAGAAAGAAAGAAAGAAAGAAAGAAAGAAAGAAAGAAAGAAAGAAAGAAAGAAAAAGAAAGAAAGAAAGGAAGGAAGGAAGGAAGGAAGGAAGGAAGGAAGGAAGGAAGAAAGAAAGAAAGAAGGTTAATTTGCTGTTTGAAATCAAGGGGGGAAATGGATAAAGCAACAGTGCTGGTCGCTATTGCAACAAGGAAAAACAATGTTGATTTTTTTTGTCTGCAACTGCAGATGAGTAAAATAACTGATGTGTTTCTCCCGGGGACTGTGCAAATATTTTCAGGGTTCCTCTGAAATTCTACTTAGGTCTCAGCAAATGTAAAGTCATTGGCAACCTTGCTTAGTGTGAATTATTTGCCCCCCCCCCCCTCCCAGGCTATCTTCTGCCCTTGAATACTGGGTTGATATGTTGCTTTTAAATGCAAATGTCTTTTTTTTTTTTTTTTTGCTGGTCCTCGGCTCCCCTTGCAATCTCCTTTCACTAGGAAGGAAGGGCTAGGATCTAATTATGCAGTTACCTGGTGGGTTTAGTTTAGTTTACTTCTCTTATATCCACAGGAAAAACTCTTAATTTAAAAAAGAAGAAGAAAAGATTTGCCAGGTAACATCTCCAGCAGCCTTCCACATTGCTCCGTATAAGTGGAGTGGTTTTTTGTGTTTTGTTTAAAACATCTACGTTCTTTTCCAGCTGAGCAACTGATGTGTTTTAGAAATTCTTTGTGCAAGGAGAATTTTTGTCTGATCATCCTGGAAGGGGAGAGGGTCTCTTTTCTAAAACAGTTTGTGATAGAAAGTGTGAAAATAGCGTGGAGGTGACTCAGAACAGACCCAAATATGTGGAGCTGAAACTGTGGTTCTGCTAAAAAAACAATTTGGTTCTCCCTGCTAAGCAATTACCTGCAAAGAAGGATGAATCTGTAGCTATTCAAAGGGTAGAATCATAGACTGGATTGGAAAGGATTGTATGGATCATGTAGATCACTGTTTATCTCTTTTTCTATTCACTTATAATATAAAATACAAAAATACCAACGAAAATATTAGAAAAATAAGGAAGGGAGAAGGGAAGGGAAAGTGGGGAGGGGGGGGGAAAGGAAAGACATTGACTTATTTGGTGCAATAAAATAAGATAACATCAAACCTCAACTTTTTACTTGTATATAATAGTATAAACTAGCCCAAACCTATGTAATTGTTAAAACTCAAAATCAAAGTTTCATTTTTTCCCCCATCTCAAGCACAATGCCCAGAAGCGGTTTCCAAGTAGAAACGAAAGTAACTGTATTTTTTTTCCCTTTGATCAAAGCCAATCAATTTAGCCATCTCTGCTAACTCCATCAACGTTTGCAGCCAGATCACAGTTTCTCAACCTTGGTAAGCTTGAAAATATGTGGACTTCAACTCCCAGAATTCCCCGGCCAGCATAGCAACATGACTTAAACCATGCCGGCTGGGGAATTCTGGGAGTTGAAGTCCACACATCTTCAAGGTATCAAGGTTGAGAAATGCTGATCTAGACCAACGCTTGCTAAACTCTGGTTTCTAGCCCCACTCATCACTAAAGCAATTGGTGTTAGTCTGAAGCAAAGATGGAGGGTTCCAGATTCCAGGTTTCTGCTCCAAAACCTGTAATGTCTGCCAGTATTTTTACCTCATAACTACATCATGCTAACACGATCTAAATTTACCTCACCCAATCATTGCCTGGGTTCAGAGGATACATCTAGGCATAATCTAGAGCTGGTTTGGTCTAGTGGTGAAGATACCAGGCTAGAAACCAGGAGACAGTGAGTTCTAGTCCCACCTTAGACATGAAAGCTGGCTGGGTGACTTTGGGCCAGTCACCAGGAGACGGTGAGTTCTAGTCCCACCTTAGGCATGAAAGCCGCCTGGGTGACTTTGGTCCAATCACCAGGAGACGGTGAGTTCTAGTCCCACCTTAGACACGAAAGCTGGCTGGGTGACTTTGGTCCAATCACCAGGAGACGGTGAGTTCTAGTCCCACCTTAGACATGAAAGCTGGCTGGGTGACTTTGAGCCAATCACCAGGAGACGGTGAGTTCTAGTCCCACCTGGGGCATGAAAGCCTGCTGGGTGACTTTGGTCCAATCACCAGGAGACGGTGAGTTCTAGTCTCGCCTGAGGCATGAAAGCCAGCTGGGTGACTTTGGTCCAATCACCAGGAGATGGTGAGTTCTAGTCCTGCTTAGGCATGAAAGCTGGCTGGGTGACTTTGGGCCAATAACTAGGAGACTGTGAGTTCTAGTTCCACTTTAAGCACAAAAACCAACTGGGTGACTATCCTTCTCTCAACCCATCTCACAGAGTTGTTGGGGGGGAAATCAGGAGACAAAGGAGTGTTAGATAGGTTTGCCACCTTGAGTTGCTGACAAAAAAAAAATGAAGGCAGTATCTAAATAAAATAAATCACCTCAGGAACCCACTATAGTTTAGCAGTTCCAAAAATAACATTTACGCAGAAGTAGCGTAGCCTTAGCCAAACAAACCAATCCTGCTCTTTTTTTTTTTTCCGTGTCCCCTGCATTTCACAATTGCTCTGCATCTCCACGTAGCCCTCCGTGCTGCTGGGGAAAAAAACAACAACAACGAAGGGGCATCTGGGACAGCAGAAAAAGAGAAGATTAAGGACATTTGCAGCAGGCTATTAATGAGCGTGTAAAAAGGACTGAAAATGTTGCTCTCGGATCCTTCCCCTGAAATTACTCGGCTAAGAAGCTTAGCAAGGAAAAATGTCCAAGAAAGCATTTGGATTTATTGTGCAACAGCTCCCTAAAAGAAAGAAGGTTTTATTTTCCTGCCGGTGGCATCAGCCCACGCTGTTTTTACATTTTAAGAAGCCGGAGAGAAGTCAAATGAACATTTAAATGTTTTTTATGTAAAACGTTTCCCCCTCCTGCTCATTGTCCTTGTGAGCATGATGAGCCAAGAAACTAAATCTCGGCTTAAATGTGCATCTTCTTTTTCCATTTTACCCGCTGACTGGTTTAAAGATTCCTCTGCCGACTTAAAGGAGGCAGCATTTATAGCCGGGGAGCCAAACAAAGTTTAATGAAGATACCTCTTTCCAAAGAAAAAAAAGAAAATGGCTTTGTTTGGACTTGATTGGGCTACTGTAATTCTCATGAATAAAGGCAAACATCATATTAAATATAGTAAAATATTATAATCCTGGCTATTTTTATAGTAATAAAAGTGCACCCAAGTACAGTCTGTCACAGGAAAAGGGCTGGCAAAATAGGATTCTTGGCTATGCAAAATATATTATAAACTCTTTAGGACATCCTGGGTATATTTTCACTAATGAAAGGCAGGTGACAATTTTCATGATGCCTGGGAAATAAAAAGGAACATTTTTTTATTGTTTACTTATGCCAATTTAGATTTATGGGCATTAACAGTTTGTGTGAGAAATACTGAAATGCACAAGCCACAGAATAAGCAAACCTTTCAGCCTGATAATTTGATCTGCATTGACCTGTTCAACCTTGTGGAGTTAAAATGCTGGTTGAGATGAATTTACACCCAGTTCCAAAGGCATGTCTTGTAGAAACCTCTCCTTTTTTGGGTACTTACATGTTCCCCAGGGTATATGAACGTGTAAGTACCAAAATTTTGTATTATTTTGTCTTCCGGGGAAGACAAAATAAGACAAAATTGGGGGGAAATGGAACAGGAGCTCTCCGTTGTACTCTAGAGTACAACCTAACTGGGATGATCACAATAAACAAAGCGAGAGAGAAGACAAAGTCCATGGATTGTGGTGTCCTTCTTTTGCACAGATGTCAACCCCTGCCCACTTTTACCCTGGCCACTTCTCTTCATTGCTAAAACTTCTCTGAACTAGAAGAACAAGTAGATGATTGGGACCTTAAAAAGCAGAGTTACATGCTACTCTACGAGAGTCCTCCTGCTTTTTAACTAACAGAGACCAACATTAGTTCTCTAGAGGGGTTTTCAACTTGGCCCTTTTAAGATGGGTAAATTCCAACTCCCAGAAATCCTGGCCACTGTGTTTCCCAGCCCACTCCTCTTAAAAGGACCAAGTTGAAAAACAATCTAGAGAACCGTGTCAGCCTCTGATAGCTAAATATCAAGAGGACCTTGTAGAGTAGCATCTAGTGAAGCTTTCAAAGAAAATGTGTGAATCTTCAGACTCTTGATTTTTGGTAGAAAGGAACGTGGTGTAAAAGGGGCTAATCCAGGATCTAAACAGCTGTCCAAGAATCAGGACACCTGTCTGTTTCCCAGATGCAAATATTGGGGTGTGTGTGTGTGTGTGTGTGTGGAATAGAAGAATTGGAGAAGAATCAAAGCTGAAGCCAACTTGAGTACATAACCCAAACAACCTAGGGGTGTTTAGGGGAGACATGAAAGCAGTCTTCCAGTAACTAAGGGGCTGCCACAAAAAAGAGGGGGGTCAACCTATTCTGCAAAGCACCTAAAGGCAGGACAAGAAGCAATGGATGGAAACTAATCAAGGAGAGAAGCAACCTAGAACTAAGGAGAAACTTCCTGACAGTGAGAACAATTAACCAGTGGAACAACTTGCCTCCAGAAGTTGTGGATGCTCCATCACTGGAGGCTTTTAAGAAGAGATTGGACAACCCTTTGTCTGAAATGGTATAGGGCCTCCTGCTTGAGCAGGAGGCTGGACTAGAAGACCTCCAAAGTCCCTTCCAACTCTGTTATTCTGTTATCTGTTAACCTCCAGTGAGCCAACTGCGTGGGGCGCTTCTCTGATGTGGAGGACAACCCCTGATGAACCCCCAAATGTGTTTATCCCCCCCCCCACAATGTCATCTACCCGCCTAATGACTCGGGCGGCTGATCCTACCCCAACAGCGGAAAACCCAGCGTCTTTATCAACCTGCAAAGAACGATCTTTCTACTTATTAATCTTCGGAGCGTGGCTCTAATACCAATCATGTGAGCTCTCTGGAGCAGCTCTTAGAATGGACTCTGGACAATGTGCGCACCAAATTGTTGCTGAGCACACCCTCCCCCCTGGGGACCGCTGTGGCCACCACCATCACCCACCATCACCAGTTCCCTGCCGCCGCCGCCGCTGCCACCACCACACCCAGCTTTTCTCTAAGGCTTAAGAGGAGAAAATCCCAAACCTTCCCATCTAAAGGCTCGGAGGAGTCCCAGTCTACACAATCTCTTCCCAGCTCTAAATCTCTTTCAATTCAGGTTAAGCTTCTCTTTTTATTACAGATTATAGGGAGTGATCTCCCACTGTATTTCTACGGTTATCCTTTTAACACATTTTGCTCTTTCTAGCTAGGGTTATTTTCTCTGCTTTCATGGGGTCAGGAAACAGCTGCCTTGGGTTTTTCGGTTGGACTCATCCCCAGACCAAACCTTTGCTATGTTTTCTTGCAGAAGCTCTGAGTTGTCCCTAGTCTGGGCACCTACGTATCGGAGCAGCCACCGAGAGAAGGTAAGAACTTTTTTTTTTAATGAAACTCAAAAGCCACTGTATTTTATACAGCGGTGTGTGTTTGTGGAACAGGACTCCAGAACATTTATTTCAGTTTCAGGAGACCAGTGGGTGGTAACGATTGTCTCCATCCTCACAGAGAAGAATCAAGAAGAATGTTTTGGGTAGATTTAGAAGGACGCCACGGACATAAAAATCTGTTCGTTATTCGCGATCCAGCCTAGAAACTTACAATGGCTTTCAATGTTCTGTCCAACTTTGCTTTCTTCTTCTGCCCCACTAAGAATTCTTGGCAACTTGCAAACTTAGGAACCGTGATACTGTAATAGAATAACTTTACACATTTTGGGGGCCCACCACAGAAATGTTTGATCATAACCAATATTTTTGTCATCTTCTATAATGAAGCCGTGCAAGCAGTTTTTGTTACTGGAGAGAGGTTGACAGGGCTTTGGAAAAGGGCAAAATTAATTAATTATGTGAAAGGAACATAGGGGAAAATTCTGTATAATTTAACGAGGTTATCTTAGTCTGCTTCTGAAAAGTATCTTGAAAGTAGAAGTTACTAGAGACTTTTTTTCCAGCTGCATCATCTCCAGCAAAGGAAGAGGTAGTGTGCAATTCCTATTTGTTAATGTTTATGATTATGATTTATAACCAAAGGAACCCAAACTGGAAAATATTTGATCCCTTAAAGCATGTTTTCATATCAAGGTGTATCCTTCAAGGGAAAAGACATGAAATATTTTCTAGGGTCCATCAGGATGTCTCCACATTGGTCTCGGGAGACGAATAAAAACTCATAATTTCATTCTTCAAGATTATTACAGAGTTTCATTTAAAGAAATCAACCCTTCTTCATTTGGAGTGAAAGAATGAAGGCTGAAGAAGAGAAAAAAATGTAACATTTCTTAGGTTCAGGATTTCCTTTATTGCCTACAAATTTGCTTTGACGCCTATTTTAGATTACTTAAAATTAACAAATGCAACTTGATTCACTCGTCCCTATGCCTATCTTCTCTAAAATATACTTTTAATAATTGCAGAGTTTAAATCAGGTGGTGCTACTGTAGCCAAGGCTATACCGACAAAACGGACTGCAGCTTTTCTCCCAAAATTAAAATAGCAGCCTTAATTTTCTACTTTGAAGGGTGCCGTCAGTTGTGTTCCCAGTTTCTGTGCTTATTCCAAACACACTAATATAGATCATCTTTTAATTCCAAAATTTTCCACGGAAAATACATAAATACATTTAACATGGTTTAATTATTTTCGATTGCCGTTAAAAGGGAAAGAATCGATGTTGGTTTTATTTTGGATTAATAGACGCACCCTATCTCTAAAGTGAGATTATTGTGCTTAGATTTGCCCAGAAAGCAACGTATCACAAAAGAAAAATTCAAGGTTTTTGCTTGCTTTTAAAGGATTGTGCCTGCATCCTTCCCCCACTTTATAAACCTATAATCCGGGACACTGGAAAGAGATGGCATCTCTTTAAAACAGAAAAATATCTAGGGCAAAACAACATCTGCCTATTTTGCTAAGCCTCCAAGTCTTCAGTTCCTTAGATTAAGAATCTGGTATATTTCAGTCTTTCCTCATGGATCTATTTGAATAGATATTTGACAGCTTTCTTTTCAATTCCCTCCCTCATATAAAGTAAATAACTCTAAATTCCCACTGAAAAGAATTCCCACCTTTTTAAAATCAAGGATATTTTGCTCACCCGTTTTAAATAAAAGCACAAAGCAACATGCAATAATAAAACGATCATAGTAAGGAGGAAGATGAAAGGAAATAATTGCCCGGGTTATATATTGCAAAAGACAGAACTCAATCAATAAAACTAAATAAATAAAGCCAGTTTGGTCTAGTGGTTACGGCACCAGGGTAGAAAGCGGGAGACTATGAGTTCAAGTCCCACCTTAGCCACAAAAGCTGACTGGGTGACTTTGGGCCAATCACCAGGAGGCTGTGAGTTCTAGTCTTGCCTGAGAAATGAAAGCCAGCTGGGAGACTTTGGGCCAATCACCAGGAGATGGTAAGTTCTAGTTCCACCTTAGTCATGAAAGCCAGCTGGGTGACTTTGGGCCAGTCCCTCTCTCTTAGCCCAACCCACCTCACAGGGCTGTTTTTTGGGGAGGAAAGAAGAGGGGGAAGGTGTACTATATGTGTTCACCGCCTTGAGTTATTTGTAAAAAATAATAAAGGCGAGATATAAATACAGGGGGGGGGGGAAGAAAAACTAAACTTGCTTACAATAAACCCAGGTTAGTTTTTTAATGGTTTAGGATGCTGTGCAAATCAAGCCCTTTGGGTGAGCTTATATTTATTTATGTATTTATTTGTAAAATTTGTTGGCTTGCTCATCTTATCCAGGGTGATTATAGGTAAACAAATTCAGTGCAATGTGTAAACTCAGAAAATGACTAAATACAGTAACTAGATTAAGAAAACACTACTTAATTTTCAGAGTTGTGGGATGGGTGGCAAATAGATTAGGATGGATAGATGATAGAAAAAGATAGATAGATAGATAGATAGATAGATAGATAGATAGATAGATAGATAGATAGATAGATAGATAGATAGATAGATAGATAGAGGTAGGTAGGTAGGTAGGTAGGTAGGTAGGTAGGTAGATAATGATAGATAGATAATGATAGATAGATAGATAGATAGATATAGATAGGTAGATAGATAGATAGATAGATAGATAGATAGATAGATAGATAGATAGATAGATAGATAGATAGATAGATAGATAGATAGATAGATTTACCCAGATTTTTTTTTTTCAATGATCAGAAAAGGATTCTAAAAGAAAGATTTAAAAAATCCCTTGGTAGGTTTCCTAATACCATGAATAAATCTGAAATCCTCATTTACTGGGAAACCTCTTCAATAAATTCTTTGGGACTTACTTCTGTGTAAACATCCCTCAAAGGGATCTATAACTATCCAGGTGATGTCTGTTATCAGGTGCGAACAGCTTCATTATAGAAAGAATATTTTACTGTTTACAAACCTTACACCAGCCTCCTTATCGTAAGTGCTTTCAAGAACTGAATAAACATGTAAATGAATTTCCTTTTGTTTTTCTTGAAAGGGCCCAAAAAGCTAAAATAGAATGATAAAAACCAACACAGATGTTTTTGATTTGATCATCACAAGACCCCTAACCCAAATGGACAGAGTGATAAATACCCAGGCAGGGATCCCAGGATCTGGGATAATGAAACTGATAACCATGGTTTACAAATCATTTATTCCAGTCGCTGCCTGTTGATTAGGAGGTTACAGCCAAGGCAAGGTGTGTGTGTGTTTATGGCTATGCACACTTCCATGGTCCATAATGAGCTCATGATGAAGTCAAGTCCTTAACGAGGGACTTCCTCAACCGTGAATCAGGTTAGCCAACTTGAGTTTACTGGAAACCTTGAATCTTAAATCCAGGTTAACCAGGTGGCTGTATTTACATAACTAACCGATAACTCCTGTTGTGCCACAAGGAAATGATCCTTTGGTTCACACAATGCATTAAGACAACGGCTGGGCTTCACATCAAGGAACCCACAGCAGTTTAGTCTACTTTATCAGGCTGTACTAACCAGGTAATGGGTGGTTTAAGACTCTTGGAGAGCTGGTTATTTTTAACATTTCTTCTTACCGATCTGGAACAGTTCAAACCTTGCATCCCACACCATTCACACTGCGATAGCTGCACATTCCCTATTTATCTCATCACAGCCACACCAGAAGCAGTTAGAATAATGGTTAGCTTCCCTTGACATCAAATTATAACATCCATCCCATTGCAACTCTGTGGCCCCATATCATGGTGATTTTAGTAGGGTTTTATCTTAATTTAATATTTTATCTCCTGTATTGTATTGTCCACATCATACATACCAGTATAGATGTAGATGTACATATACATATACATATACTTACGCTTTATTTATCATGCAAGACCTCTGTAGACACCATACGTTAAACAAACAAACAAACAAATAAACAAATAAACAAACAAACAAATAAATAAATAAAATTCTTATTTTTAAGAGAGCCAATGTGGTCTAGCGGTTAAAAGCACCAGGTTAGAAAGCAGGAGACTGTGAGTTCAAGTCCTGCCTTAGCCATGAAAGTCAGCTGGGCCAATCTCTCCCTCCTAGCCCAACCCACCTCACAAGATTGTTGTGGTGGGGAAAATAGGAGGCAGAAGGCGTGCTGGATATGTTCGCCACCTGCAGTTATTTGTAAAAATAATAAAAGATGGGATACAAATAAAGAGATGTATAACGTATTCATTAAGTTTACAACGTCTTTGGGTGGCTTACAATATAATAATTACGGGGGGGGGAACCTAAAAAAGTTTTTAAGTTTTGTAAAGTCCTCTTTACAAAGTGACTGTTAGCTGTCTGTTAAAGCCACCTCCTTTCCCCCAATCTACAGATCTTAATTGGAGAGAACAAAGGCACTCAAATGTCCCTTACGCAAAAACCTTTTTTAGAAAGAAAGAAAGAAAGAAAGAAAGAAAGAAAGAAAGAAAAAGAAAAAGAAAGAAAGAAAGAAAGAAAGAAAGAAAGAAAGAAAGAAAGAAAGAAAGAAAGAAAGAAAGAAAGAAAGAAAGAAAAAGAAGTTGAAAACTTCGGCAAAGTTTTTTCAGACAGAGAAACAGAGCCAGAAAAGCTGATTTGGCCTCTTCCTCCCCCAAGGCTCCCCAAGTTTGCCTCCCCACCAAGCGGGGGGGGGGGTGGTGGAAGGTGTCAAAAAGCAGTTAAATGCCAGTCTGCCACTTTGCTGGGCCACCTTCTTCCTTTTAGGGGTTGATCAGCCCAATCCGAGCTGTTAATTGAAAGAAAGCGGTTGGAAACTCGCAGTTTTTCAGCCCAAGCTTGGAGAAACTAACTGGAAGGGTGTTGTGTTTATTTGCTCTGTCCAAAGGGAGAGAGACTACGGGGTGGGTCTTTGTGGGACACCTCACAAGGTGAAGACCCAAGGCAGGGGTGGGTCAGGGAGAGAAGGGAAGGTGAGGAGAAGCAGCAGCCATTTAAACAAAAGAGGAGGGGAAAAAAAAGAGGATTAAATTGAACAGACGTGTAAATTCTTCCGGGATGAATTGGGGAGATGGAAACGGAGAGGAAAGAAGAGCTTGCAATGATGTAGGAGAGAAACCGGGGTTGTTTATAAAATTCAGCCTTGCATGATTTCCCCCAAATCCTTTTGTTTGATTCCTCTGGAGCTGCACAGGTAGATTTGGAAGCCGGATCCAGAAAACATTTAGACCCCTGAAAGGCTGAAGTTCACAGCCTTCCCTTCAATTCATCCTCTTCAGCTTCTCTCTCCCTGCTGTGTTCACATTGAATTAAAAACAAAAGGAAAAGGAGAAAGAAAAAACAGAAAATTGAAGAGCAGAAACATGAGGCTAGATAGATGATAGCTAGCTAGAGATAGATAGATACATAGATAGATAGATAGATAGATAGATAGATAGATAGATAGATAGATAGATAGATAGATAGATAGATAGATAGATAGATAGATAGATAGATAGATAGATAGATAGATAGATAGATAGATAGATAGATAGATAGATAGATAGATAGAGGTAGATGGATGGATGAATGAGTAGATGAATGAGTGGATGGAGGATGGATAGATGATGTAAAAGATAGATAGATAGATAGATAGATAGATAGATAGATAGATAGATAGATAGATAGATAGATAGATAGATAGATAGATAGATAGAGATAGAGAGGTAGATGGATGGATAAATGAGTAGATGAATGAGTGGATGGAGGATGGATAAATGATAAGTAAAAGATGATAGATAGGTGATAGATAGATAGATAGATAGATAGATAGATAGATAGATAGATAGATAGATAGATAGATAGATAGATAGATAGATAGATAGATAGATAGATAGATAGAGATAGATGATAGAGATAGAGAGGTAGATGGATGGATAAATGAGTAGATGAATGAGTGGATGGAGGATGGATAGATAATAAGTAAAAGATGATAGATAGATAGATAGATAGATAGATAGATAGATAGATAGATAGATAGATAGATAGATAGATAGATAGATAGATAGATAGATAGATAGATAGATGATTGATGATAGAGAGAGAGAGATGGATGGATGGATGAGTGGATGGAGGATGGATAGATGATAAGTAGAAGATAGCTAGCTAGACAGACAGACAGACAGAGCCAATTTGGAAACTGTTAGATGACAGAAGTTTCCCTTTATGGCTATTTTTGGCTAGCCTATATTTTTGGACCATCCCGTCTTATCAGCTTGAACTCATTTTTTTTTTTTTTTTACTAAGATCATTCTGGTTTCCCAGTTTTAAAACCTAACACTCTGATGACTGGTTTATTCTCTTCAAATCTTTTGGTGACTCACTTGCAGGATTATTTTTCCCCCCCTCCCAACACATAATCCATCCCTTCTGACTGCAAGGCAGAAAAATTGCATGATGATTTAGGATTATTTTGTTTTATGTGATCTTCGTCTTTCTTGTTGCAAGCAAGCTTATTTTTACGCCTCTTCTCTCTCCTCTTCCAAACGGTCGTTAACTGAGTAAGCAAAATGAGAGATATTAGGGTGCAGTGTCTCCTGTGCATCACGTCTGATATTTCGTAATCCCCAAAGGAGGAGGCAGAGGAGAGAAATGTGCCCGTTATTTTCCTTGTCCCCCCCCTCCCCCCCCCCCGTGACTTCTCTAAAGCAGAAAATAATAACCAGGAAATGGCAGGAGACTTGCAAGACTTATAATAAGCTGGTGTTAAAAATTAGGCTTAATTCTTTACACTAATTTATTAAACAAGATTTCCACAATGTTTCTGCTGTTTGTTGAATTTTAATTGGACTCTAGGATGGACTGAGGAATAAAGGAATAGCTTAGAAATTAACTCCAAGAGTTCTGGATCTTAATTTCCAAGCCACTTTGGGATCTGATCTCAGGTGGTGCCATTAATTAAGAGACTGTAAGAGAAAAACACTCTGCATATGCTCAGCCTAGTCCGAACAATAAGTGGCAGAGTTTTAAACAGCCCCGCTCCAAATTTAGCCTTGAATGTATTCAAATCTATATACCCATCAACCAAGGATGAGAATTTAGCTTGGATGCAGCCAGCATTTTCAAGTTATCTGCCTGTTTATCATCTCAGCCAGGCTGAGAACAATCCTGTAAGGTAGGCATTAAACTCAGTCCCAGACTGTAAAGGGGACTATGCTCCTTTATTTTCATATGCATGCAAGCCTTTTGCTCTAGAGTAGACTCAAGTCAGTTAACAGTTAAGGAGGTTTGGTCTAGAGTAGACTCAAGTCAGTTAACAGTTAAGGAGGTTTTTAAGAAGAGATGGGATAGCCTTTTGTCCCTAATGGTATAGGGTATCCTGCTTGAGCAGGGGGTTGGACTAGAAGACCTCCAAGGTTCCTCCCAACTCTGATATTTTGTAATTCGTATCACTCCCGGACAAAATAAAATCTGGACTTGGGCAGGGAGTCAAAACTTTTCCAGAAGAGGGAGTGAACAAATCCATTTGCCAAGTCTTAAGTGCCAATTTTTTTTCCCTGAAAGAGCAAAATCACATACTGTAGACTGTCTACCAGCTTTTTTTTTTTGGGGGGGGGGGGGTTTGAATGAAAACCAAGTTGGAGGGGGGCATCCATAACATTTAATGAGTTGACTTAACCTGCTCATTTAAGTAAGAATAGACTCACAAAGAATGGAGTTGATTGCTTTGCTGGGGACCCATTAGCTTCCTCTTTTGAGTTGCTAAAAATCCCAGCCCTGTTGGCCCCTCCTTCACGCTGGATGGAGTGGCATGTGTGCCTTTGCCTGTGTGTGTGTGTGTGTGTGTGTGTTTTTGTGTTTAAATGCTGCTTGGAAGGTGGGGCCCCAAAGTCAAGTTTTGAAAAGGCCCATCTCATTGGCTGTATTGTGCCAGAAAGAGAGACCCCCCTTGTCTTCTCCAAGCCTTCCCACCATTTCTGAAAGGGTGGAAGAGTCTCTCTCTCTCTCTTGTCTTCTGCTCTCCACTGGCCAGGCTGTGGTCCACCTCTGGTCCCTTTGCGGCAGGAGACCACCAATTTGCCTTGGGTCTTTTTTTCAGCTGCCCTTGGATGCTGAGTGGCCAGGATAAGTCCAGAAGCTATCTTGTCAAAGTTCACTGCAGACCAGAAGGAGCCTCACCTTGACTCCAAAGCCAAAGAGAAGACTTGCGGACACCATTTTTCTGAGCATGATGTCCTACATCAAGCAACCACATTATGCAGTCAATGGGTTAACTTTGGCTGGACCCGGGATGGATTTACTGCATTCAGCCGTGGGATACCCAAGTAAGTGAATTTCCATTTTTTTAAAAAAAAAATCTTGTTTTGGTTTTTCAGTATTGTATAGGTTATCATGTTCTGGACCTTGAGAGTCCATGTGGTTTTTTTTTTAAAGGAAGGAAATCCTGTAAATTTTCACAGACAATCCCCTCCTTCAAACCCTCCTGCATGGGCTTATTTCATGTTAAATAAATCAAAAATATTTCTGGGGAAGGGATAAAGGATAACTTTTGAAATGTAGGAAGCTCCCATTTCTCCACTCGCGCAAAGTTGAAATGGTGAAATTTGCTTTCTTCTTTTTTTTTAAATAAAATTTGAAATTTCTCTTTCTCCAGTTCAGAAAGCCTGACCCGCTTTTTTCTAAATAAAATTATGCAGAAGAGTTTTAGAGTTTTCTTTTTTGTCTCGGAAGATGGCTAGAATAAAAATAGCTGTTCTCAAACTGCTTGTCTTTCAGCTGTACTGGAGTTTCCAATAATGTGTATTATGGCTGTAATCTGTTCATTGGTTAGTTCATTTCTTTTCTGTGGATTTTAGGTGAAAAATTACAGTTCTGCTTAAACCTTTCCCTCTCCCCATATTATAAGAAGGAGATAATGGCTGATTCTCATCTAGGAAGTCAAAAGAAAATTGGAAGACAATATTTAGAGTAGTAAGCAAATAAAATCAGGTGGTTGTTTTTTTCATACTTGGCAACTTTTAAGATGTGTGGACTTACTTCCAACTCCCAGAATTTCCCGGCCAAAAATAATAAATTATTTGTTTATAAGGGGTTCTCAGTTCTTTAGGCATAAAGACACCTATTTCTACCTTGAAAAAAAAGAAAGAAAACGATAATATATAAAGCAATTTATAATTCAGAATATAAACCTTTACAACAGTTTGTAAAGCGGAATGTAATAGTTTGTGACACAGAATAATACTGCAACACAGGATGTATTTGTTGTAATAAAAACTGCCGCAAGGGGTGGATTTTTTTTTTTACAGTTCAGGACCATGTTAAAAGTGTGGTTCCCTCAAATCTGGATTTTAAAGCCATCCTTCAAAATTTGCCATTACTTCCATAAAAAGAAATGCGGATTTGAAAAGGGCTTACGGCTAAATAAGCAATAATGAACAAGAGTTGGGGTTTTTTTCTGGTTTATCTTTTTATTATACAAACTGCAAACTTGAAGGAAGCATTAAAGCAAATTAAACCATAATAATCAGTGAGGAAAAAGGGAACAAAGATTCCAAGATTGTTTCAGCTAAATTATGCTTAACTGTTTGTTTGTTCGTTATTTTTTTTTTTTTTAATTAATGCTGTTTAAATTTATTTGGCCTCCACATTTCTTTATTCCATTGTGCAGTTTGCTTAAGATCATAAGATCATCTAAGTTATTTTTTAAAAAAATTATTAATTCATAGATATGGATATTACTGTGTATGAGGGTCCTTTCAAGCTAGGGTTTAGAGTTTTGCAAAGTTGGCAACTTGAAGACCTGCGATCTGGCTGGGGAATTGTGGGAGTTGAAGTCCACAGGTCTTCAAGTTGCCAAGTTTGAAACACGCTGCTCTAGATAGAGGATTCTTATGAACTATTGTGATTTTACAATGGGTTGGTTTTATAACAAGGAGCACGATTGCTGTTTTATTTTGCATTTGTACTGCACTTAGCTGTAGATGCAGGCTAAATAAATAAATTTACTACTACTATGAATATCTGATGCCTTCAAATGTTAAATGTGTGTTAGTTCCTGGGGTCTCCTTAGACTTAGCCCTGCAGTTTTTTTGGCAAGATTGTGGGAAGCGGTTTGCCATTGCCTGCTTCTCAGGGCATGGCTGAGAATGACTGGCTCAAAGTCCACCAGCTAGGTTTGTACCTAAGAAAGGACTAGAACCCATGGCTTCCTGGTGTTTCATTTGCTGCCTTTAACCCTACATGAAACTGGCTCTCCCTTAGCACTATCATGGCTAAAGTTTTGCTTTTTAGAAGCTGGTCTAATCTGCTTTTAAATCATCAAGCAGGTGAAATACTAGAAGGGACTATTTGTAGGTCAGGGTTGAACTGTGGGGGCCTTGGTGCTTTCTGAGCTAGGTAGTTTTCTTGCAGACATCTCATGACCCAACTAGATAACATCTTCAATGCTAGAAGGGAGTGGGATTTGGGAGAAGGAGAAGGAGAAGACTGTAGGATCCTTGGTGCTCTCTGAGCTTGGTTGTTTTTTGCAGACATTTCATGATCCAATTAGATAACATCATCAGTGCTAGAAGGGAGGGGGGTTTGTGAGAAGGAGAAGGAGAAGACTGTGGGGTCCTTGGTGCTCTCTGAGCTTGGTGGTTTTCTTGCAGATGTTTCGTGACCCAACTAGGGAACGTCATCACTGCGAGAAGGGAGGGGTGTTGAGGAGGAGGACAAGGACAGTGGGATCCTTGGTGCTCTCTGAGCTTGGCTGTTTTTTGCAGGCATTTCATGACCCAACTAGGTAACATCATCAGTGCTAGAAGGGAGTGGGGGTTGCGTTATATTTATAAACCTCACTCTTTTATAGCACTGAAGACGTTACCTAGTTGGGTCATGAAAAGTCTGCAAAAAAGCAAGCAAGCTCAGAGAGCACCAAGGATGCCAATGAAACACTAACCAGTATTATTTAGGGAAATTAATGACCAAGGTGAGGAGTTAAAAGGATGCCAACAAGAAGAGGAATTTTGTGGGACGTCTAGAGAGATGGAGATAGAACCAGCCTGGTTCTGATGGTAGAACGTGCATTTTGGTCCTTCTCTGACTCCGTCCCATTTTTTTCCCTGCAGCAACTCCACGGAAGCAGAGACGTGAGCGCACAACCTTCACGCGGGCCCAGCTAGATATCTTGGAGGCCCTGTTTGCCAAGACCCGCTACCCGGACATCTTCATGCGCGAAGAGGTTGCCCTGAAGATCAACCTGCCCGAGTCCAGAGTCCAGGTGAGCTTTCCGCAAAGCGTTGGCCTGTTTTTGTTATCCTTACTTTCTAATCTGTGGGTGAAATGCTGTATAACAAAGTGCAGCAATGGCACCACAAAAGAATTGTCTGCGATAGTGATTGGGATCAACTGAAAGCTAAGAGAAAGAATGGAAACAAGATCCATAGAAAATTAATTAATTTAGCGTAGTGTTAAATGGAGGCTATCTGGAAACGTAATTGTTCCATTTATAGAACAGAAAGGCATAGATATGGATGGATGGATGGATGGATGGATGGATGGATGGATGGATGGATGGATGGATGGATGGATAACAAGATAACAGAATAACAGTGTTGGAAGGGACCTTGGAGGTCTTCTAGTTCAACCCCTTGTACTATTTCAGACAAATGGTTGTCCAATCTCTTCTTAAAAACCTCCAGTGATGGAGCACCCACAACTTCTGAAAGCAAGTCGTTCCACTGATGAATTGTTCTCCCTGCCAGGAAATTTCTCCTTAGTTCTAGACTGGTTGTCTCCTTGATTAGTTTCCAGAGAAGGAGATGATAGAGATAGATAGGTAGACAGACAGACAGACAGACAGACAGAAGCTGTAGATGGAGGAGTCCCAGTACTGCTTCCTAGATTCGTGCAGATGGTAGGTTCATGAGATGGTAGCAGGTAGCAGTCAAAGCCCCAATACTTTCATTGCGAAAACAGGTGGAATACTTCAGGTCTTAAGAAAGATGATCAGCCAAGAGAAATAGATTCCTGATCTCCCTTGCTGTTATCCCATGACATGATTGTCCCCGGAGAGCCAGTTTGGTCTAGTGGTTAAGGCACCAGGTTAGAATGTGGGAGATGAGGAGTTCTAGTTCCACCTTAGGCATGAAAGCCAGCTGGATGACTTTGGGCCAATCACCAGGCGACTGTGAGTTCTAGTCCTGCCTTAGGCATGAAAGCCGGCTGGGTGAATTTGGGCCAATCACCAGGCGACTGTGAGTTCTAGTTCCGCCTTAGGCATGAAAACCGGCTGGGTGAATTTGGGCCAATCACCAGGCGACTGTGAGTTCTAGTCCCTCTCAGCCTAACCTACCCCACAAGCTTGTTATTGTGGGGACAATAGGAGGAGGAAGGTCTGTTGATTAGGTTCACGACTTTGACTTATTTGCAAAAAGAAGAAGGGAAGACAAGCAAATAACATTTCCAGACTTCAATCTGCCTGAGTCGCATTTAAATGCCTCCTCCGCCCAGAGGGAAACATTGACCTTTCTTTTCAGTTCCGCCCTGCACACCTTGCTCTCTCCTTTCTTCCAGGTCTGGTTCAAGAACCGCCGGGCCAAATGTCGCCAGCAGCAACAGCAGAGCAGCGGACAGGCCAAAGCCCGGCCGGCCAAGAAAAAAAGCTCTCCGGCCCCCGAGACCAGTTCCGAAACCAGCGCCAATGGGCAGTACAGCCCTCTGCCCACCGGCACCTCGGTGGCCCCCAGCTCCAGCGCCAGCGCCACCGTCTCCATCTGGAGCCCGGCCTCCATCTCTCCGCTGCCAGACCCCCTGGCCTCCTCCACCACCCCCTGCATGCAGCGGTCGGCCGCCTTCCCCATGACCTACACCCAGGCGCCGGGCTACACCCAGACCTACGCCGGCTCGACTTCCTACTTCAGTAGCCTTGACTGCAGCTCCTACCTGTCCCCCATGCACCCTCAGCTCTCCGCGCCTGGTGCCGCGCTGAGCCCTCTGGCCACCCCAACCATGGGCAGCCACCTGAGCCAGTCCCCGGCCACCCTCTCCAGCCAGGGCTACAGCGGGGCGGGCATGAGCTTCAGCTCGGTGGATTGCCTGGACTACAAAGACCCCACGGCCTCCTGGAAGCTCAACTTCAACGCTGCCGATTGCTTGGATTACAAAGATCAAAGCTCTTGGAAGTTCCAGGTCTTGTGAAAGGCAGGCCTGGGGACCCATCAAGCAGGAAGCTCTCGTTTTCCTTGACGTTGTCTTGGGGGGGGGGGAGGGCAACCCCTCTTCCGTCCACTTTATTCTGCCTCTTTGCTTCACCTTCTCGTCTTTTCCTTTCCCCTCGGTCCTGCCTATCTAAACCTCTGCCACCGCTTGCTTTTCCGACCTTGCTTGGGGAAGCCAACGGCTTAAGAGGTTGAATTGGAGAAGTTAAGAGCCCAGGCTGGGACACGAAACTGCTTTCAATCGGGACTTGGGGCTCTGAACCCTTCAGCACCCCAGCTCAGTTGAACCGACGCTTTAGATTTCTGGAAGAGCTGAAGGCCAGGCTGGGGAGAGGGACATCTTTCTGGATTCCACTCGGGTGAACAGCCACTGTGAAGATCAGTCGGGACCTTCCGGAATTTAGCACTACTAGGGCGAGCAACCCAGGTGGCAAGTATCCAACGGACTCATCAAGGAAGCCAGCACTGAGCAGGAAGAAACCAACTTTGCAGGAGTTGACGGCTCGCCAGGGTTGGTCAGACCATCTCTTCCATCTCTTCGTCCTCACCTGAGTTTCTGCAAGAGCAGCTTCTGAGAGAACTTTGGGGGGGGGGACTTTTGAGTTGACCAGGCTCCTGATGGCCTTTGGCATTTTTCCCCGGTTCTTTGGAGGGGGTAGGATTTTTCCATTTTTATTAGCTCAACATAGAGTTTTACACAAGAGCCAGCTGTGAGTTCCTACTTAAGTGCTCTTCAGAGAACCTTATCCAAGTGTCTCCTTGATCCATGGGGCTCGTTCGGAACAGGAGGAGAAAGCCCACCCTTGAAAGCAAGAGTCCCAAGCTATGGAGACGTCTCTGAGGGTCTGCCACAGATCTCAGCGACCCCCCCAGGAACAGAGTCTGGTCCAAAAGTCTCTGCTACTTCCAACGTAGCCAACAGCGTCCATCTTAGTCTCCTCCTCAAAGTCTATCTGGTAGTGCTTTTCTCCATTATGAAGTCTTTGTAGCCTTCATCCCTTAGCTGGTTTCTCCTTTGTGCAAGCAACTACACTGAAAAGCTAAGAAGCTTATTTGGCGAAGGAATTAAAATTACCTTTTGTTTAATCAACCATCTCAATTTGCAGAGGAACGACACCCCAGGATCAATCCCATCTAATTCATTCTCGGACACCTGTAAGAAAGTTCCAGCAATCCCTCTGTGGTTTTCCTATCTTCCCAACTCCCCCCCCCCCAAATAGCAATAGGTTTAGTTGGAGAGGCTAAAACAGAAGAGCTGACCCAGGTATTTAGATAGATACAACCTTGAAGTCATCCACCTGGACAGATCAAACGGGTGCACGAAGGCCTCCAGATTTATTTTTTTCCCCACCCAGTGCACAATATGCTTTTCAAAAACTTGAGTGGCCTCCAGATTTCAACATCTCAGTGTATTCCCTTTGACAAACGGGATGCTAGACCAAATGAAATACCAAGGCCAACTCTTTAACATTTTGTCCCTGCGGAGATTAATGGGAATTTTTAAAGCCTTCGGGGGGGGGGGGAGAGAAAAATTAAGTGGCTTGAAGCAGAAGCCTTTTGAATCTTGAATGAGAAACCAATGCAGAATCTCTCGGCTTTTTTTATTAAGGCAGCAACATTGGCCGTTTAGTTAGGGATCTCACTTTGATGATTCTTCCCCCTCCCCACATTCTGTAAAAAAATAATAATAATTAATCAATGTTCTATCCATTTTTTAAAAAATTGTAAATCAGCACGTGCACCCTTGAAAAAAGTTTTGGTGGAAGGAGAGTAATCGTCAGCTTGTTAAAACGTCTTTTTACATAGGAAACACTTTTTTTCCTCTCCCCAATTTTTGTAAAAAACAACAACCCACACACCTAATAAAAGTTCTAAATGAATTTTGAAAAACGATAAAATAAGACAGCAGAGGCATCCTTTAAAAAAAAAAAGGTGGAAGAATAATTGTCAGCTTGTCAAAGCATCTTTTTACGTAGGAAACCCTTTGATGATTTTTTCCCCTCCCCAATTTTTATATATATATATATATATATATATATATATATATATATATATATATATATATATATATATATATATATATATATATATATATATAAAAAATCCAGTAAAAGTTCCATCAGAAATTTTTAAAAAATCTAAAATAAGTTGCTGGAAGGGATAGCAAATGGTCAACTTGTCAAACCATCTTTTTAATTGTGGTTTTCATCTGCAGGTGCAACATTTTGCTAATTTCACACCGTCTGAATGCAATGCTGATTAAAATAGGAGTCCACGTTTTATAGAACAATCCCATCGAATCATTTTTGATCCACGACTAAACTGGAGGAAAAAATTTGTATTTTATAGCCACCACATGAATCCTTTAGAATTTTAAACGGCAATGAAACCTCTTTTGCTAGTCATTTTTTTAACGTGGGGTCTAAAGTGACAAGAGGACAGCAAGCTGAAATTAAATAAATGGAGAAACCTAACATTTTCTACATATGGCTTCATTTATCAAAGCTGTATTTTATTAAACTGTACAGATAAAAACAGTGGTAAGTGTTTAATATATAATATGATTATTTTTACTTCTCTCCAACGCATTTAAGAACTGGAATCTCAAATTTAAAATAAATGCTTGGTGTTAGATTTTTTTTTTTTAGTTTAGTTATCTTAGTCATTTTTTTTAACAAAAGAAACAACTGTGCTTTGGCTGTAGATGAGAAACATTTCATTCAAATTATTTTTGTGGATGGATCTCTATTTATTATTGTCTTAGTCTGTGGCAAGCAGTTTTTCCTGTGCAGTTACATCAAATTGTTGGTGGATTTTTTAAAAAAAAAAGCAAAAAATATTAAAATGTTTTAAAAACAACAACAACGCATCGAAATCTATTAAAAGCAAGAATGGTTTTGTGTGTGGGGTGTTGTTGCCGTTTTAATTCCTGGTCAAAACAATTGGTTCTGTAATTGGGATAAGTACATGATAAAAAAAACCCAGTACGGTTGCTTCTCGAATTACCACCGTTTGTTTGGTGACCGTTCAAAATCACGACGGCGCTAAAAAAGTGACTGCAATCGATCCTCACACTTAACAACCGACACAGCGTCCTCCCAGTCACGTGACTGAAATTGGCATGCTTTGCAACGGGTGTGTATTTTTGACGGTTGCAGCATCCCAGTATCGTGTGATCACTATTTGTGACCTTCCCAGCTGGCTCCTGACAAGGGGGGGAAACTGGATTTGTTTAGTGGCTGCAGTGATTCACGGAACACTGTGACAAGAAAGATAAAATTGGGTGTGACCCACTTAACTGTCTTGCTTAGCCACAGAGATTCTGCTCCCCAATTGTGATTGTAAGTCTTGCCTGTAGTAGAATTTTATCTGGTCTGCAGCCAGGCTTTGCAAGCTAGTTTAAATCTAATAAAATGCAGGACTTAAGGCAGGAAATCACAATCAATTCAGGTCTGGACAAACAGGTTGCCAATTCGTTAGAATAACAGCCAGGTGTGCCTTAAACAGCAGCTTAAATTGTAATATTTTTCCTGCCAGCAATGCAAGCTGGTTATCTGTGGACTTCATTCTTCAACGTGCAGAAGGAGATATAAACAGTTGGTCAACCTGGCTCGGGGTCAAGGAATAGAGACCCTTTTGAAAACAAGAAGCAGCTTGAATGTGGGGGTGACAGCTGGCCAGGTGCTTTTTGCCCTCCATCAATTAAAGCTATTGATCCTCTTTGGCCCCGGATTGATCAGTGATCACAACTGTGTCCTCAGTCAAATCTCCTGCAAGCTTAATATTTTTTGCACAACACATGCTAAGGCGGGAGTTAAGTGTGTTGACGTGCTGACGGAACCCGTATCGTTTGGATTATGGTTTGTTTAGATTCTGATGGATTACATCGTGCAACACCCCTAAGAGTTCAACTCAACCACTGCTAGCCCAGTGAGTTAGTCTAGACAGGAAGCACGCTCAGACGAACTAGTTCTACTTTATTGTAAGATTACATTAACAGGATCTCGCACGTCTGAAGATTCTGAGGTAGCATTAAGAGAGGAATCAGCCGAGAATCCTTACGTAGCCACAAGCGAACTAAGTTCCAATTTCCCCTTGAGTGCTGGTGGTCCTTATCTAACTTCAGCCAAGTACTTTCAATTGTGCTGTGATGGCCGCCATTTTGACTAGATCCTGCTGAGGAAAATGGGGCTCCTCGTGAAGTAAATCCACACATTTGGAATCCGTTGATCATCTGACCCCAAACTGACTTGTTGGAGGAATAGAACGAGTAGGTGTCATCCACCAAACCACCCACCTACCCACCCACCTATCCATCCATCCATCCAATCAAAGCCAGGAATGAAACCCAAGAGAAGTTCTTGAGATCCTGATCCCCCAAGACTTTCCTAACTCCAGATGCTGGCCATTTAGATCTCGGTCATCCTTCTATAATCCTGTGCTCTGGAGCAGCTGCAGCGGTGTCCAAACCTGGCAACTTTAAGACTTGTGGACTTCAACTCCCAGAATCCCCCAGCCAACCATACATGCCCGCAAGTCTTAAAAGTTGTCATGTACACCCTTGCTCTGGAGTGACAAGAGAACAGAGTTGACCTCATGAAGAAGCTGTCCTCCTAATTCATTCTTAGCCTTCTCTTCAGCTTCTTTCCAGTCCAGGAGCTTCTGTTAGACAGCAAATCCCCCCCCCCAAAAAAAAACGAAGAAGGAGCCTGCAAAAACTTGACTTTGTCATTTTAACCCCTTCCGAGGGCTGCCCCTATTCCAGACCACGGTTAAATCCCACCGGAGGAGACCCTTAATGCAAAGCAATTTGCATTCTGCTCAAAAAAAAAAGGAAGAAGACACCAACGGGTTTTTTTCTCAGCAGAGCTAAAAATGGAGAGGTTTCAATCGGCCTGTTTTTGTCCACTTTTGTGGGGCCATGCCCTCACCTTCGAGAAAACAGCTCCTGCCCTCCAGATTCAGCCCCCCCCATCCCGAGCCTTCCAACTTAGTGACATTTGTTATTTTTACTTATCTAATTTAGCAAATGCCCCCAATCCTCTTAAGGCGCTCCAGATTGGTAACTGAATTAGAGGGGATTAGAGGAGCTGCTAAGGATGGAAAATTGGTTCTTTTCTTTGCCCGGTGGCATCTGCTGATCGGCACACCGTCCCCCGGGGTAACCTTTTTAATTAAAGAGAACAGGGTTTAGAATTAAAAGGATCAGCCGGGGGACTCTTGGCCCGAACGCGGCATTAGTCAATAAACGGTGACCGCTTTTATTCAACTCTCTCCTGGTTGCTGTTGAGTTCATACTCCTTGGCAACTCTGGCTGGCCTTGAAAAGTGAGCAAGGTCCTTGGAAAAATATTTCTCTTCAATGGGAACGATATATATATATTTTAAAGCTTTGGTAAGCCACTCTAGGGGGAAAGAGGAAGTGTTAAATGTATATTTCTCCCTGTTGGCTTTAATTCATTTGATTTCGACAGCTGCCCAGCTCAACAAGTGGCTCTGGGTAGCGTGCATCATGAAACTTCAAATTAAACACAATTAAAACCACACAAGGGAGATATAGAGGGTCACAGAGTGGAGCTACTGCCGTGGATGTTAATACAGGCAAGAAACGGGGCCCTTCACGGCCACAAGGCTGGGCGCATAACCGGGTCTTCAAAAGGCCAAGAGGGTCAGGATCATCACGATTTCTGAACGGAGTCTACAGATAGTTCTCGACTTATGACAATGGAGCCCAATGTTTCCGCTGCTAAGCAAGACAGTTAAGTGAATTTTGCCCCCTTTTACGACCTTTCTTGCCGCAGCTGTTAAGTGAATCACTGCCGTTGGTAAGTTAGTAACACGGTTGTTAAGTGAATCTGGCTTCCCCATTGACTTTGCTTGTCGGAGGGTCGCAAAAGGGGATCACATGATCCTGGGACACCACAACTATTATAAATATGAACCAGTGGCCCAGCATCCAAATTTTGATCACGTGACCATGGGGATGCTGCAAGAATAGAATAGAATAGAATAGAATAGAATAGAAAATAGAAAATAGAAAATAGAAAGTAATAGAATGGAATGGAATGGAATGGAATGGAATGGAATGGAATGGAATGGAATGGAATAGAATAGAATAGAATAGAATAGAATAGAATAGAATAGAATAGAATAGAATAGAATAGAATAGAATAGAATAGAATAGAATAGAATAGCTTTATTGGCCAAGTGTGATTGGACACACAAGAAATTTGTCTCCGGTGCCTAAGCTCTCAGTGTATACAAAAGCAATAAGTGATAAATCATGATCATAGTCATCGTAAAAATATATTCTTCACTTAGCGATATCATAGGAGACTCTGGCACTGGATAAGCCCCTCCAAATTTCTCCTTTATAAATGAGCTTTGAAAAAGTACAATCTCATTCAAGCCAGTTTTGAGTTTTGGCAATTTCCTGGATGTCTCCAGGTAATTTTTTGACCGATCCGACTTTAAAACTTATAGCCTTCTTCGTAACAGAGAACCGATACAGCATTTCCCTAAATATCTAAATTACATATTTCAACTGCTAGAAATAGATCTTCCTGCCAATGGCTGAAAGAATTCAATGGGGGGGGGAGGGGGAACCAAGGCTCTATTTTTAAATATCCAGCCATATATTCCTAATTACCTGGTCAAGGTTAGGACCAGGTGTTCTAAGGCGATGCTCCAAAACAGCCTGTCCTATTTAGGCCATTGAAAGAAATTTGACGGGCAATCCATGCATGCTCAGAAACACCTCGCCCTCCGAGGATACAGGGAGGAATGGGGGGGGGGGAAACTAAGTCCAGCTTGTTGCTGGCTGACCTGCTGAATTGGAAGAAAAATGGAGGAGGGAGGAAGATGGGGAGGGGGGGGGTCAGAAAATTTAATCTGCCGACCTGTCAGCAGGTTTTTAAAGCAGGAAAGTAGAGAGGCAGATTGGATGATAATCTCCCTTGATCCTCCAGGGACAGATGGGCGGAGGGGACCTTGCAAAGGTGAAGCCAGGAGCAGAGGAGGAATAGGAGAAATAATTGGGGGGGGGGCCGCGAGGCAGGCAGGATGGAGGGGGGGAGGAAGGTTAAGCTTCCTTGCAAGGGTTCTAATGGAAAAGATGCCCCTCAGTTAACAAGTTTGGGGAGACAGGGTACCCTCCCCAAACCGCAAGTTAGGACCGACCCTTGCTCTCCCTTCCCCCCCCCCCGCCTCACAAGGAGGTGACACTCGCCTTCCTACAATTCCCAGCCTGCTTTGCGGTCTGGGAGTCAACCAGGTGGGAGGGAGGGCGCGGCAGATTCGAATGGCCCCGACCTGCTGGGGGGGGCAAAAGATGGGAAATGCATGCCACGACCCCCGCCCATCCCCCACTTCCTGCGGGTCAGCGGAACCCCGTTTTCTGCAACGTGCCTACTTTTCAAGGCTGGACACCCTAAAGGTCCGATAGACTGACCCCACCCGCCCGGTACGGAGCGTAGCCAAACACGCGGAGTCTGCAGATGAGTGCGGGGTGCGAATCCAGGTAGTGAACCCCCCCCCCTTTAGATTCGCTTCCTAAGGGGAACTAGAGTCCCCACCTGGCTTTGGGACCAGGTTAACTCAGAGCTGGGTTTTTAAACCCCAGATCTGGGTTTGTCCATCCCTGTCTGAGATTTTAGATGTTTTTACCTTAATATGTAACTATATTGTATAGCCGTCCGTAGTCTCTTTGGATATTTATGGATTGATTAAGCAAATTTAGATAGCCACCCAATTTACGGCTATATCAATAGTGAAGGATGACACGCATACATACATGATGACATACGTATGTATGTATAGTGTATATACATGTATATATGTGTATATATGTATATGTATAGGATACATCACTATATAAGCTAGTAGACCACATAAATGTAATAAATTATGCATTAAATAGATCAACTAACCTAGTTTAAAATTGATTTATTGTGCAGTTGTGTTTGCTGTCTGAGTTCTTTGGGCCGAATCTGGGTTTATTTGAATGCAAATCTGGGTGGTTTGTAGGAAACCCCGCTCGCAACCCTGTTTGGAAGCCCCCTCCCCTTTCTCGCCTTGTGGAGGGGTCACATCCACTGCATAAAGCAATCTTTTTTAGGGCGCCTCTAAATTTGATATTTCGAAGTTTATCCTTTTGCTCGCCGTCCAGAGTCCACTGGAGCTGGCGGCCCATAAATTGAAATAAATAACAAAACAAGAATAACGATAACGATAATAATAATTAATAATAAATATTCGACACGCCACGACGGCGATCCTCGGCGGGGATTTACCGCCGTGACGCTGCTGCCCCCTGGCGGTGAGAAAGTTTTCCGACTTCGCGGAACGAGGAACCGAGATTTTTCTCTGCAGTCTTCGAGTTCCTCTTCAGGTCGTGGAAATGGTTCGCCTTTTACTAAAGATCAGCGGCGAGCGTGTGAACGTGGCTGAAGGAGCAACCGCGTCTCCCCCGCGTGGCTTTCTCTGACGTAGCTAAAGCTTTTTCTCACGGCTTGATTTTTCTGAGTAATTTTGTTGTTGTGGGTCCTCCATCCCTGGAGATTTTTTTTTAAAGAAGAGCCGGAACAACCGTTTGTCCCAGCATGGTATAGAATAGATTCTCCTGCTCGAGCAGGGGGTTGGACTAGAAGACCTCCAAGGTCCCTTCCAACTCTTCCGTTATTCTGCTTTGCGCCTCGGGAAACTCCAGCCCGTGAGAAACAAAGCGGGCGGGGCCCTGCTTAACTTTTGCGGGGCAAGGCAATCAGGGGAGCTGGGGGGGGAGGGGGCGGCCAGGTTGCAAAGAGAAAAGGAGTTGGGAATCCGAGTCAGCGGCCCCGTTCGCACGACGCACCCGACTCGAGTACGAGCCAACACAGGTCGGGGCTGGGAATCCCAGGGTGACTTCATCCACGCCATCACGTGAAACCATCACATGCCTCTCGGAGGGGGGGGTCGCGCATCACATGAGCTCAGCTGGTCGGCCTTTAGCCGACACGGGGGGGGGGCGGTTGTCGTTTGTGCAAACGCAGCAGACCCAGTGCGGGAAAGGCAAGCAAGCAAGCAAGCGAAGGCACGTGTGTACACACACACACACATACACACCCCTTGCCTCCCTAGCATGTCGACACACACACACACGAAGGCACGTACACACACACACATACACATCCCTTGCCCCCCTAGCATGTCCACACACACAAACACATCCCTTGCCCCCCTAGCATGTCCACACACACCCTTGCCCCCTAGCACGTCCACACACCTTGACACACACCTTGCCCCCTAGCACGTACACACGTACACACAGACACACACACCTAGCCCCCCCCCAGCCCGTCCCTCTGCAAAGTGAGGAGGGCCAAGAGGCGGGGAGGGGCAGCCGGTCATGTGAGCGCGGCTTTTTCTAGCAGGGGCGAGCACTTGGGTTTTGCTTCGCTTTGCTTCGTTTCGCTTTCTGCTCCGGATCTCGTTTTCTTCGGCTCCGGGCTGGGTTGGAAGATGCTGCCTCGGTTCCGGCTCTCCTGCGGGCTCCTGTTGGTTGCGCTGCTCGCTTTTGCTCACGCAGGTGAGTTTGGAAGTCTCTTGGTGAAAAAAAAACGGCCGCTCGGATTACCGGGTGGCCTCCTTTCTCCTCTCCCGTTTGCTGGCTTCTGGTGGGGACGAGCAGGTTCCGGTTTCTCACAGGGGCCAGTTCGGTATTGGGGGGGGGATTTAAAGGCGGAGGGGGAGGGTCAGCATTCTTAATCACAGCCCCTTCCCAGCCAGATGATACTCACTGGTAGAGTGTACCAGCAAAGGAGGCTCAGTTTTGTGGTGGTAAAACCAGAGACGCCTCCGCTTCCAGCATGCTAAATTACAGACCCTGCCCCATCAGGTGATACTCAGTGGTAGAGTGCACCGGCAAGGGGAGGCTCACTTCTACAGCGGTATTATTTATTAATTAAATGTATCGGCTGCCGATCTGACTGTGGGGCTGTCTAGTAGGCAGTAAAAGCAAGGACACCTCAACTTTCAGGGTGCTTAAATGTGGCCCCCTGCCCTTCCTGGTGATATTCAGCGGTAGAGTGCGCTGGCAAGGGGAGGCTCAGGTTTTCTAGTTTGAAAAGCAGAGGCTCCTCCACTTCCGGCATGCTTAATTACAGACCCTGCCCCACCAGGTGATATTCAGTGATAGAATGCACCGGCAAGGGGAGGCTCAGTTTTGCAGTTGTAAAAGTGTCCTCCACTCCCTCCTATGTGGTGTGTGTAATTAGGGTAGACTGCTCCTGCATCTGAAGGTGTTACCCTGCAGCTGGGATGCCTTTTGCCTGACATTTTGAATCTTTGGTTAGTTGGAGGTTATTGGCTCCTTTGAGTCAGTCCTGATGAGGCTGGGGCAAAGACATCATCCAGGACATTTGAGTAAAGTTGTGTGGCAGTTTATTCTGAATTTATTTCTGCAGAATATAGGGAATCCTCCACTTACGAACTGAGTTGAGACCAAAATGCTGAGATATTTCTTAAGTGAGTTTTGCCCCATTTTACGACCTTCCTTGCCACAGTTGTTTTAGCAAATCACTGCGGTTGTTAAGTTAGTAACCCGGTTGTTAAGTGAATCTGGCTTCCCCGTTGACTTTGCTCGTCAGGTTGCAAAAGGGGATCACGTGACCCCGGGGGACGCTGCAACCATCATAAATGTGAGTCAGTGGCCAAGTATCCGAATTTTGATCATGTGACTCTGGGGATGCTTCAACAGCCGTGTGAGAAACAGGCATAAGTCACATTTTTCAGTGCTGTTGTAAAGGTCAAACGGTCACTAAACCAAACCAATCGGCGTAACTTGAGGACTAGCTATATATTCTGAACTTCTTCCTGCACAGTGGACCCGGCATTGATTTCTGTGCAATATATTCTGCATTTATTTGTGGGATTTCTTCCCCGTGTATTCTGAGTTTATCTTGCCCAGTTGCCGGAGAAAAGAAAAACGAAGCTTGACTGTGGATGAATAAAATTTCTGAGTCGCTTTCAGGAAATGGGGTGCCTTGTGACGGCCTTTTTTTTTTTGCTGTCTCCAGCTTCTGAGAATTAAGAAGCCGGAACGAGACGCCTTCGCTCGGTTTCACTTCTGCAGAAGCAGCTTTAAAAGAGCGTCTTCTTGCCTCTTCAAGAAAACAAGGAACTACTTCTAAAAAGGACTTGGAATTGACTTGGAAGTTTCTTGTAACTACGAAAAAAGTCGCTTGTAATTCGAGAAAGGATTGATTCCTGGGGATGCAGAAAGACCCAACGGATGGATACCTAAAGCTGGTCGCTTGCCAGAGGCAAATGTAACTCAGCCTGCACATCCTGAATGCCAAAACACCTAAGCCACAATTAAACCATAGATAGTCCTTGACTTACAACAGTGGCTTTGGTGACTGTTGGAAAAAAGAGACTTGGACCGTTTTTCACTGTTGCAGCATCCCCATGGACCCGTGATCCAAATTCAGACGCTTGGCAACTGACTCATATTTATGACGGTTGCCGAGTCCCGGGGTCACGTGATCCCCTTTTGCGACCTTCTGGCAAGCAAAACCAAGAGGGGAAGCCAGATTCATTTAACAACCGTGTTTCTAACTTAACCAGCTGCAGTGTTTCACTTAATGCTGACAAGAAAAGTCATCAAATGGGGCAAAACTCACTTAACCACCGTCTTGCTTAGCAACAGAAATGTTGGGCTCAGCTGCGGTTGTAAGTTGAGGACTGCCTGTATGGTTTATTCATTGAACAAGCTTGGGATAACTGTCAGCTAATTCAGAAAGGTCACTTCCCAGCTATGGTGGCTAAGAGACAGGGTTCAAACAAGCCAGCCATTGCATCCAACTGGAAACCACCTTGAGTTTAGGCAGGGTTTACTGAAGCATTGTGGAAAGTCTTTTTTTTTTTTTAAATAAAAAAAAATCCTTTATTTTTTCCTCCCTCTGTTTTCCCTTTTTTAGGCAAACTTTTCTGGCTCTTCCGCCAGCATGTCGAACAGCAGCGGGAGAAACAAGCCATGAAAGAAGTCCAGTTTCGCTGGCAGCTGCACAGCCAAAGACCAGCGATGCTAAACAGGATCCCAGCTGAGGTGGGGCGCATCCCCCAGCCTCTGGACCACTTCAACCGGCAGGAGAGACGTCTCCTGAACCAGGTGAAAAATGGCACTTGAGAACTGACAGCGGTACACATGCAGGTCGGCCCTGCCTTGGTGGTGTTTCTCAACCGTGGCCGATTTAAGAAGAGTGGACTCCCACTCCCAGAATTCCCCAGCCATTGTGCTATTGAATGTTAAGAGGTGTGGACTTCCACTCCCAGAATTCCCCATTCAGTGTGCTATTAAATATTAAGATATGTGGACTTTCAACTCCCAGAATTCCGCAACCATTGTGCTATTAAATGTTAAGATATGTGGACTTCAACTCCCAGAATTCCCCAGCCATTGTGCTATTAAATGTTAAGATATGTGGACTTTCAACTCCCAGAATTCCCCAGCCATTGTGCTATTGAATGTTAAGAGGTGTGGACTTCAACTCCCAGAATTCCCCAGCCATTGTGCTATTAAATGTTAAGATATGTGGACTTCAACTCCCAGAATTCCCCAGCCATTGTGCTATTAAATGTTAAGATATGTGGACTTTCAACTCCCAGAATTCCTCAGCCAGCACAATTCTGGGAGTTGAAGTCCACACATCTTAAAATTGAATCGCATGCTGAATGGGGAATTCTGGGAGTCCACAAATCTTAAAATTGCCAAGTTTTGGGCACCCCCGCTGTATCGGATGCAAATTTGAACAGTGCCCGGCTCTTAATTCTTAGCCTTGTGGCTTTTCTTGACTTCTGATTTTATATTGAATTGGTTTTCTTCCGTCTTTCTTTCTGAAATTCAGCGCTACTGGATTAATGAGCAATTGTGGCAGCGTCCCACCGGCCCCGTTTTCCTCTACATTGGAGGGGAATCCACCCTCTCGCCGTTCTCCGTGTTGGCTGGTAAGTGTGTCGGGCTGAGCGGTGGCAACCACGAGGCCACGCTCCGGAGAGCAGTGTTCAGCTTGGCTTTCTCTCCCTGGGAAGGAGAGAAGCTGGGATGGGCAGCTGGGAAAATGCCCAGGGTCCCAGCTCTGCAAACGTAATCATCTCATTGTGGCCGCCATCTTGACTTTTTTGACTCCTTCCCTGCAGAGGTCCCTACTGCCCTATAGAGGAGAGGCCTCATACAGGAGAAGCCTCACACAATCATCGTAGAGTTACCTGGGGTGTGGGAAGAAAAGATCTCTTCTTGTGCCCAGTTCGCCTCTTCCTCCTCCCTCCCCCACTCTTCTGTCACTGATGACGTTAGCTATTTGGGTAATGAAATGTCCGCAAGAAAACCCCCAAGCTCAGAGAGCACCAAGGACCCCACAGTCCTCCTCCTCCTCTCCACAAAACACCATTCCCTTCTAGCACTGAAGATGTTAGCTAGTTTGATAATAAAACATTTGCAAGAAAACTACCAAACTTGGAGAGCACCAAGAACCCCACAGTTCTCCTCCCTCCCTCCCTCCCTCCCTCCTAGCATGGATGACATTACTAGTTTGGTAATGGAACGTCTGCAAGAAAACCACCAAGCAAAAAAAGACTTCAAAATGGCCTCTCTGAATTTCTACAAATTGGTTTCTGTCGATCTGGAGCACATTTTTTCCCCAAGCATGCGCACTCCTTGAATTTATTGCATTTTTTTTAATGTAATTTATAGGCTGTCCATCTCACTGTCAAAGTGACTTTGGCCCACAGACAAGACAAGGAAAGCATCCATATCAAAATAATAATAATGATGATGATGATGATGTTGTTGGAAGGGACCTTGGAGGTCATCTAGTCCAACCCCCTGCTCAGGCAGGAAACCCTATACCATTTCAGACAAATGGCTGTCCAATCTCTTCTTTAAAAACTTCCAGTGTTGAAGCATTCACCGCTTCTGGAGGCAGGTTGATTAAAATGAGCCAGACCCTTTTGCCGCGCACATGTGCGATCTCCAAATGTTCTTCCTCCTTTTAGTGCTGGAGAACAGATGTAATTGCTTTTTTTTTTTCTTTTTTTCTTTTTTTTCTTTTTGCAGCTTGCCTCTGTAATTTGTGTTGCGCCATTTTGGAGGGGCTGCAAAAAAGAAAAAAACCAGCGCTGGGAGCCGCTTGTCTTTTTGCCAGCTGTGAATTGCCCTTCAAAATTAGACACCCCC
This sequence comes from Azemiops feae, assembly GCA_023970755.1. Classification (NCBI taxonomy): domain Eukaryota; kingdom Metazoa; phylum Chordata; class Lepidosauria; order Squamata; family Viperidae; genus Azemiops; species Azemiops feae. Next base: position 345,400 of record JALGBA010003873.1, on the reverse strand, counting down.
CCCCACACACACACAGAATTTGAATTGCAGCTGTAGAAGCCAGGGAAGCCCTCCAGATGTTGGGGCTACCACTGCTAAAAGTGGCAAGGCCTGTGATTGGACGCCGCAGCTGGGTGAGGATCCTGCTGGATCGTCCTATCACCCTGTTGCATTTTCTTCTTCTGATTTCAGGACATCACGTAGATTTAGCCGAGAAGTACAAAGCCATGGTGGTATCTTTGGAGCATCGCTTCTACGGGACCAGCCTTAACCCTGATGGCTTGCAGGATGAAAATCTTCAGTTCTTGTCTAGCCAGCAAGCGTAAGTGGCCCCGAATCTGCCAATTTTCAGTTGACGGGGGTGGGCAAGATCCTCATTCTGGAATTTACTAGACTGTTTAGACCCGTGTTTGCCAACGTTAGCAATGTTAAGATAGGAGATATGAGGATTTCAACCTTCTTCCTTTCAGTCTGTCTGACCTGGTTGCCTTCCGCCATTTTATCACCCAGAAGTACAACCTGAGAGCGAATCACACCTGGATTTGCTTTGGAGGCTCATATCCTGGTTCCTTGGCTGCCTGGTTTAGGCTTAAGGTAGGATCTGGAAAGCAAGGGCTAGCTGTAGGGAACCAGACTCTTCTTGCAGAAATTGGAGTGTTGAAGGGGGGGGGACACCTTAATGCCTTCTTCTGCACGTCAGAAACGGGGCTTAACGGAGGTCACGGGCCAGAGAAACCAAGTTAGTTTGAAGGCCACCTCTCTTCCCTTCCCATAATCCTACAGGGAAATATTTTTCCGTTCCTTTGTTGATCTTCCTTCCTTCCTTCCTTCCTTGCAGTTTCCCCACCTGGTCTTTGCTGCCGTCGCGTCTTCTGCTCCAGTTAGAGCCGAGATGGATTTCACAGGCTACAACAAGGTCAGCTTTTGTCGGGTGTGTGTGTATGTGTGTGCCCAAAATGACCTCTGAATTTCGAGATGATCGTTTGGAGATTAAACCCAGCTCCTCACAAATAAGCAGACAGATTTGTTTGCCGAATTTGCTTTAAAAAAAAAGGCAAAAATGTGGAGTTTTCTAATTTGGAAGAGAGAAAGGAGGGGAAAAAAAAAGCAAGCACAATCATTGAGTTCTCTATATAGTTGTTTTTGTCTTGGCCGCTTTAAGATGGGTGGACTTCAACTCCCAGAATTCCCCAGCCAGCAACACTAGCTGGAGAATTCTGGGAGTTGAAGTCCACGCATTTTAAGCTGAAAAACGCTGCGCGCTGCTTGCACCGTGAAAGATTTGCCTACATATTTCATGGAAGGAAACAAAATCGGTGTTTTCCACTCTACAGGAGGAAAAAGAGAGAAGGAAAACAGCCTGGTTCCTACAGAAAGTTCTCTTCTTTTTTTTTAACACCAGGAAAAGTCTGTTGCGAAACCTTCCACTCCAGACTTAAGCTGCAATATTTTAGAAAGAAGCTGGGTCGTACGTTGGAGAGATCCCATCAATGTCGTTTTTCCTTTCGCTTCCATTTCTTTAGGTTGTGGCTGCGAGTCTCTCAAATCCAGTGGTCGGAGGTTCCACAGAGGTCAGTTCCCTTAAAAAAAACAAAAACATTTTTACAAGAAAATTATTTTAAAAAGGGTTGTAAAGTAAGAACAATACAGATTTAAGGAAAAAGAAAATAAAGTAAAAGCGAGAAGAAGGAAGGAAGAGGAGAGGAAAAAGGGAAGGAAAAGAAGGAATCTTTCTATTGGGGAGATAGGCAGCATATAAAAGAAGGGAGGGAAAGGGAAGGAGGGAGGGAGGGAGGGAAAACAAGAATAGAGGCAGGGAAGATGGAAGGAAGGAAAGGAAGGATGGATGGATGGATGGATGGATGGATGGATGGATGGATGGATGGATGGATGGATGGATGGATGGAAGGATGGAAGGAAGGAAGGAAGGAAGGGCTTCCAATCTTCTTTACAGCATTTATATTTTATCCCTTCTCTCTAAGGTTACATCATGGTCCCCTTTTTTCCACAGTCTATCCCTTTCTAATCATCGGGACCCTAAATTACAAGTTCATTTTTTTCAATTTTCAGCAAAAAGTCAAAAACAAACAAATTGACAAGTCTGAATTTTGCCTCTCTGGGCTTAGGTTCCCTATCCCATACGGTCCTGTTGACTTTTAAGGCAAGGAATGTTGTGATCCCAATGTTCCTGGATCTCAAGAGGTTTGCAAGGCTATTTTTCACTGGATTCCCTCAGTCTACTTTCTGTTGCTCCTTCTGACAACCTAGGAAAACGAGACCAGACTCCTTTAATCGCATTCACACATGCAATTTCAACAGGGGTATTTGCAGGAGCGTCCAAATTAACAAGAGGGTGCATATGGTGTTGAAGCCTTGTCCTCCAACCACAGAACCCCCTGAGCATTTGAACCCAGAACCCAGACCTCTTGGTTTGGTAGCTCAGTGCAATGCCTTCGCATACTTCCTGAACCCAAACATATCTAGAAACTCACCATTAAGCAATGCGTACTTGACAGTGTGTGGATCTCGAATTCCCCCCCCCCCCCTCTTAACTCCATGTGCATTTTCCCACTGTGCTACAAATCTGGACTTCCTGCTCCCTAACTCTGAATGTCCCCCTACTTCCAAGGACCCTCCTAACTCTGGTTGGGGGTGGGGCTTCTCTGCTTTCTCCCGCAGTGCCTGCAAAGAGTGAGAGAGGCCTTCTCTTCCGTGGACAGCATGGTGCGTGCCGGGTGGCTGGCAAAACTCAGCATAGATTTTCACTCCTGCAGCCCTTTGCAAGGGGACAGGGACTGCCAGGCATTGGTCACCAACTTAGCCGACATCTTCATGGGAGTCGTGCAGTACAACAATGCCATAATCCTGTGGAGCAGCGTGAGCAACATCTGCAGCATTATGACCAACAGCAGCATCGGCTCCCCATATCGGAGACTCATTGCCACCAATCTCGTAAGGCATTTGTTTTTCTGAGGGGGACACCACGGAGAAGGCCCTGCCCAGGTCCCTGACTGGTGATCCCAATGGAACCAGTGATGAGTGCTGGTGGTGAGACCCAGCTAGCTCTAGGCACCAGAGTAGAAACCAGGAGACTGGGAGTTCTAGTCCCGCCTTAGCCATGAAAGCCAGCTGGGTGACTTTGGGCCCATCCCCAAGAGATGGTGAGGCTTAGTCCCGCCTTAGCCATAAAAGCCAGCTGGGTGATCCTGGGCCAGTCACCAGGAGACTGGGAGTTCTAGTCCCACCTTAGGCACGAAAGCCAGCTAGGTGACTTCGTCTAGTCGCTCTCAGCCCACTCCCGCTCACAGGATTGTGGTTGTGTGGAAAAGAGGAGGAGGAAAGTGTGTGGGGATACATACGTTCTCCACCTTCAGTTATTTGTACAAATAAACAATTGCGGGATCCCAATGAAATAAATAAAATAAACCCGGAGCGTGCCGAATTCGCCGGTTCCTATGGGATAGGCAGAAGAGGCAGAGTTCCAACAGCCCTTAAGTAACCAGGATACTTGTTTTACCTTATTTGGGGCAGCTAATTCTGGACCAGAACGGCATGCCGTGTTTGGAGAACTCTCACGAGGAAATTCTAGAGGAATTACGCAACACCAGTATTGGGATGTCGGGTATAGGTATAAGACAGTGGTACTTCCAGACCTGCACGGAATTTGGCTATTGTAAGTGAGCATTTAAAGAATTCTGACCTTTTCCCATCCTTTCTTGCTATCCTTCAACCATCCCATCTGAGCTCCTCAAACTTCAGCAGAAAAGTCTTGTTTCCAATGTGCTGTGGCTGCCCCCTCCTCTCTCCCCTCCCCCAAAAGAGCTGGAGGTTGATCTTGAATCACGAAGCAACATTTTGCTTTTTTGCTTGCTTTTTTGCAAGGACAGTAAATTGAGGTTCAGAATATCAGAGTTGGAAGGGACCTTGGAGGTCTTCTAGTCCAACCCACTGCTCAAGCAGGAAGCCCTATACCAGTGATGGCGAACCTTTTAGAGACCGAGTGCCCAAATTGCAACCCAAAACCCATGTATGCATCGTCGGGTGCCGGGTGGGTGTGGCCATTGGCTGGGTGTGGCCAATTGGGTGGGTGTGGTCCATTGGGTGGGCGTGGCTGCGGTGGTAACGGCAGACTGGGTGGGACTAAAAAGTTCAATCAATTCCAACTTTGCAAGATCTTTTTTTTTCCCTCGAGAAGTTGAAATTGACTGATTGAACCTTTTTTTTTTTTTGCACACGGCGGCGGAGGCCTAAAGTGAAAAGGTTTTATAAAACCCAGCTGAAGGCCTAGGACTGGGGCGACGGTGCGTGTGCCCACAGAGAGGGCTCTGAGTGCCGCCTCTGGCACCGGTGCCATAGGTTCGCCACCACTGCCCTATACCGTTTCGGACAAATGGCTGTCCAGTCTCTTCTTACTGGAGCCTCCAGTGAAGGAGCACCCACAACTTCTGAAGGCAAGCTATTCAAAATAACAGAATAACAGAGTTGGAAGAGACCTTGGAGGTCATCTAGTCCAACCCCCTGCTCAAGCAGGAAGCCCTATATACCGTTTCAGACAAATGGCTGTCCAATCGCTTCTTAAAAACCTTCCCACAACTTCTGGAGGCAGGTTGTTCCACTGATTAATTGTTCTCACTGTCAGGAAATTTCTCCTTAGTTCCAGGTTGCTTCTCTCCTTGATTAGTTTCCATCCGTTGCTTCTTGTCCTGCCTTCAGGTGCTTTGGAGAATAAGTGGACCCCCTCTTCTTTGTGCCAACCCCCCAAATATTGGAACACTATCATGTCACCCCCTAGTCCTTCTTCTCATTAAACTAGACATACCCAATTCCAGCAACCGTTCTTTATATGTTTCAGTCTCCAGTCCCCTAATCATCTTTGTTGCTCTTCTCTGCACTCTTTCTAGAGTCTCAACATCTTTTTTAAATTGGGGTGACCAAAACTGGATGCCGTATTCCAAGTGTGGACTTACCAAGACATTGTAAAGTGGTATTAACACTTTGCCTGATCTTGATTCTGTCCCTCTGTTAGTGCATCTGCCTGGTAAATACCATTTCAAAGCTGCTTTTCCTCCCATTTTAGACCAGACCTGCGAGGACTCACACTGCCCCTTCTCTCCCCAAATGAGCTTGGCCTACCAGTTAGATATCTGCGCTCAAGTCTTCAACATCTCCTATCGCAACGTGAGCAAAGCAGTGTCTTTCACCAACGACTATTACGGGGCCGACCATCCCAAAGCCAGCCAGGTCCTTTTCGTTAACGGTATGAGGATGGCCGCCGCGGGTGACCTCTGCTTTTAAAAAGCTAAGTGGGATTTGGAACCCTTGAACGTTAGGAGTGGAGACCACTAGGAAATCCTAAGGGTTGAAAAAACCTTCTGACAAGTCGTGGCGACGTGGACACCGAGAGGGATGTGAAGTTAGCAGCGGCCAAACTTGATCTAGAGTGGATTTTATTTTGCTGAGAATGGAAAACACATCGGCTCTCTAATAAAGGATGATATATGGTAGTTCAGGGTTGACACGAGGGGTCCTTGGTGCTCTCTGAGCTGGCTTATTTTCTTGCAGACGTTACATTACCCTAACTAGGTAGCATCATCAGGTTTCTTCCCTTTGTTCACTTTCTTTTCCAATCTTTCGTAGGTGACATTGACCCTTGGCATGCTCTGAGCGTCCTCACGAACGAGTCTGCTTCAGAACCGGCCATTTTAATCAAAGGCACCTCGCACTGTGCCAACATGGATTCGCCCTCAGCCAGCGACCCTTGGTCTCTCATCCAGGCCAGAAAGGTGAGACTGGCGAAAGAGGCTGGGTGCTTGGGTGGAAAATGCAGTGGGCGGCATCATAAATGAACAAAATAAATAATCAGCCTGAAATCTAGACCCTTGTGAGGCGCACCCATCAATTTGAGGCAACGTGGACCTTTTCCAAATAAAAATAAGTTAACAATGAAGTTATTCAAATGGTTAACACCGGCTAGAAACTGGGAGGCTGAGAGTTCTAGTTCTACTTTAGGCATGAAAGCCAGCTGGATGACTTTGGGCCAATCACCAGGAAAGTGTGAGTTCTAGTTCTGCCTTAAGCATGAAAACCTGCTGGGTGACTTTGGGCCAATCACCAGGAGAGTGTGAGTTCTAGTTCTGCCTTAGGCATGAAAACCTGCTGGGTGACTTTGGGCCAATCACCAGGAGAGTGTGAGTTCTAGTCCTGCCTTAGGCATGAAAGCCAGGTGGGTTTGGGCCAATCACTCTCTCTCGGCCCAAGCCACCTCACAGGGTTGTTGTTTTGTGCAAAAGAGGAAGAAGAAGGGGTATTCGATATGTTTTACAGCCTTGAGTTATTTACAAAAAAAGAATAAAGGCCAGATCAAAGTGAATAATGGAAGAAACAAGAACAGAAGACTGTCAAAGAAGCAGCCGAGAAGACAAACCAATGCTTCTTTGAAGTTAATAAAATTTGCTTTTTTTCTTCTTTTTTTCTTTAGCAAATTACCTCCTGGGTTGGCAAATGGCTGAATTTAGCGAAAAATCACTGAAACACCTGCGCACCCAAGAAAGAATGAAGCTGCGGAGCGTTTTGTGTAGCTAGAGACACGAAGCAAAGCTGTTTTGGACTCCACTTAGAGACTTTCACAAAATCCCTTCGCCACACATCAAAGCTACCTCTTTTGCCACTGTGGCTTGCTTTTTAACATTTTTTTTTTAACGCACTGCTTCCCAAATGCACATTTTTTTAAAAAATGAAGATTTGATGAGGCCCGTTGACCTCGGCTGACTTAGCTTACGGCACGAAGCCTTTCTTTGAATCATGTGAACCCAGCCTCTTGGGACATAACATAAATTTATAACAATAAAAAATAAATTTGATAAACCGTAGTTAAGCGTAGCTGGTGGGAGGGGTGTGTGAATCTGTGACCCTGATCGTTGTGAAGTCACTTGCCAGTGAAGTCACAAGTCCTTAGGAGAGGAAACTTTGCCGTTTTTTAAAAAAAAATAGTGGCCTCGTGGCGCTTGGGAAATTTAGACATTTCGGTGGGGACGGACAGACAGACCGTCAAGGATCTAGGACAGGGGTAGGCCACCTTGGCTCTTTTATGACTGGTGGACTTCAACTCCCAGAATTCCTGAGCCAGCATGGCTCAGCATGGAAACCTCTCCCTTTCCCCTCAGCACGGCTGGCTCAGGACCTCTGGGAGTTGAAGTCCACCAGTCATAAGAGAGCCAAGGTTGCCTACCCCTGGTCTAGGATCTGTTGCAGTGCCTCAAAATAATGATATAGAGTTATAGTGATGGAGAATTTGGGGATCCCTTGCTCGTTTTCCAAATTTAGCCTGTAAAGATGAATTCACATGTAGTCCTCAACGGCCACAACTGAGCCCGGCACTTCTGTTACGTGAGACCTCTGTTAAGTGAGTTTTGCCCCATTTTATGACCTACCTTGCCACAGGTATTAAGTGAGTCACTGCAGTGGATAAGTGAGTAACCCAGTTGTTAAGCAAATCTGGCTTCGCTGTTGACTTTGCTTGTCAGAAGATTGCAAAAGGGGAATCAGATGACCTAGGACATGGGTCGGCCACCCGAAACGTCGAATGAGCCGCACGGACCCGTTTGGCCTAAAAAAAAAAAAACCCTGGGAGCCGCGCCCGTTCGCGCATGCGCGCGGCCCCCGTTCGCGCATGCGCGCGGCCCCCGTTCGCGCATGCGCGCCCGTTTGCGCATGCGCGTTCCGCGCGCGCACCCGCCCGCGCATGCGCGCATGCGCTCCCCAAAATGGCGGAGGAGGCTCCGGAGCCGCAGGTAATGCCTCAAAGAGCCGCATGCGGCTCCGGAGCCGCGGGTTGCCGACCCGTGACCTAGGAACACGGCAACAGTCGTAAGTATGAACCAGTGGCCAAGCATCTGGATTTTGATCACATGATCGTGGGGATGCTGCAAAGATCGTAACTGAAAAACGGTCAAGAATAGAATAGAATAGAATAGAATAGAATAGAATAGAATAGAATAGAATAGCAGAGTTGGAAGGGACCTTGGAGGTCTTCTAGTCCAACCCCCCACCCGGGTGGGAGAACCTATACCATCTTAGACAAGTGACTGTCCAATCTCTTCTTAAAAACCTCCAGTGATGGAGCGCCCACGATTTCTGGAAGCAAGCTGTTCCACTGATTAATTGTCCTAAGTTAATTGGTTAACTGGTTAATTGTCGTAAGTTCACTTTTTTTTTAGTGCCGTTGTAACTTTGAACAGTCACTAAATGTACTGCTGTAAGTCAAGGACTGCCTGTAGATCGCTTGGAGTCGCCTTTTGCCCAGCGAGTTCAAAGAGGCAGCTGCCTTTTCCAGACGGTTCGATGTCGATGGAGATTCTCAGTCCTCCAGCTCCTGGTTGTCCCAAAAGTGCTTTTTCTCAAGAGGCAACTGGACTTACTTTCTTGTTTTCCTTTGAAGACATTTTGCTTCTCGTCCAAGGAGCTGCTTCAGCTGATGAGAAGCGAAACGTCTTCGAGGGAAAACAAGAAAGTCCAGTTGCCTCTTCAAAAAGCACCTTTTGAGACTTTCAGATGGTTAGTTCAAAAGCTTCAAGCTGGCTCTGCCCCGTTGCTTTCCTGTCTCCAGCGTGGTTGGGGTCTTCTTCTCCGGCCAGCTGGTCCTTTGAGAAGGTCGCCATCTCCTGATGTAACTCACTGAGATCCTGAATTTCCAGGGCAAGGAAGTAAAGCTGACGAAAAAGGCCCAGGTCACTCCTTCGTAGACGCAGCTGGAGGGGAGGGGGGTTAACAAACAAAACAGCTTTTATTATTCACCAAGGACCGTGATGTTTTTGGGGAGTTCATTTCTGGATGGGGCGGGGAACTGTCAATCTGGATAAGGAATATATACAGATAAAAACAGGGATATTTGCCATAGTTCCTTTACTGTCTTCCTTCCACTTTGTGTCAGTTAATGAACAGACTTGAACAATGGGCCCTATCCCCCCCAAAAAAATCAATAAATGAAATTTAATGTGGAGAAAAGCAAGGTTTTACACCTGGGCAGGAAAAACCAAAGGTACAAGTACAGACTAGGTGAAACCTGACTCAGAAACAGTAACTGTGAGAGGGACCTTGGAGTCCTAGTGGACGATCCCTTAAACATGAGCCAGCGGTGTGTGGCAGCAGCCAAAAAAGCTAACACAATCCTTGGTTGTATAAACAGAGGCATAGGATCGAAATCACGTGAAAGTACCGCTTTATAAAGCCTTAGTAAGACCACGCCTGGAATACGGCATCCAGTTTTGGTCCCCACGTTACAAAAAAGATGTTGAGACTTTGGAAAAATTGCAGAGCAGAGCAACGAAGACGATTAAAGGCCTGGAGACAAAAACATACGAAGAACGGTTGCAGGAATTGGGTATGGCTAGTATAGAAAAAGAAGAACTAGGGGAGACATGATAGCAGCTTTCCAATATTTGAGGGGCTGCCACAAAGAAGAGGGGGAGTCAACTTATTTTCCAAAGCACCACAAGGCAGGACAAGAAAGAATAGATGGAAACTAATCAAGGAGAGAAGCAACCTGGAATTAAGGAGAAAGTTCCTAACAGTGAGGACAATTAACCAGTGGAACAGCTTGCCTCCAGAAGTTGTGGGTGCTTCATCACTGGGCATACCTTCTCAGGCTTACACCCCCCCCCCCAAATAGCAAGTGGAGAGCCTCACCATTTCTCTCTGCAGCCAGGAGATTTTTCCATGGAGGCTGACGTGCTCCCCCTCTTGTGGTTTGGTCCTTTCCTGCTCGGCCATCTCAGGTAGAGATTCTTGAGACAGATGAGCCCCCCAAAACACTTTAGGTAAGGGGGGCAGCCCTTTGAAGAGAGGTGCCTCCTCTTCCCTGATCCAGGTGTCCATGGAGATGGGTTGGGTTCCTTGTTCAATGCAACCTGAGAAACGATGGCAGGATTTTTTCATTAGAATGGAATGGAATGGAGTGAAATGGGAGGGGAGGGGAGGGGAGGAGAAGAGATACAGAGTAGAGTAGAGTAAGAATAAGAATAGAATTAGAATAGAATAGAATAGAATAGAATAGAATAGAATAGAATAGAATAGAATAGAATAGAATAGAATAGAATAGAATAGAATAGAATAGAATAATGGAATGTAGAATAGAGTAGAATAGAATAGAATAGAATTATGGAATAGAATAGAATAGAATAGAATAGAATAGAATAGAATAGAATAGAATAATGGAATGTAGAATAGAGTAGAGTAGAGTAGAATAGAATAGAATTATGGAATAGAATAGAATAGAATAGAATAGAATAGAATAGAATAGAATAGAATAGAATAGAATAGAATAGAATAGAATAGAATAACAGAGTTTGATATATAGGCCAGAAAAAATGTACGTGGGCTGTTTAGTGTTCATTGTTTGCCGAGTGTCTCCCAAAAGTCAGTGACTTAAATGCAAATACAGTAGTCCTCTATTTACAGCGGTTCATTTAGTGACCGTCTGAAGTGACTTCTGACAGGTTTTCTCCCTTAAATGCAAATAAAGTGTCGTAGATCTTAAGAAAAGTTCAGTTGTTAAGTTACAAGTAGTGAGAGTTCAAAATTCCCTGGCTGGCTCCCTTCCTTGATGAAATACGTCCTTTACATGTAGTCCTCACTTAACAACTGGTTGCTTAGAGAATCTTCAAAGTTACGACAGATCCCCCCCCCAAAGGTACGAGTTTAGCAGCTATCACAAATCAGCTCATAAGTTCAGGCACAGTCACATAACTCCAGGCTGCATCTTCGTCGTAAGACGAGGACTACCTGTACTTATTGGCAGGTGCTAGTAATTCAGGTATTTTAAACACCATGGCCTAAGCAGAATACGGCATGGAAGAGGCTTTTTAGAAGAAAGATCAAACTTTACGTGAATGCCAGCAGCATCTAAATTTGGTTGATCTGGAATCAAACTTAGCAGGCTTAAAAGCCAGCCGGAAATGCCAGTGCTGAAGAGGGAGCTTGAGAAAACAGCCTGAAATAACTCTATACTGAATTTCCTTCCCTGATGATTTTTATTCCACTGCAGAAAACAAACAAATCCACCCAGAGAGACAAAAATAGCTGTGGAAAAACAGCGCTGTAAATCCTTATTTTGAAAAACGCAATTTCCCATCCTTTCTAAAGGGAACTTCCCCCAGTAAATTTCAATCTTACTGTTCTGGCTACTTTGATCCTGATTTTGAGGTTTCTTTTTAAGAGGACAATTCCTAAAACAATCTATGGAGATTCTTAGTAACCCAGGTCATAGTTTGTCTCATACAGTAGGTGCTTTTTTACCCAATCGTAAGAAGTGGATAAGAAGTGAAACGTCTCCCTCTCAAATAAAACCAGTCCAGTTGCCTTTTGAAAGAGAAGGAAAAAAAAAACACCTTTGAGATTCTAAAATAATCCCTAATCATAACTAAATTACTAATTTCCTGTTCTGCAAAGTTTTGTAGAGCAGGCTTTCCTGAAGCTTCCCAGAATTGATCCATCAGAACTTACCTTCCCAATTCCGTTCTTTGCTTTTTCATCTCACCTTAGAACATCCCCGTCGAGTTCTTCAGGATGAGACGTCCAGCTATTTGCACCCTCTAAAAACCAGGAGTCGTTTTCCAAGAAAGTAGCCACGTGGTCAAAACTGGCAGACCGTTTTTAATTTAATTTAATTTAATTTTATTTATTTTTTTAGAAGCTGAATTCAGGGCCCTGTTTGAACTTGAATTAGCTCCGGAAGAAAGGGCAGCCTGCTTAAAGGTGTCCAGTTCTGAAAGTGAACTGGGAGGGGAAGAAATGGGGAATTATACCTGAGCAAGTAACTTACTCATAGCAACCTTCCCTAACTCACCTTTCTGTGAACCTGGAGGTTGTTTACCTGCTGGGCTTGTCCCCAAAATGTCTCTGTGCGCTTCGAAAATCCACACCTAACTCGGTGGCTGCCAGCAGGGCAGTTAATTCAAAGTTCACAGGTGCCCAGGTGAGAGAGCAGAGTTACCCCAGGTTGCAGTGGGGATGGATGGCAGTGCCAAGGATGGCAGTGCCAGGCGGCACAACCTTTGCATTGTACGAGGGGAGAGGAACGTCCTGTGCGACAGGCGATAAATTTCAGAAGTAAAGGGAGGACGTTATGAGTCACACCACAAAAGGAATGGCTGGTTGGAAGGAATGCAAGGCGGCCACCGAATGCCAAGGTGCCAGCGGCTCAAGAAGGGATAATTTTATCTGCATGGAGGGCGAGTCCGTTCAGAGCTAGAAAGATGCAACGACAGATTCGTTAATTTATTTTGTGCATGTAAAGGCATGTGGGGAGAATCCGGAGAAAGACATATTTTGGGGAATATTGAAAAGGCAGAATATATTTTCCCAAAGGAATAATGGAGAAGATCTTTAAAAAAAAAAAGACAGAAACCAGCCCCTGCTCCTCTCCCCCAAGCAGAAAACTCAGCAGAGGCTAGCTTTTAGAAATGCAAACTCAATAATCCTTTCAGAAAGGTTTTGAGCCTTCCAGCTAGAAGCTGAAGAAATTAGGAAGAGAAAGACCCCTAAAATCTACATACCGCCACCCAAACTCCAAGGACAGGAGACATAATAGAACTAACCCACCAATACCAAAAGGGCACACTCAGACTCAGGTCAAAGTACATGAGACAGGAAATACAAAGCCTCAAACAGGAAGAACTCCAAACAAAAGCTCAAGAAGGTATAAAAACCCACCACTCCCAGCTACAGGTGGTCACTCTTTCCCAGAGCCATCTTTCTGTCTGGCTCTGCTCTTCAATAAACTACAACCTTCTTTCTAAAGCAGTCTCCATTTCGTTTATTCCCAGCTTGGACTGGACCCTGATAAAGATTTTTTTCCCCAACAGGCAGTTCTCGACTTACAGCATTCATTTAGTGACCGTTCAAAGTTGCAACGGGACTGAAAAAGGTGACATGTGACCGCTTTTCACCGTTACGACCTTTGCACCATCCCCCGTGGTCAAAATTCGGAAGCTTGGCAATTGGGTTCATATTTACGACGGTTGCAGCCTTCCGAGGTCATGTGATCAACTTTTGTGATCTTTTGACAATGGGGAAGCCAGATTCACGTCACAACCGTGTCACTAATTTAACAGCTGCAGTGATTCACTTAACAACTGTGGCAGGAAAGGTTGTAAAAGGGGGCAAATCTCACTTAACAAATGTCTCACTTAGCGACAGAAACTTTGCACTCAAAGTTGGTAGTCCTCAACGTACAACCATTTGAAGTTACAACAGCACTGGAAAAAAATGACTTACGACTGGTCCTCGCATTTACGACCGTCATAGCATCCCCATGGTTACATGATCAAGATTTTGGCGCTTGGCAACCGGCATGTATTTAAGATGGTTGCTGTGTTCCCGAATCACATGATTATGACTTCCTAGGAGGTTGGAGAGAGTCAGTAGCTCGGGCAATTCCCCAAAGAAAGCAGTGCCTCTGACCATGTGCAGAATGTTTTTCTTCCATGGAAAAAAAACTTTAACAATCTTTGAACTACTGCAAAATTTTCTCAGAGGTCTACCCTGATGTGGTGATAAACCCTTTAGGAACCGTACATTTCTTTTAATTGTTGCTCTTGGGTGATAAGACGATGCAATTGATCACTGCATCTTTTTCCTGTTATCAAGGACGGTCTTTTGCTTTGCAACTACTATCTGAATGCAAATATCCCAATATTCTACCGCAAGGGGCGCTAACGCCAAGGAAGGGCAAGGAAAAGGGCGAGGAGGAGTTTCACTTCTCACTATTGAGCATGCCCGAAGACTGACACATGCGCAATCTCAGCCGGTCAGAGAAAGGTCGTCTTGAGACGGCGGGGGGATCACGTGACGCGCTAAAGATGGCGGCGCCGGCGCTGGTGAGTCCTTCATAGCGGGGCTTTATTTTTATGTTTATTTTTTGCTTTTCGTGGCAAACCGATTTCAGGACAAAGGCACCGAATTTGAACTCGGTACCTCGGTTTCCCACGAAGGGCAATGAAGGTTTTGTGAGCGAAGTGACCCCGGGGGGTGTCGGCTTTTCCTTTAGCTCTCCTGCCGCCTTGTCCGCAGATATTTTGTGTTAGGTTTTTGTCGCGCCTTTATTTAAATAGCTGTGTGTGTTTGTGTGTTGCCTCGAAACTCGGGCATCCCAGGAGCTGAAGATCTATTTCTTGAACTGGAGAGAAAACACCTTTACCTTTGCAAAGGGGCTTCTTTGCCCCCTGAAAATACAGGTAGTCCTCGACTTACGACCACAGTTGAGCCCCAGATTTCTGTTGCTAAGTGAGACAGTTGTTAAGTGAGCTTTGCCCCATTTTACGACCTTTCTTCTTCTTCTTCTTCTTCTTCTTCTTCTTCTTCTCTATTATTATTATTATTAAAGAATTTTATTTAAAATACAAAGAAAAATAGAAATAAGAGATTAAGGGAGGGAAAAGGGAAGGGGAAGAGAAGGCGTGAGGTACAAGGGAGAAGGAAAAAAAAAGGTGTTGACTTCTGACTCTTTTTAGCACAGTACCAAATAAAAGCTCTCTAGCCTCAACTGTTTGTTTTTGCACATTATTATATAACTAACATACTTGTTGTTAAGGGAATCCCGGCACTTGTTAAGTTAGTAACCTGGTTGTTAAGTGAATCTGGCTTCCCCCTTTGACTTTGTCAGAAGGTCACAAAAGGGGATCACGTGACCCCCCGGGACGTCGCGACCGTCGTAAATACGAGTCAGTTTCTAAACATCTGAATTTGGATCACATGAGGATACCACAAAGGCCATAAGTGTAAAAAATGGTCATAACTCACTTTTTTCAGTGATGTTGTAACTTTGAACGGTCACTAAATGAACTGTTGTAAATTGAGGACTGCCTGTATGTATACATGGAGCAAATAAATCAACGAATCTGTAATTCAGGCAAAGCTAAATGGATTTTTTAAGGGGAGGGTGTCACGTTTTTTATAGGGTACAGAAACAAACGAGGCATACATTCGACATATGTGATATATCGGTAAGAAAATAATAAAAGTCATTGATTGCACGTAAGGTTTGAACAATAGGAAACATTGATTTTAGACAACCTTCCACAAGGGACAAATTTATGGGCTACCTGATTTTTCCCCACCTAGGTTAATATCAAAGTTTCTTCAAAGTTGCAAGTGTATTCAAGGACTTTCAGAATAGGCTTTCTATTGTGTGATTGCTGAAAATGCAAATTCTCGCCTACCTAAAAAAAAGTCATCTTAGTTAAAAGAAAAACATGCTTTCTTATAGATGTTATTTATTTGTATCCTGCCTTTATTATTTTTACAAAAAACTCAAGGTGGCAGACATATCCCCCACACCTTCCTCCACTTGTTTCCCCACAACAACAACCCTGTGAGGTGGGTTGGGCTGAGAGAGAGGGACTTACCCAAAGTCACCCAGCTGGCTTTCACACCTAAGGAAGGATTAGAACTCACCATCTTCTAATGATTGGCCCAAAGTCGCCCAGTGGGCTTTCATGCCTAAGGGGAGACTAGAACCCACCATTTCCTGGTTATTGACCCAAAGTCACCTAGCGGGCTTTCATGTGTAAAGAGAGACTAGAACTCACTGTCTCCTGGTTATTGACCCAAAGTCAAGCAGTCGGCTTTCATGCCTAAGAAAGGACTAGAACTCACCATCTCCTGGTCATTGGCCCAAAGTCACCCAGCCAGATTTCATGCCTAAAGGGAGACTAGAACTCAGCGTCTCCTGGTGTGGAATCCAAAGTCACCCAGCTGTTTTTTGTGTCTAAGGCAGGATTAGAAAAGAGCGATTTGTGAAGCTCCAAAAATACTTGGCTGTGTACCAAAATGCTTTTTCAAAAGGCAGCTGGACTTTCTTGTTTTTTTACCTTGAAGACGTTTCTCTTCTCATCCAAGAAGCTTCTTCAGCTCTGAAGCTTCTTGGATGAGAAGCGAAACCTCTTCAAGGAAAAAACAAGGAAGTCCAGTTGCCTTTTGAAAAAGAACTTTTCAGACAACCAGGTGGCCTCAACAACTCTCTGAAAGAAGGCAAATGACCAGCTGTCTGCAAGGAGTATAAATCCTTCCATTCCCCACCATCCAGTCAGAGCTGAAGAAGCTTCTTGGGTGAGAAGCAAAACATCTTCAAAGAAAAACAAGGAAATCCAGTTGCCTCCTGAAAAAGCACCTTTGGGATTTGGGGACAGCCATGACCTGGATGACTGAGAATCTCCCTATAGACCAGTGGTGGCGAACCTATGGCACAGGTGCCAGAGGCGGCACTCAGAGCCCTCTCTATGGGCACACGTGCCGTTGCCCCAGCCTTGCCTCCTGCCACGATCCCCTCCTCACCAGCAGCCCCCCTGGAGGAGAGTCGCCCCCGAGCGTGGCCCACGTGGAGCAGCGCAGCCAAGGACATGGCAGCCAGGCAGCGTAGACAAGACTCTGCCCTCACGCCCCATCGCACACAGTTGATGCTGCGGGGCGCGGGCAGAGGGCGTGGCCGCCATGGCGCTGCTGGGCGATCTGTGGCGGGCCCTGAAGGCGATGAGTGGCCCTGCTGGTAGGCGGGGCGGGGCAGGGGGGTGGAGCAGGGGCGGGGCCAGTTTTTGGGCACTCGGTCTCTAAAAGGTTCGCCGTTACTGCTATAGACATTTTACTTGCTGTGTAGCTAAAATGCTGGCCAGCTGGTGGTGCTATTAAGTCGAGGAAAATCGCTCTCTCTGCAGAAGGCAGCCTGTATCTGAAACTATGCAGGGAATAGATTTGTATTTGGGTGGAAGAGCATGCCAGAATCCCAGGGCTGTGCCCTTTATCCTCTTAGGTGTGTTACACAATCACAAAACCTCGCTGTTGTAGGATACAGGTAGTCAAGATGTTGAGACTCTAGAAAGAGTACAGAGAAGAGCAACAAAGATGATTAGGGGACTGGAGGTTAAAACATATAAGGAAAGGTTGATGGAATTGGGTATGTCTAGTTTAATGCAAAGAAGGACAAGGGGGGACATGATAGCAGTCTTCCAATATCTCAGGGGTTGCCACAAAGAAGAGGGAGTCAAGCTATTCTACAAAGCGCCTGAAGGCAGGACAAGAAGTAATGGATGGAAACTAGTCAAGGAGAGAAGCAACCTAGAACTAAGGAGAAACTTCCTGACAGTTAGAACAATTAACCAGTGGAACAACCTGCCTCCAGAAGCGGTGAATGCTCCAACACTGGAAGTTTTTAAGAAGAAACTGGACAGCCATTTGTCCGAAATGGTATACCTGCCTGAGCAGGGGGTTGGACTTGATGACCTCCAAGGTCCCTTCCAACTTTATTATTATTATTATTAATCCTTGACTTTCCACCAACGGGAATTCTGGTCCCAACCCTGATCGTAAGACGAGGACAACCTGTCGCGAGGTTAGTGATCTGCAGGAGGTGTGACTGAAGAGAACAGTGCTAGCAATCCCGCCACTGCTTATCTCAGGGAACAAGAGCTCCCTCCTTTGCTGAAGACGTTGCCTCTGCTTCGTTCTCTCTGCAGCTCCGGCAGAGCAAACGTTTGACCTCCTTGTACGTCGTCGTCAGCTCTGGGTTTAGCAGCACTTCAGGGGGTCTTTCTTCCCATCCCCGGAAAGGTGGGATATTCCACTTTCTCACCAGCCGCTTCTACGACATCGAAAGCTTTGTGGAAATCGGCCAGAAGTTAAAGAGATGGAAAATGGAAATAGGAAACAAGTAGGTGTGCCGGGGGGGGGGGGGGGGGGGGGGGATTCTAAAATCTCCCTGTAACTCCTTGCTGTAGGATAGAGTTCCTGCATTGGACATATGTGGATATAGAACTCGTGAATTTGTCTTCCCAGGCATCTTCAAAGCAGGCTCTGGCGGGGAACTCTGGGAATTGTAGTTCCAGGCATCTTCAAGCAGCCTGTCTGGGGACTCTGGGAATTGTAGTCCCGGGGCATCTTCAAAGCGGCGGCTGGGGAACTCTGGGAATTGTAGTCCAGGCATCTTCCAAGCATGCTGGCTGGGGAACTCTGGGAATGGAAGTCCAGGAATCTTCAAGCATGCTGGCTGGGGAACTCTGGGAATTGTAGTCCAGGAATCTTCAAGCATGCTGGCTGGGGAACTCTGGGAATTGTAGTCCAGGCATCTTCAAGCATGCTGGCTGGGGAATTCTGGGAATTGTAGTCCAGGCATCTTCAAGCATACTGGCTGGGGAACTCTGGGAATTGTAGTCCAGGAATCTTCAAGATGGTGACTGGGGAACTCTGGGAATTGTAGTCCAGGCATCTTCAAGCATGTTGGCTGAGGAATTCTGGGAATTGTAGTCCAGGAATCTTCAAGCATGCTGGCTGGGGAACTCTGGGAGCTGAAGTCCACACACGACATGGAAGTCTTCCATAATCAGACTTTCTCAAGGAGGTGTTTTTTTTACCTTTTCCATCCATAGGTATGACGTCGTCCTGCACGAGCGTTATGGCGGTGATATCGGAGCTGCCATCTTTGTCCTGAAAATGCAAGGGGCCATTCGGTATGCGGTGCCTGTTTTATCCACAAGCGCATGGTGGGAGGGCTGTATCTTTTCCTCCCTTCCAATCACCTGGACTCACACCTGACCACAATATTTGGGGTCTCAATATTAGGTGGCGAACTCCCTTCAACTGCTACCTGTGTTGAGATCAGGAGAGTTTAATATTTCCTCCCCCCCCCCATGAAAAACAGGTTTATTCTGCTTTAGTTTCCAGGACCAAATGGATTGGTATCGCGTGAACTCGAAAGAGGAAGGAAGCATAGATTTTCTAGAGTATATTGGAAAGTCCTTGGAAGCCATCGATCTCAGCGGTTCCGTCATCAATTACATCGGCCTGAAAAACTTTGGTGAGAAATCGGGCTACGTTTGAGGCCAAGGAAGCTTTGGATGGCAGTATAGGTGGTCCTCGGCTTATAGCCGTTGATTTAGCCACCATTCAAAGTTACCGCGGCATCGAAAAAAGCAACAGGCCCTGGCCCCCTTTTGCAGCATTCCCTGCGGTCGCGTGATCCAAAATTCGGACACTTTGGGACGCCGGCATTCATTTACGACAGTTGCGGACTCCCGGGGTCCCGTGATCGCCCTTCCGACATGCAGAGTCAACGAGGGAAGCGAGGTTTACCCAACGGTGGCCCGGTTCGCTTAACGACTGCCGTGATTGGTTTCACCGCCATGACCGTCCAATGGGGTGCGACTCGAGGGCTCCTTTGGCTTAGCCACAGAGGTTCTGCTCCCAGTTGTGGTCGTGAGCCAAGGACTCTGTGCAGTGTTGTGTTTGGCTACAAAGAAAGGCAGCCTTGTGGCTTTTGAAATGAGATGCCCAGATAAGGCCTAAGGTGGGAATGAGCTTGTTCCAAGCTTGGGGCAAAATACCAGAGACCAGTTTTTGAGGTTAGGCTTGGGGTGGCCTAGCTGGGGTCAAAATGGCTATTCTGACAACCGGTCAGGCACTCTTTAAGGTTGGAAGGTGTCGGTTGTGCAAGGTTTTCCGTGTCTTTGGGATGTCTTGGGGATATGGAGAAGATTCTGTGCGCTAGCCAGAATTGACGAACACAAGTCAAAAAAGCCACAGTTGAATGAGCTTGAGTGAATTCCTATAAGAACCAATGATACTCTTCTTCCTTCCCCTGCCCTCCCCCTCTCTCCTCTCCTCCCCTTCCTTCTTCCTTCCCCCTGCCCTTCCCTCTCCTCCCCTTCCCTCTCCCCCTCCTGCCCTTCCTCCTTCCCTGTGCTCTTCCTCTCCTCCTCCCCTTCCTCCTTCCCCCTGCCCCTCCCTCTCCTCCCCTTCCCTCCTCCCCCTCCTGCCCTTCCTCCTTCCCATTGCCCCTCTTCCCCTCCCTCTCCTCTCCCCTTCCTCCCTGTGCCCTTCCTCTCCTCCTCCTTTTCCTCCTTCCCCCTGTCCTTCCGTCTCCTCTCCTTCCCCCCCGCCCCTCCTCCTTCCCTTCCCCCCTGTCCCTCTCCTCCTCATTGCCCCTCCTCCCCCTGTTCCCCCTCACCCCCTCCTCCTACTTGGATGGATTTTATACCTGGCTTTTCTTTACAGGCTTATGTAGCACAGAATTCCTCAACCTTTCTGGGGGTGGAGAGAGGGGTGGTTCTCTGCAAGTGGGGATGTGCTCCCGCTCAGCCGTTGCTTCCGCCGGCGCCAGTTCTGAAAGGCCTGGGGGTGGGGGGGTGGGAGGGGTGGGGGGGGGACCCCGATGTAGCAGATTCCCATTCTTTACCACTGCAGCAGCACCACCTTTGTGAGGTGCCATAGTAAGAAGGACATGGGGCGGGGGTGGGGAGAGAGACTTGGAAGGTGTGTGTCTCTCCACTCCCAGTCTGGCACCAGAGCCGCTACACCACCCTAGCTGTGGCCTAGCCCACATTCATAATCTGCGCCCTGTAAACTTTAATTACGTCTAACTGTCCTGCCCGCCATGAGTTACAGGGCCATTTGCAACCTTTGCCCTGGTTGTTGTGTTTTTTTTTTCACTGCAAAAGTCTCCCCGATGTTTCCCGGACTTTCAGGCGTGGTTGTGCTTTTGAGTTTGGTGCCTGTTTTCAATCCTCCTGGATCCTCCCACAGGTAACCTGACGGGCCTGAAGCATTTGGACCTGAGCAGATGTTCCTTCATCGATGACTGGTGCCTGAGCCAGCTGCACCCCTTCGCGGAGACCCTGCAAACCTTGTCTTTGGCGGGCTGTTCCCGGATCACTGAGAAAGGGCTGACGTGTCTCCACCACTTTCAGTAAGTGCAGCCGTGGATCGGGCGTGTCTCGAATCGCGGGGCTTCCCTCCAGGGCTGGGAAAAGAGAGAAGCAGACCTGGAGTTTTCCCAGGGAATACCAAGCGCCTTAGATCGTGGTGTGAGTCATAGCATCCTTGAGTTGGAAGGGGGCTTTAGAGGTCATGTAGCCCGACCCATTATTCAGCACTCACTACAACATACTCAGCTTGAATTTTGAACTCTTCCATCGTAAACTCAGTCTGTAAGCCAGAGGGGTCCAGTCTGGTACCTCTGGGAGATTTATATATATTTATTTGCATCCTGCCTTTATCGTTTTTACCAATAACTCAAGGTGACTGACATATCCAACACAATTTCCTCCTGTTTTCCTCGCAACAGTCCTGAGAGACGGGTTAGGGCTGAGAGAGGGACTTGCATAAGGTCACCAGCTGGCTTTTCTGTCAAAGGCGGGACTAGAACTCACAGCCTCCTGGTGATTGGCCCAGAGCCACCCAGCTGGTTTTCATGCCTAAGGCGGGACTAGAACTCACCGCCTCCTGGTGATTGGCCCACCCAGCTGGCTTTCATGCCTAAGGCAGGACTAGAACTCACAGCCTCCTGGTGATTAGCCCAAAGTCACCCAGCTGGCTTTCATGCCTAAGGCAGGACTAGAACTCACAGCCTCCTGGTGAAAGCCGACTGGGTGATGTTGGGCCAATCACCAGGAGACAAGGAGTTCTAGTCCCGCCTTGGGCATGAAAGCCGACTGGGTGATTTTGGGCCAATTACCAGGAGACTGGGTGTTCTAGTCCCACTTTGGGGACTATGAAAGCTGACTGGGTGACTTTGAGCCAATCCCTCTCCCTTAGCCAGTCCACCTTGCAGGATTGTTATTACGGGGCAATTAGGAAGACGTATTAGTATTAGGTATGTTTACCATCTTGAGCTATTTATAAAAATAATAAAGGCGGGATATAAACAAAAAGTAAATAAGGAGACGGCAGGCTTATCTTTTCAGACAAGAGGCGCGGGGTCAATGGAAGCAGTGGGGAAACCCCTACATTAATTCTCTTGCAGAAATTTGGAACGCTTAGATGTCTCCAACCTTCCTTCTGTTCCTCACCCGCTGTTAATTCGGATTCTCCTGGAAGAAATGTTGCCCCAGTGTTATATTGTGGGGATGGACAACCATGAGAACGTGGACTTTCCCACCCCACGGGAAAGAGAGAGGACTTTCTAGACACCCAGCAAGATCTCCACTTGAACCAAAACGGACAAAACTGCCTTTGAAACAGTTCTTTAAATCTTCCTGTTCCCTGCTCCGCTCCCCTTTGATACACACACACAGAGACCTTTGTTTTAAAGCCGACTGTTGTGGACCAGGCTAGCTGTGGATTGTATGAATCAAGGTCAACACCCCTGATGTGGCGGCAGGTGAGGGAACTTCTAAAGGATGCCAGTTAATTCATTATTTTTAATGGCAGCAGCATAATAAATGGGGTCTCCCTATTTAGGTGGTGAGTTCACCCTGAAGCGGCTCGTTTTCCACTTTTTGAAGGAGGTGACTTGAATAGATCATTTTTTAAAAAAAAAGTCTGTCGTTGCACCTTTGATTTAATGAACTGAAAAGCGGAAAGATTTCCCCCCCTCGACATGCCTTATTACCAAATGGGCTGAATTAAGTTTTGGACATCCAGCAGCTAGAGAGAGAGAGACCGAGAGGGGGGGGGGAAATGCCCTCGAAGAGGGTGGATCATAATTTTTGGATCTGAACTGAAAAGGAGATTTGCTGGAAGAGAATGAAAAAAAAAAGAAAAATCCACAAGAGTCCCACCTTTGTCTCTCAGGGAAGAAATCAGATTGGCAGGTAGACTCCCTCTGAATAAGGAGGTTCTGCTTCTCGGGAGCCGGCACGGGGTGTTAAGAGGTAGGGCGAGGGCTGCTGTTCAGGAGGCAGCTGTGAGCACAGCTGCCTCACCTTGAGCCGTCTTACCTGGGAAGGGAAAAAAAACCAATTTCACTTCTTCCTTGCTCATTTACATATGCAAATAGCTGCTGCTGCTGCTGCTTTTTTTCCCCTGCATGACATCGGTGCTTTACCCATGGGGAGGGGGGAGGTTAAAAGACCTGCCACCCGTTTTTATCAGGTTTGTTGATAGCTCTGGGGTGGAAAGCCGCAGCTGCGAAACACCTGAGCTTCCAGCGCTGCAGGCCGTTGATGAAAACAATCTTTTTTTTTTTTTGCAAGTGAGAACATGCCTTAGTGGCTGACTGGCAACCCGCAGGATTTGCACGAAGCAGCCTTTGCAACAGCTGAATAGGGGAAAAGGTTTGGGTTGTGTAGCCTGAGCAAGCCATTCCTTGTGTTCTTTACACACACACACACACACGCACGCACACAATTCTTCACACGGTTTCTGTCTCCTCTCCCAGAGCCGTTTGGGATAAGCGAGCAAAGGAGAACCCGTAACGGCACGGTCCTGGGTGGATTCAGCCTAGGAAAATCCTCAACTCGGCCAACGTATCATCTGCAGCCAGGTGGGCTTTTCAGCCTCAGCTACCTTGCAAAGTGGTGATTAGAGCAAGCTGGAGCTCCTTTCATCCTATTGCATTTAACTATCACATTCTTACAAACTCTGTTGGCATTCATTTTGGATGGACACTCTAGGACAGGGGTCTTCAAACTTGGCACTTTTATGACTTGTGGACCTCAAATCCCAGAATTCCTCAGCCAGCCTCCATTTTGTTTGTTAGATTTAAGACAGGGGTCTTCAAACTTGGCCCTTGGATGACTTGTGGACCTCAACTCCCAGAATTCCTCAGCCAGCCTCCATTTTGTTTGTTAGATTTAAGACAGGGGTCTTCAAACTTGGCCCTTTGATGACTTGTGGACCTCAACTCCCAGAATTCCTCAGCCAGCCTCCATTTTGTTTGTTAGATTTAAGACAGGGGTCTTCAAACTTGGCCCTTGGATGACTTGTGGACTTCAACTCCCAGAATTCCTCAGCCAGGCACGCTGAGGAATTCTGTCCACAAGTCATCCAAGGGCCAGGTTTGAAGACCCCTGTTCTAGGAGTTGAAGTCTGCTGGCCGGGGGGGAATTCTAGGAGTTGAAGTCCCCACAACCTAAAGTGTATTGACTGGGCAGTTCTGGGAGTTGAAGTCCATCCATCTTAACACCATGCTGGTTAGGGAAACCCACCCATCTTAAAACTTGTCAAGGTTGAAAAACCCAGGTAGCCCTTGACTTACGGCCACAATGGGGCCCCCAAATTTCTGTGGCTAAGCGAGACGGTTGTTAAAGCGATTTTGGCCCCGTTTTACGACCTTTCTTGCCACATTGGTTAAGTGAATCACCGCAGTTGTTCACTTAGGAACACGGACGTTAAGTGAAACTGGCTTCCCCGTGGGCTTTGCGTGTGGCAAAAGGGGATCACAAGACCCCGGCACACTGCGATAGTCGTAACTATGAGTCAGTGGCCAAGCGTCTGAATTTTGATCCCGTGATTATAGGGGATGCTGCGACGGACGTAAGTGTGAAAAACGGTCATAAGTCACTTTTTTTCAGTGCCGTTGTAACTTTGAACGGTCACTAAATGAACTGTTGTAAGTTCGAAGGACTAGCTGCAGTTTCCCACCCCTGCCCTAAATGATGCTAGTCTCTGTCCTCTCTGTCGCATGCCCACTGCAATATTTCTTGTGTGTGTGTATGTGTGTGTGTGTGTGTGTATAGATCTATCCTTTTTGAGCTGTGAGCTCTCCTCCCCTCCATCCTAGAGAAAGAGCTAAGCGTAGTCACAGTTTATTTTTAACATCTGCGTCTTCTCCCACCTATCCAGGTCACCGTCCGCTTTTATCGCTTCCTTCGGTGCTGGTTTCTTCTGAAACGGAGGGGATTAAATTGTAGGTGATTGAATTGTGTAAGCAGCACAATGATCCTCTTTGACACCCAGCCAAGCTTGCAGACGGCCAAAGGCCTTGTTAGTCCTCAATTCCTTTTTTTTTTTTTCCTTCTTCTTCCTTCCTTCCTTCCTTTTTTAAATTCTTCGCAGGCCTTCGGTGGTTTGACAGCTGACAAGTTTCTGTGGGTTTTCTTTTAACTTACTTACTTACTTTAAAAAAAAGATGCGTGATATGGGAAGTTTTGCCAGGGAAATTATAGGCGAGTCACTAAAAATGGAACTTTTTCATCACACCTCGGGAGTGTTGCCTACGGCGCCTTGCTTTCCCGCGAGTGTGTGCGACTATATCGGCTCCCTTCTGAAATTCATCTTGAGCCAGCTCTTGGCTGTCATTCTTGGTTTCTTTTTTTTTGGGGGGGGGGGGTTCTTCATTAGAAGAGCTACTTCTGTTTCTCCATGGGAGGAGTGATAACAGGTGGTCCTCGACTTACGAACACAATTGAACCACAAAATTCCTGTTGCTAAGGGAGACGGTCGTTAAGCGATTTTGGCCCCGTTTTACGACCTTTGTTGCCACCGTTGTTAAGTGAATTATTGAAGATCAGTTAGTAACACGGCTAGGAAGCTAATCTGGCTTCTTCCCCATTGACTTTGTTTGTCAGAAGGTCGCAAAAGGGGACCGCGTGACCCCCAGGACGCTGCGACCGTCATAAATACGAGTCAGTTGCCAAGCGTCTGAATTTGGATCACGTGACCGCGAGAAGGCTGCAAGGGTCGTAAGTGTGAAAAAAGGTCATAAGTCCCTTTTTTCAGTGCCGTTGTAAACTTCAAACAGTCACTAAACCAATGATTGTAACTGGAGGACTAGCTGTATGTTCCAAACTCCTTTCTGCGCAATGGACCTGGCATTTATTTCTGCGCGATATATTCTGCATTTCTTTGTGCACAATGTATTTGAGAACGGTGGAAACCTCGGTCTTGGTTAAAAGCTGGGATCTAGCAACCCTTTTTACAGATTCTACCAGACTCTTTTGGCTGAATGACTCTCCTACTAAGCCTCAGATTTTTGTGGAAAGGAAGTCCTTTTCTGGTTAATTCATTTTTATTGAATTTATTCACTGCCCGTCTTTCTATCGCACAGCTCTGAGCGGTTTACAGTCTAATAAAAACAATATTGTAAAAGGCTGAAACTCTTGAGTCCTATCTTGGGCATGAAAGCTAGCTGGGTGACTTTAGGCCAATCATTGGGAGACAGTGAGTTCTAGTACTGTCTTGGGGCATGAAACCTGGCTAGGTGGCTTTGAATCAATCACCGGGAGACAGTGAGTTCTAGTCCCACCTTAGGCATGAAAGCCAGTTGGGTGACTTTGGACCAATCACCGGGAGACGGTGAGTTCTAGTCCCACCTTAGGCATGAAAGCCAGTTGGGTGACTTTGGACCAATCACCGGGAGACGGTGAGTTCCCACCTTAGGCATGAAAGCCAGTTGGGTGACTTTGGACCAAGCACGGGAGGGCATGACGTTTTGACTTTGGAGTCCCACCATTAGGGAGACGGTGAGTTCTAGTCCCACCTGAGGCATGAAAGCCAGTGGGGCTTTGACCAATCACGGGAGACGGTGAGTTCTTATCCCACCTTAGGCATGAAAGCCAGTTGGGTGACTTTGGACCAATCACCGGGAGACGGTGAGTTCTAGTCCACTTAGGCATGAAAGCCAGTTGGGTGACTTTGGACAAATCACCGGGACGGTGACGGTGAGTTCTTTGGAGTCCCACCTTAGGCATGAAAGCCAGTTGGGTGACTTTGGACCAATCACCGGGAGACGGTGAGTTCTAGTCCCACCTTAGGCCTGAAAGCCAGTTGGGTGACTTTGGGCCAGTCCCCTCCCTCTCACCCTAACCCACCTCACAGGGTTGTTGTGGGGAAAATAGGAGGAGGAGGAGGAAGTATTAGGTAGGTTCACCACCTTGAGTTAATATAAAGCAATAAAGGCAGGATAAAAAAAATATCTAATAAAACAGGAAGATAATAAATACATTAAAGTGAAACATGCCCAGTCACACCCCTAGTTTGCCCTTGTTTACCCCACCCTGCCAAGCTACGCTTCCCTGTTCTTGATCTGCAATGGCTCCCCTGGGAATCTTATGCCCTATCCCCATCTACTTTCCCATTTATAGCACCATTAAACACCTAATTGCTTTTCAGATTTCTTGGCAAACTCTTCCCCCCCCCCCCTGTTTAGGATTCTCACATCCTTTCCAGATGAGATAGCAAACAAAATAACACACTACAAAATAGTATTTGTGAGAAGAGCGTGATTAAAGGCTGATAGAGATCTTTGTTGCTTTATTGCCCAACGGTTCACAGCTAAATGAATAGGTGAGCTTGACTTAGTGCAGTGTTTTTCAATCCCTGGCAGCTTTCAGAAGGGTGGACTTCAACTCCCAGAATTCCCCGGCCACTGGGGAATTCTGGGACTTGAAGTCCACCCCTCTTTAAAGTTGCTGAAATTGAGAAGCACCATTATAAATAAAAAGAAAGCTGACAGAAGATCATAAGCACAGCGGCCATTTCACTTAGCGACTGCTTCGCTTAATGGTCAAGTTGCTGGTCCCAATTGCAGCAACCTAGACGTACCCAATTCCAGCAACCGTTCCTTGTATGTTTTAGCCTCCAGTCCCCTGATCATCTTTGTTGCTCTTCTCTGCACTCTTTCTGGAGTCTCGACATCTTTTTTACATCGTGGCGACCAAAACTGGATGCCGTATTCCAAGTGTGGCCTTACCAAGGCCTTGTAAAGTGGTGTATTAACACTTCACGTGATCTTGATTCTGTCCCTCTGTTAACGCAGCCTAGCACTGTGTTGGCTTTTTTTGGCAGGCCAAGGACTGCCTGTAATTATCAAAGGAAAAGACCACATGCCCAGTCAAGGAATTTGGAATTTGGCCAGCATTTGCATTCAGAATCGGCTTGAGAGAAATTAAAATGCTGCCTTACAATGGAAAAATTGGGCTGCTTCTGTTCTCCCAGTAATTGAATGAGGCACATTCAGGTTGCTATCGAGGATGTGATCATCCTAAGTCTTCCGCAACACATAATTAACACATTGGAATTGGAATCTATTACCCCGATGATCATCTATATCTTTTAATTACCAGGCAGGTGCAAACAACATCCTGAAACCAAATGTGATGACCAACGGATTCCTTAGTCATCGCAAGGAGCACAATTTAGTGGGAAATGAGGGCAGAACCCAGAGGTGATGGAATTAAAGGTTTCCTTCCCAGAAGTTTTGGTCTTTGGGGGTATTTTAAAAATGTCACCTGTTGCTCTAGCACAGGGGTGGGGAACCTTGGCTCTTTTATGACTCGTGGACTTGCAACTCCCAGGAATTCTGGGAGTTGGAGCCCACAAGTCATAAAAGTGGCCAAGATTGGAGATCCCTGCCCTACACACCATCCCTTGCTAGGCGATTTTTTTGCAAATCTGGTTCTCCAACATTGAGGGACGTGATGGTAAGGAGCAGTCAAGGGTGACCTTTGAATTCTCGATATGTTTTCTGCCCCCAAGGAGCTCAACGTGTTTGGCTCAAATTGAGTGGCCTGCGGTCTTTTCCTGCCTCCACCTGGTCGTCCCTCTCTCAAGGCAGAAATTCTTGTGGAAATTTCCACCAAGCGTGTTTTCCATTCCACGAGTGATGAGTTGGCACCAGAGATTCCCCCCCACCCCCGCGATGGTGCCAAGATCTGCATCTCAAACTGCCAGGATTTTTAATATGCAAAGTTTCGGCCTTTGCTTCCAGCCAAACTTTGGTTAGAACAATTGCTTCGTTTTAAATTTGCATCGTGAACGATTGCAAAACAGGAAGAGCAAGCGGTAGGGACCTAAACTGCTGGTTACCTTCACCCTTCAATTCCTGGCTTTTCCAGCTCGGTCACTTAAGTGCCGAGTTTACACGACCTCAAAAAAGCCGACGCTGAAGGAGACGCTTCTGGCAAAGAGAGTCAGCAGAGAAGGTCGGTGCTGCCCTGCAGATTACAGTAAATTGGCTTAGTTCTAACAGGGCAATCAGAAATAAACCTCCGTTGAGTTATCAATGACAAGACACTCGCAAATACAGAACATTTATTATACCCATTAGAAAACTACAACCGTTACATTACTTTTCGACATAATCGCCATTCAGATTGAGGCACTGGTCATCACGTCTTACAAGGTTTGAAATTCCTTAGTAGTAGCAGTCGCTCAGTGCCACATCTGAACTATGGGGGAGGGGGGTCATCAAAAACATCCCAACGGAATTGCTTCCAAAGTTCTTGGGTGTGTCTAGCGGTGTGCGGGCGAGCATTATCGTGAACCAACAACACCACCCCGGAAGTCAGCGTGCCCCGACACTTGTTACGGATGGCTCGTTTTGAGTTTTCGTAATGTTTCACAGTAGACGTCTGAATTGACGGTCGAACCACGCTCCATGAACTTCACTAGCTGTACTCTTCACATCTGGCGGTGTTTTTTATGCCACCGCTTCCGGTGTGGTGTCGGTTCACGATAGTTGTAGTTTTCTAATGTGTATAATGACAGTTCTGTATCTGAGTGTCTGTCATTGATAACCAAATGGAGGTTTAGTTCCGAATTGCCCTCGTATATCCTGAACCAGAGGTCCCCAACCTTTTGGGCACCAGGGACCGGTTCCGTGGAGAGAGGTTTTTCCACGGACCGGAGAGTGCGTGGTTTTGTGTGCTGCCTACATCCCACGGATGGGGCTTTGCTTGTTTGTGCGGACCGGTTGCTGGCATGCTGCGGCCCGGTACCGGTCCACAGACCCAGGGGTTGGGGACCCCTGTCCTAAACTGTCTCTTAAACCAGCTTCAGAAATTCTAATCCAGGCTGCAGTGGATGGACAACTGGGCTGCTACAGATGGTCCTCCGCTTAACGACAGCTCATTTAGTGACCGTTCAAAGTTACGACGGCACTGAAAAGAGTGACTTAGGACCATTTTTCACACTTATGACCCTTGCAGCATCCCCATGGTCACATGATCAAAATTTAGACGCTTGGCAACTGGCTCCTATTTATGACGGTTGCAGCATCCCGGGGTCATGTGATCCCCTTTTTGCGCCCGTGTGACAAGCAAAGTCCACGGGGGAAGCCAGATTCACTTAACAATTGAGTCACTTAACATATCAACTGTGGTGATTCACTTAACAACCGCGGCAAGAAAGGTGGTAAAATAGGGCAAAACTCTTAACAAATGTCTCACTTAACAACATAAATTTTGGGCTCCATTGCGGTCATAAGTCGAGGACTGCCTGTATAATCACGGTGTCTGATAGGTTGTTCTGCAGTTGCCCTGTCCCACCCAAACAGGAGGACCACCTTGGCTGACCATCTCCCACTGGACCGGTCTACCAAAACTGCCCTTTGCCTTTCAGGAACTATTGCCTTCTTACTACAGTCCTTGACTTAACGACCCATCACCTTAGCGGCTGTTTGAAGTTACAACAGACCCTCCAAAAGTTACTTATGACCTGGTTTCGAAGTTCTGACGTTGCCCCCACCCTGCGGTTATGTAACCACATTCTGAGCGCCCAGCAAACAATCCCATCTTTATGGCAGTTTGTAGCACCCTTGTAGTCACACGACAGTGATTTAATGATTTTTGTCACGTGACATTGATTTATGATGGGGTGTTTTTTTTTTGCTGAAAACTGGCATTTACTTCCTATTTTGGGCACACGCCGGTTCCTAGTGAACAGTGGGCTTCCTTAAAAACTGTTGTGATTGCTTAAAAAAAACTGCTGTGAAAAAGGTTGTTAGATTGGGCCTGATCCTGTGATGACCTGCTTTATGATCTTAATTGCCAGCCTCAGTTATGGTCATAACTTGCCAGGTGTTTGCATACAAGGATGCTTACACATACACACACACACACACAGGTACACACACAGTGTATTATCTCCTTTGCCGTTAACGCGAACTCTGTTATCTTTCCCTGGAAAGTGCCCTCGCTACTCTAATGAGCAGCCAGGAACACGTTGTGCTTTCATTCTGACCTTGTGTTGTAGCCCTACAGAACGACAATAGCAAGCGAGAACAAAGCGATCAGCTTCCGATAAAGGAGGATATTTTGTAGCTCAAGGTTGAACTGAGGGGTCCTTGGTGCTCTCTGTAATTGCAGACATTTCATAACCCAACTAGGTAACCTCATCAGTGCTAGAAGGGAGTGGGGTTTGTGAAGGAGAAGGAAGGAGGAGGAGGAGGAGGATGACGACAACTGTGGGGTCCTTGGTGCCCTCTGAGCTTGGTTGTTTTCTTGCAGACATTTCATGACCCAACTAGGTAACCTCATCAGTGCTAGAAGGGAGTGGGGTTTGTGAAGGAGGAGGAAGAGGAGTGTGGGGTCCTTGGTGCCCTCTGAGCTTGGTTGTTTTCTTGCAGACGTTTCATGACCCAACTAGGTAACGTCATCAGAGCTAGCAGGGGGAGAGGTTTGCTTTCACTTCTTCGAAGTTCAGTGCTTATAGAAAAAGAAATCAATTGTTATACTAATCGTGATTGGAACCTTCGGAGTGATAACAGAATAGCAGAGCTGGAAGGGACCTCGGAGGTCTTCTAGTCCAACCCCTTGCTCAAGCAGGAGACCTTACACCATTTTAGACAAACGGTTGTCCCATCTCTTCGTAAAAACCTCCAAAAATATTTGAATGACTTCCTCAATATCTGCAATGATTGAAATTATCAGAACTGAACTGTGGAAAGACAGGTAACCCATTCCTTGGCGATGGGCCCAGCCGAAAGTGGGGGTGCTCTGCCCTGCATTACAAAACCGGCATAGCAACAGACACACCACTCTCAGAAGCCAGCAGGTTGAGTAGGCGGGATACTAAAAAGGTTCTTCTGGCGCT
Source organism: Azemiops feae (assembly GCA_023970755.1). Lineage (NCBI taxonomy): Eukaryota > Metazoa > Chordata > Lepidosauria > Squamata > Viperidae > Azemiops > Azemiops feae. The sequence goes on along the minus strand of JALGBA010003873.1, from coordinate 313,906 downwards.
GTATGTGGTTAGGAAGAGGCCTCTCTGGGTGGGGGAAGAATCCCTAAAAATAAATAAAGAAAAACTTGGGTTAGGAGTTTTATTTGGAAGCCTGGCTCAGTCTGTGCGGCTTCTGGTGGATGGATAGTTGTCCTCTAAGGCTAGTAGAAGCCAGCTGCTGTAACTGGGGCCATGATTGGATGTTTTGAAAGGATGGAGAGAGAGGGAGGGAGGGAGGGAGGGAGATAGGAATGGATGGATGGATGGATGTATAGATAAATGGATGACAGATAAGATAGATTAGATAGGTAGATAGGTAGATAGGTAGAGAATAGGTAGAGGAATAGATGGAAGTTGCATGGATGGATGGATGGTTAGATGAATGGATGATAGAAAGATAGACAGAAGAATGGATGCATAGTGGATAGATATATAAAATAGATAGATAGATAGATAGATAGATAGATAGATAGATAGATAGATAGATAGATAGATGATAAATAGATGGAAGTTGCATGGATGGATGGATGGTTAGATTAATGGATGATAGAGAGATAGAGGAATGGATGCATAGTAGATAGATAGATAGATAGATAGATAGATAGATAGATAGATAGATAGATAGATGGAAGTTGGATGGATGGATGGTTAGATGAATGGATGATAGAAAGATAGACAGAGAGGAATGGATGCATAGTGGATAGATAGGTAGGTAGATAGATAGATAGATAGATAGATAGATAGATAGATAGATAGATTGATTGATTGATTGATTGATTGATTGATTGATTGATTGATTTTGGTGCCTTGAAGTCAGTGTAGGCAACTGTCTGGACAGATTCCTGCTGTTTTCTGGGGAAGGGTCTTTTCATTACCTGTTTGCCAATTGCCTCCTTCCTAGCTCTGAAAGAGAGTAACTGGTTGAAGGTCACCCAGCTAGCTTCATGCTGGAGGTAGAACTGAGGGTCTCCTGGTTTATCACGATGCATCAAAACACTCCCCAGGTCTGGGGAGCTTGTTTCTGAGTAGAGCATAGAACACAGAATATCAGAGTTGGAAGGGACCTTGGAGGTCTTCTAGTCCAACCCCCAGTTCAAGCAGGAGACCCTATCTTTTGGAGAGAAGAGGAGCTCTTATTAGAAAATATTTATTTTCTTAGCATTTGACTCCGCTTAACCTTAGAGCAAGTCCAATTTGCTTGGACAGAGTACAAAAAACGTATTAGAAAATGTTTGTTTTCCTAGTACTTGACTGAGCTTGACCTTAAAGGCACCTTTAATTTGCTCTAAAGGCTTCTTGTTTCGTCAGAGCACAAAGCTGCGTTTTCCTGACACCCTTAAAGGGTGGGCATTTACCAGCAGGCTTTCCAAAAAAAGGAGAAAGAGCTTTTCTTGAGTATAGACAGAGTGCTTCCAGGTAAGCCCGAACGAGTTAGAAGCGGGAAGTCTCCACGGGCAATGACCAGAAATGAAATAAAGAACCAACTTGGCCTTCGCCCCCTGTCCTGCAAGCTCAAGAACCCGACTGGCTGCCTTCTGCTCCTTCAGAGGCAATCATGAGGACTAGCGCCAGATTCCAACCCGCCAGCTTTAAACGGCGGCCGGACCTTTCCCCAGCGGCGCCCGGCGAGCCCCCCCCCCCCAAGGGACGCTCAGCTCTTCCTGGACCCGTGCACGCTTCCAGAGAGGGAGACTCAGACGTTTCGCCCGAAGGCCGGGGCCGGGATTCCGGGTGTCCGTTGGAATCAGGAGCGCGCATCTTCCGCCTTCCTTGCTCCGCTCCTGCCTGCCCGGAGCGGCGAGATCCCTCAGCCCGGCAGCGCGGGGGTCTTCTCGCTCCGGTGCCGGCAGAAGCGCGTCTCCAGGGCATTTCTGCAGGAGAAGCTCGGGCAGCGAGAGGAGGAGAAGGAAGGAGGAAGGAAAGAAGAAGGAAGGAAGAAAAGGGAAAAGGGGGCAAGGAGATAGAGAAGGAAAGAGAAAAAGAAGAGGAGAGGGAGAAAGAAAAAGGAGGAGAAAGGGGAGAAGGAGAAAGGGAAGGAGAGAGGAAGGCAGGAGAAGAAGAAGAAGGGAAAGAGAAGGATAGAGAAGCAAAAGAGAGGAAGAGAAGGAGAAAGAAAAGAGAGGAGAAGAGAAGGAAGGAGAAAGGGAAGGAGATAGGAGGAGGAAGAGGGAAGGAGAGAAGGGAGAGAAAAGGGGAAGGAGAGAAGGAGAGAGAAAAAGAAGGAGAAGGAGAAAAAGGAGAAGGAAAAGAGGAGGAGGAGATGGAGGAGGGGAAAAGGAAGGCGTAGAAAAGGGGGAAAGGGGGAAGGAGATAGAAAAGGAGAAAGAAGAAGAGAGAGGAAGAGAAGGAGAGGGAGGAGGAGGGCCCCGGACGGCGCAACCGCCCCGATTCTCCGTCGGATTCAGGGGAACTCCACCCTCGCTTCTCTGCCTTCCCTTCCCCTCCCTCCCTCCGCGCGGCGCCCGCCCAAGGCAGCCGGCGAGCCCAGCGCCGGAGCCAGCATGCCGTCCAGGCGGAGGGAGCCGCTTCGCCGCCCTGCCCGGCGAGGCTCCTAGCAATCGCCCCCGGCCGAGGAGCAGCGACCTGCGCCGGGGTCAGCCCACTCCATCCACTATGTAAGTCTGGGCAAGGGGGGGGGGGGAATGCTGCGCTGCTGCTGCTGCTGCTGCAGGAAAAGACCCCCATCCCGGAGCCGAAACCAAGGCTTCCTGGGTGGGTGGGGGGCTTTGGAAGGGAAGGAGCTGGTCTGCGTGGGATTCTGGTCTCCTGGGAAAAGGTTGGGGATGCCAGAGACACCTCCTTGGTCTGGAGAGGGTCTGTCAAGAAGCCCCCCCCCCCCGCCATTAAAGAGAAGGCAAGGGAGGGTTTGAAGTAAGACCAAAGAAGAGACTAGACAGTCACTTGTCTGAAATGGTATATATATATAGGGTCTCCTGCTGGAGCAGGGGGCTGGACTAGAAGACCTCCAGGGTCCCTTCCAGCTCTATTCCATTCTAATCTGGAATCTGCTGGAGCTTCAGAGCACCTGGGAGGTCAAGAAAGTGGGAGGGGAGGCTCTCTTTGAGGAGGGGCAGAGGAGGAGGAGGATGGTGGGAGTGGGGGAACCCTCCAGGGGAAAAAAAATGAGGCTGTGCCAGGCTCTCCGCAGGTGCCTCTCCTTCTGACGTGTGAGGGGGCCAAGCAGGTAGCAGGGAAGGCGAAGAGGCCTTCCTGGGTTCCTTACCAGGGCAACGCAGGTTGCTGCGAAGTGTTTCTCTGCCAGGCAAGTGAGGACTCATCAGCCCTGGCGATGGGAGGAAGAGGTTATGTGGGTGAGAAACGAAACGAAAACCCAGCTTCGGAGTGGCTTTTAATTGGTCCGGCTTCTCTTCCCCCCAAAAGGGCATCGCTGCACTGGGGAGAGATACGGTCAGTTTAGTACAGGTTTTAGAACTTGTGAGCCACCCAGAGTGGGCCTGTATATGGGAGACGGGTAGCATGAAAATTCAATAAGTAGATAAAAATCCAACAAAGGAGAATATTTGTAGCTCAGGGTTGACATGAGGGGTCCTTGGTGCTCTCGGGGTTTGCTGGCTTTCTTGCAGACGTTTCATGAGCCAGCTAGGGAACATCAGCAGTGCCAGAAAGGAATAGGGTTTGCAGTGTGGTGGTGGTGGTGGTGGTGGTGGAGGAGGAGGAGGAGGAGTTGGAGGAAGAGGAGGAAGAAGAAGAATATAGGGACCTTGGTGTTCTCGGAGCTTAGTTGTTTTCTTGAAGACATTTCATTACCCATCTAGGTAATACCATCAGTGCTAGAAGGAAGTGGGGCTTGCGGCATAGAGGAGGAGGAGAAGGAGAAGGAGGAGGAGGAGGAGGAGGAGGAGGAGGAGGAGAAGAAGGAGGAGGAGGAGGACTGAAGGATCCCTGGTGTTCTCTGAGCTTGATTGATTTTTCTGCAGACATCTCATTACCCAAACTAGGGAACGTCATCAGGACCCCTCAAAGAAATAAAATATGGTGACCTCCATTTTTTCCACGCACGTGAAATGTAGGGTTGCAGGAGCCCCAAAGACTCTGGGCCCAAAAGGAACCATTTTTATCCCCATCTAGTCCAGCCACTCGGGGTTGGGTTGAACCTGTTGCCTTTCCCCAGCTGCCTTTTCCGCTGGCTTAGGAATCCCCACGCAACGCCGGGAATGTGTTGTGTCACGTCCCTTTTTCTCTTCCTGGGAACCCTTCTGGGCCCGACTGACGAAGGCTCCTGGGTTTTCATCGCAGTACGGGTAGTCCTCAACTTACGGCAGTTTGTTTAGTGACCCTTTGAAGTTACAACGGCACTGAACAAAGCGACTTGTGACCCTTTTTCACACCTACGACCGTTGCGGCATTCCCCACATGATCAAAATTCAGAGGCTTGCCCACTGACTCAGACTTAACGGCGGTTGCGGTGTCCCGGGGTCACGTTTGGTGACCTTTAGGGCAAGCAAAGTCGATGGGGGGAAGAAAGCCAGCTTCACTTAACAACCCGGGTGACTACCTTAACAATGGCAGCGATTCGCTGAACCACTGTGGCAAGAAAGGTCGTAAAACAGGGCCAAGCTCACTGAACAACTGTCTCACTTAGCAACGGAAGTGTTGGGCTCAATTGGGGGGAGGGGGTGTAAGTTGAGGACTGCCTGTGTTTGCAGCCGTATTTGCCCAGAATGGGGAAACGGGCTAAATGGATTCTGGCTTGTTGTTTTCGTGGGAGACGGGCGCGCCAGAAGCCGTGCCAAGGAACGACAACACCGCACGGCCAAATCCCAGGTCCAGGTCCCATCGGGCCAGGAAATGGCTTCTCCCGGAGCACTTAGCAACCGAGAGCCTCTTGGTGCTCCATTCCACCACAACTTTCCTCTCACAATTAACCTAGAAGGCACCTTTCTCTCTCTCTCTCTCCCCCTCCCTCTCTCTCTCTCTCTCCCTCCCTCTCTCTCTCTCTCTCTCTCCCTCCCTCTGAAAGGTTTTATATTTGGCTTCTTCAAAGATGCTGTTTCTCTACGCCACCTCCAGGAAGTGGAACAGGCTGATAGGAGGTGGGATAGATCTGGGGTTTGGGAGGAGCGGGAGGTTAAATCCAGGAATTTAGGGGTTTGGACATGGCGGCTGTGATGGTTTTGGCCAGTGTGACCTGCCTGAGCATAATAGGTAGTCCTCGATTTAGAAGCCTTTGTTTAGTGACCGTTTGAAGTTACAATGGCATGGAAAAAAGTGACTTATGACCTCCCTCCCTCCTTCCCTCTATCCTTATTTTCCTTCCTTCCTTCCTTCCTTCCTTCCTTCCTTCCTTCCTTCCTTCCTTCCTTCCTTCCTTCCCTCCCTCCCTCCCTCCCTCCCTCCCTTTTCTTCCTCCCTGCCTCTGTTCTTGTTCTGCCTTCCTTCCTTCCTTCCTTCCTTCCTCCTTCCCTCGCTCCCTTCCTTTTCTTCCTCCCTGCCTCTGTTCTTGTTCTCCTTCCTTCCTTCCTTCCTTCCTTCCTTCCTTCCTTTCTCTTCCCCTTCCTTCCTTCCTTCCTTCCTTCCTTCCTTCCTCCCTCCCTCCCTCCCTCCCTCCCTCCCTCCCTTCCTCCCTCCCTTCCTTTCCTTCCTCCCTGTCTCTGTTCTTGTTCTCCTTCCTTCCATCCATCCACCCATCCACCCACCCATCCATCCACCCATCCCTCCATTCCTTCTATCCAAAGTCCAACAGACTCAATTACAGGAAGATCACCTGGCTTCTGACTGTTCTCCAGACAGCTCCAAAGTTCTTTTCTATTTGACCTGCTATTTTATTTATGTCCAGGACAGATAGCAGCTGGCCATAAACTTCCCCCACTGGCACATTCCTTTCCCCAAAAAGCTCTCCTGATAGGATGTTTCGTCCTTCACGCCTGTCTTGTCCTCCTGGGCATGTTCTCCACCATCCTGGCAGCATCTCCTCAGATGCCAGCACTTAGAACTGGCAGCTCGGCTGCCTGTGTGCCTCTGAAGCTGACTCTGGAGGGCTTTTGCAGATAGGCTGGTCTGCTTCTCTTTTTGGAGAAATGTGCATAGCTCTTTGGGGTGGGGGGAGATACAGAGAGTCCTCTATTTACAACTGGAACTGACCCTGGAATTGCAGCCAAAGTTGTGTCAGTGACGAAGCAGGTCATCACACAACCAACCGTGCCCAATTTTACCCCCTTTTTTTGCAGCCGTTGTTAAGGGAACATCAGAGTCATTAAGCGAATCCATTGTCCACAATACGCTTTATTGGCCAGAAATTGGTAATAAACACCCAGCAAAAAAACATGGCAAATTGTGGCCCTGTGGCTGTGGGAAGCTGTAAATGGCCTAAATAAGAGCTTATTGCCAAACCCCCAACACGCAATCACCTAATTTTGCCCCCAACTAACCCCGAACATCAAAACCTAGAAGAATCTGGCTTGTAAATACGAGCCCCCAAATTCGAGCCCCCAGTTTTCTTTGCCTAGCAAGGCAGTGGCTAAGGGAGTTTTGCTCCGTTTACACGTCACTTGCAGTCGTTAAATGAATCGTTCGTCATTAAGTGAATCCAGCTTCCCCATGGACTTTGCTTGTTGGAAGCCGGCTGGGAAGGTTATAAATGCTGATCACGTGACCCCAGGACAATTGCAACCGTCGTAAGTACATGTCAGGGGCCAAGTGCCCGAATCTTGATCACATGACCCTGGGGATGCTGGAACGGTCGTATGTGTGAAAAACGGTTGTAAGTCACTTTTTTTTTAGCACCGTTGTGATTTTGAGCCGTCACTGAATGGTTGTAAGTTGCGGGTTACCTGTACCATTTTGGGGGTCCATCATAACCTCAAAAATCATTAATTGAGTGGTCGTAACTCAAGACTACTTATACATGTTAATAATAAAATAAGCCAGGAAATAGCAGTCTGGCCAGTCTGAATATTTTCCAGTGCATTTGGGAAGACTTTTTGCCTGAAGGAGATGGCTGGCATAAAAATGAAATAAATAAAAAGTGAGAGAGGATCATGATTTGAAAAGTTTCCTGCCTGAGCAGCGGGTTGGACTAGAAGACCTCCAAGGTCCCCTCCATCTCTTCCTGTTATTCTGAAAAACCAGGCTTGTAAACTGTTTACTTTGAGGATCTGAAAGGGAGCTGGGTAGCTGATTTCATAGAGGATCCAAAAGCCCGCAGGCAAAAGGAAAAATACACGTACGAAAAAAATATGCACGGTCAGAAGAGCTCACGGGTTTTTGGGGAGAATTTATCTACTTCTACAAATTGGTACAATTTGGGTTTTTATGTTTGGAGGACAGATATAAACTCTGTCGCAGGTCGAACAGATCAGCCTGTATGCTGGGTTTATTAAGCAGGTCCTATTAGTTATTTGGCTGTTCTTTCCAAGGGTATCTCAGTCCGAAAGGTGCATTTTAGGGTAAATATTTGAAATCGTTGCTAAAAAAAGAAAATGGGCTGCTTGCATTAAAGCGAGGCTGTGGAGGTTGTCCTTGTTTAGCGACAGCTTCATTTAGCAACGGATCTCAGCTACAATGGTGATGAAGAAGCAACTTTACGACCGATCCTCGCATTTACAGCTGTCATAGGTCTGTAGAAGGGCGTTCGTCAATCTCAGCCACTGGAAGAGGCTGTGGACTTCAACTCCCAGAATTCCCCAGCCACCGCTGCGATTGAGGCTGGCTGGGGAATTCTGGGAGTTGGAGTCCACAGCCTCTTCCAGCTGCTGAGACTGAGGCTGGCTGGGGAATTCTGGGAGCTGGAGTCCACAACCTCTTCCAGTTGCTGAGATTGACAAGCCCCTCTATAAAGGCGAAGGAAGATCATAAGCGCAGCGGCAGTTTCATTTAGCAGCTGCTTCACTTAACGGCCAAGTTGCTGGTTCCGATTGTGGTCACTAAAAGAGAACTACCTGTAATTTCTTTCTCGCAAGCTGAGGGAACCAAGCTGCGGGTTCCTGCCTGAAAGCTGCAGGGCTGTTCCCGAAGAAACCAATTTTTCCGGTTATATTTGTCTAGCTGGGTCCTTGCGTAGGAATCAAAGAGAGCGAAGACTGGATACCTCGTTCCGGCTTCTGGTGAGATTTTTCCCCCCCCAAATTTGAGAAAAGGAAGAAGTCTTACTGGGAAAGAAGCCATTGTAGGAAAACTCTTCCAGTGCAGGTGGTTCTCGGCTTACAACCATTCGTTTAGTGACCGTTCAAAGTGACCCCAGCCCGGGAAAAAGCGACTTACGACCATTTTTCACACTTATGACCGTTGCAGCAAATCATGCGATTTACGTTCGGATGCCGTCACAAATAAGAGCCAGTTGCCAAGCGTCTGAATTTTGATCACGTGACCCTGGGGATGCTGCAAGGGTCCTAAGTGTGGAAAACGGTCACAAGTCGCTTTTTTCAGTGCTGTGGTAACCTCGAAGGTCACTAAATGAACTGTTGTAAGTCGAGGACTGCCTGTATTATAAATTTGCTCTTTTAAATGTACTGCGAATAATTTGCCAGAAGCCTTCGCCTTTAAGGAAAGCCTCGTTTTAAAATCTGTGCCAGGCAAAGTGCCCTGTTGGCACGTAGGAGGCCATTATCCTGGAATTAGACAGACGAACACCTTAATGGCCTAATCACGGTTGCAAAGGAGGGTGCAATTCCAGTTAATTGTTTTCTCCAGAACTGGTTCTCTCTCGCTTGTGCAAAGTCCTCTAGTCGAGACCGAATCGAGAGAGGCTGAGGGCCACGACAGGGTGGGGAACGTTTGGAGAAAAGCGGATCTTGTCTGAAAGGGAAAAAAAAAGCTGCACTTGAAGCAGAGATTTGCATTAAGAATATTTCTAATGGCTTCTTAAACCAATAATAATGTGGCAGCGCCTGGAGACAGCAGAACAGACGAGAAAGAACTGGAGAAGATAACAAAACACAAAGACCTACAAATAGAAATAGAAAGACGGTGGCAAAGGCAAGCAAGGGTGGTACCAATAGTAATAGGCACCTCGGGTGCAATCCCAGAACAGCTGGAGCACCACTTGGACACCATCATCGGCATTGACAAATTCGCCATTAGTCAATTGCCAAAGGCGGCCTTACTAGGAACAGCTTCCATCCTGCGACGATATCTGTAATACCATCAAACATCCACATCTGCCTATCCCAGGTCCTTGGGAAGGACTCGATAGGTAGACAAAAATGCCAAATCCAGTCTGAACATCTGGCTGACTGTGTGTGTGATGATCAATACTACTACTACTACTACTACTACTACTACTACTACTACTACTACTAATAATAATAATAATAATAATAATAATAATAATAATAATAATAATAAGGCAGTAGTGTCCCATACTCATTGCAGCTGCAACTTGCTGCCTCAGCAATTCCTTTAACAAACTTTCTTAATTCCCACCTGAGTTTTTCAGTTGACTCTGTTAAGGGGTGGACAGAGACAGTAGGAAGGCGTAAATTGTGGTCATAAATGGGCTCAGCTGTGGCCATGAATCAAGGACATCCAGCCTGTACAGTAGAATTATTTACAGCGTTGTGATGTAAAAGATACAGAGCTTGTATAATAAAAAGTCCTTGCCTATAATAATAAGCTCTATAGGTTCAAAGTGACAAGGAAGGATTGGCTTATTTTCAAGCAACAGGTTTACGGGTTCCCACGCCCTCTTAGCTGAACCTTGCAATTGTAGATTATTAACCGTTCAGACCAATGGACAGCCATTTGTCTGAAATGGTATAAGGTTTCCTGCCTGAGCAAGGGGTTGGACTAGAGAAGACCTCCAAGATCCCTTCCTGGGATAGGCAGATGTGGATGTTTGATGGTATTACAGATCTCGTCGCAGGATGGAAGCTGTTCCTAGTAAGGCCGCCTTTTGCAATTGACTAATGGCGAATTTGTCAATGCCGATGATGGTGTCCAAGTGGTGCTCCAGTTGTTTTGGGATTGCATCCAAGGCGCCTATTACTATTGGTACTACCCTTGCTTGCTTTTGCCACAGTCTTTCTATATTATTATTGTTGTTGTTGTTGTTGTTGTTGTTATTATTATTATTATTATTATTATTATTATTATTATTATTAATTATTATTACCCTGGTTTATGGTTAACCAGTTGTGTGAACCCAGTCTGTAGTAGTAACACAAGTTTCCCAAAAGTTCTTTTTCAGGAGGCAACTGGACTTTCTTGTTTTTTCTTTGAAGACGTTTCGCTTCTCGTCCAAGAAGCTTCTTCAGGTTCTGACTGGAGGGTGGGGAACGGAAGGATTTATACTCCTTGCAGACAGCTGGTCATTTGCCTTATTTCAGAGAGTTGTTGAATGCAAATGACCAGCTGTCTGCAAGGAGTATAAATCCTTCCGTTCCCCACCCACCAGTCAGAACCTGAAGAAGCTTCTTGGATGAGAAGCGAAACCTCTTCAAAGAAAAACAAGGAAGTCCAGTTGCCTCCTGAAAAAAAAAAGCACCTTTGGGACAACCAGGACCCGGATGACTGAGAATCTCCGTAGACATTTAACACAAATTTCATTATCTGCCTTTCTTGTCTCTTTATATTTTGGCTGTTTTCCACACCAGGAAGAGAAAAATGAATATTTCCCGGTGTCTCTCGATCGCCACGGCGTTGCTCACCCTGGTGGCTCTCAAGGCCTACATCGAATGGACGGCCGAGCAGGAGGAACGATACCCCATGTCCCCCGTCGCCCGTTGGCACAGCAGCTCCATCACCCCTATCCTGCCCTTTGAGAACACCTCGCCGGCATTTGTCTTCCAGCGCTTTAACCTCTCCTTGCAACAATTCCGCCACAGCATCCCGCGAGGAAAGGCGTACTGGAACGATAAACAGTACAAAATTTTCCGGGCGTTGGAAGAAGGCTCAGTGGCCAACGCTTCCTGGAATAAATGCCCCAACGGTGACATGAAGGAACTGGCCACCAAGATCAAGCATTTCAACTCGTATCCGGAGCTGTATAAGAATTTTATTCTCTACGGGGACTGCAGGAATTATTCCCTCCTGATTGACGAACCCCGTAAGTGTGCCGATACAAAGAACGGCACTTTCCTGCTCTTGGCCATCAAATCCGTGCCCGGCAATTTTGCTGCCCGCCAAGCCGTGCGGGACACTTGGGGGCAGGAAGGAGAACCCGACGGGCTGGCCGTCCGCACCGTCTTCTTATTGGGCACGGCTCAGGGTCAGTTCAGTCCCCGCCTGCAACACCTGGTCCAGTTTGAGAGTCGGAGTTTTGGGGACATCCTGATGTGGGATTTTGAGGACACCTTCTTCAACCTGACCCTGAAGGACTCCCTCTTCCTGCGCTGGACGCTGGACTACTGTCGGGACGTCCGTTTCATTCTCAAGGGGGACGATGACGTGTTCATCAACACCCCGAAAGTCTTGGGGTATCTGAGCTCACTGGACGCCAACAAGCCCCTCTACACGGGGCAGGTGATGTCCAACGCCTCGCCCTTCCGGGACCAACGAAATAAGTACTATGTGCCAGAATCATTTTACGTGGGACCGTATCCAGCTTACGCGGGAGGCGGGGGCTACATCATCTCTGGACCCCTGGCCCGGTTGCTCCTCCTCATTTCTCAGCATGTGGCCTTCTACCCCATCGACGACGTTTACACGGGGCTCTGCTTCCAAGCCCTGGGCATCCCCCCTCAGCCCCACGCTGGCTTCATGACCTTTGATATCGCCGAGAAAGACCGGAGAGACCCCTGCGTGCACAGCCAGCTGCTCTTGGTCCATCGGCGCAGCCCCCAGCAGACCCTCCATCTTTGGAAGCAAATCACCAATCCAGATCTCCAATGTGGAGATGAGGCGTTGAACCCCCAACCAGCGAAGCCTCCTGGCTTCTGACCGAACTGGGAAACGGATCGCGTGGAACTCTTGTGTCCTCTGGGCTGCAACGGGGAGATGCTCAGGAGTATTTCAGAGGGGACATCCCAACTTAGTGCACTTTTGAAGGCTAGGAGCTGGGGACGGGCGCCCCCTTTCTGAATGGCCTCTTCTTAAATTCTTTTTTGCTGATAGTCCGGTGGAAGGCCGAACACTGGAGTTGTCCATACCAACAATCCAGGACATGCCATTTACAGATTTAAGAACCATCCTTATTTTTCCACCAGGCCGATCGGAAAACTGTCCCAGCATCCACCTGGCCTTACCCGAGGATGCCAGGGCTTCAGGCTTGCCTCCCCTGTCCGGTGCCCTCCAAATAGGCCTGCAACAGCTGGATTTCTAAGAGGCACCTTCCTCCACATCTGGCACCACCAACTTGGGGGAGCCTGGAAGAGAAACTCCTGGCTAGCTGGATTGCAGAGAGGGTGAAGTATTGTCCGCAAGTGTTTAATTTTTTTCCGTTGTGGTCTGAACCTTTGGGGCCAATCCCCTCCCACAGCTGGATTAACCGAGAAACCGAGGCAAGAAGCTGATCCTCAATAACGATGGAGTGTTTCGACATGGTGGAAGAAAAGTGGAAATAGGATCCTCTGGAATTATCATCAGCAGTGATGATAAGACAGCCGTGGTGGCCCAGTGGTTAGAAGGCAGCATTGCAGGCTAGTTCTGCCCACTGCCAGCAGTTCGATCCTGACCGGCTCAAGGTTGACTCAGCCTTCCATCCTTCCGAGGTCGGCGAAATGAGGACCCAGATTGTTGGGGGGCGATAGGCTGACCCTGTAAACCGCTTAGAGAGGTCTGTAAAAGCACTGTGAAGCGGTACATAAGTCTAAGGGCTATTGCTGATGGTTTAAAGAGGGCTCGTTTGTTTTGACTTGACAAAATGGGGAGGGGGGAATGGGATACCCCAACCTCTCCTGCCCACACTGCAACAACGTCCTGTTGTAATAAAAACGTGTCTTGGGTACTGTCGATCTTGGGGAATGTTGACTGGCGATTTGGGGACAGGTGTTTTGGGGAAACCTGGGGCTTGAATCTTTTGAAAGCAGCCGTCTCCGGGTAGTCCTCAACAAACGACCACCAAATTTCCGTTACTAAGTGAGACATTTGTTCAGTGAGCTTCGCCTCCTTTTATTATAATAATAATAATAAAATAATAAAATAATAATAATAATAATAATAAAGTTGGAAGGGACCTTGGAGGTCATCTAGTCCAACCCCCTGCTCAGGCTTTTACGACTTTTCTTGCCCCAGGTGTTAAGTGAATCAAGGCAATTGTTAAGTTAGTAACAGGGAAGCTCGCAAAAGGGGATCACGTGACCCCGGGAGCCGGCAACCGTCATAAGTACGAGTCAGTTGCCAAGCATCTCAGTTTTGATCGGGCGACCATGGAGATCCTGCAATGGTCCTAAGTATGAAAACACGGTCAGTTTTCTCAGTGCCCGTTGTAACTTTGAACGATCACTAAATGAACCGTTGTAAGTTGAGGACGACCTACGTTTCCTGCAGAGCATCTTTAGTAAAAGCTGTGATTTTATTTTGCAAGGAGGCAGCCAGGAAAACTATGCCAACATACGCAGACACACAGGCGCGCAACATGCTGGGAAGAACATTCTGCTACGTCGCGGGGCAGATGGTGCCCCTCAACAGGTATTCACACACAGGCACCGTTGGCCAGAAAAATATTTATTGATTTTCCAACTTGCCCCATATGTGCGATTAGATGGGCTGGCATCAACCCATTCTTCCCTTAACCCCCACAATAATCGTTATTTTCAGTTGTAACAGCTTTGGAGTAAGACTAACAGAACAGCTTGAACTCCACTTAGGAAGGCGCTGGGGGGGAAAAAAAATGCACCAAACATCCACAAGGAGAACGTTCGAACCCGGATCCCTGTTTCTCGTTCTCACGTCCCCAAACTTATTGTCCCCACCCTGTGCGCAATTTTCCGGCCTTCCCCCTTGCTCAAAGTCATTTCCCTCCCAAAGAAAATCCAGAAACTTTAAACCTTGGCAACCGTTTTCTAGGAAGGACGCCCCTTGTAGTGTTCGGATAAATCAGCCGGCGCCACATTCGAGGCTGCTCGGCAAAGAAATAATTTTGTCATAATCTCTTTCCACGGTGAGCTTCTTGGAAAACACGGGGGCGGGGGGGGGCACCTCACTTCCAGCCTTCAGCCCCCTCTACGGATTTTCCTAAAGAAATGTTCCCCTCCAGACAGCAATCTTGACAAATTTAAACCCTGCCACAGCAGGATGCTAAGGTGAAACCGGTTTGCTTGTTGAATTTGGCCTGGATAGCAAGGAAGGCGAACGCGTTAAAAACCTAGGAAGGCTCCCTTAGTCTAGAAAGCAGCGAGTTTTAAGGCAAAATCCAGTCCGTCACCAGTGGGCTGGGAGATATTTCTGTGCTTTTGAGGAAGCTTATCGGCAGCTTTTCCACCTTTTTGTGCAAAAAATAATAATAATAATAATAACCCTAACGGGATCGTTTGAGGCTCCTCAAGCCTTGAATGTAGCTTTTTGAGGCTGGGTCCTCACCCCCCACCTCCTGTAAAAACCCCTAGCCACAGCTACTACTGCTGTGAGACCCTCTGACTATTGCTATAGTGACGAAGGAGTAGCTACAAGGAAGAAGCACCCCTTGGCTTTACAAATTGGGGGAAAGTGAATTTTTCTTAAAGGCCCGTGAAGGTAGATTTGGAAAGTTGGAGGAACAATCAAAAATTGACGGCTAGGGTGACGAGGGCCTGTGTGAATCATAAAATATGGAATATGTTGCTCAAGAAACAGGGTGCCAGGCAGTGCCCTAATATCCAACTGTGCCTTTGACCCCAAACAGTGCAAGCCCAGAGCTATATTTTCCAAGAACCTAGAAGGGCAAACGGAGAGGAAGCGTCACTTGATCCAGAAACCAAATTCAAGGTGAAATCTTCATATCAAAGCAGGCCGAAAGGAACCCCAGTTCTAAATTAAACGCTTGACCGTGTTAGAATGAGCTCGTGACACTCAAGAGAGAATCCACCGGGCCCCAGGCATTTACAGAAACGCGCCTAGCAAGGCATTAAACCTCCTTTGAACTCTCCCAGAAAGTGGGGTTCCCCAATCTCCACTTCAGTCTCTTGCCACAGGCTGACCAAGCCCCATTGCGGGGGGGGGGGCTCTCTCTTCTTTTGGGCTGGCCTTTAAAAGGAAAAAAAAATGAAAGGCAATTGAGCTGGAAGCGACAAAAGAGCAAAGCAGCCCTTTTGTAAAAAATAAAAATAAAAAAATCGGCGGGACCCAGAGTTCTCTGGCCAGAAGCAAAGATGGAAGGATGGATGGATGGATGGATGGAAGGCCAGGTGGGCATCCCAACTGCAAAAGAACTTGTGGGCGACCTGGGGTGGTGCTGGAGATGCCGGCAAGCCAGCCTAGCACCCTGGGGGGGTGGGGCACCAGCCCTCAGGGTGAGGAAAGGCGGACGTGAGGCGAGGCCGGGATTCACTTCTCGTAGTGATCCAGTGGGTAATGATCTCCATACTGTTTCAGATGACGTTCTAAGGCTGTCTGCTGCTTGGCGATGTGCCAGGGCATCTCACTGTAAACGTCCGAGAACAGGAGCTGAGGTTTCGGCTTGAGCTTCCGCTCGGCCTCCTCAAGGGCCTCCATCACCTGGAGAAAGAGGGGGGGGGACACGACACTGAAGCAGAATAACAGAATTGGAAGGGACCTTGGAGGTCTTCTAGCCCAACCCCCCCTGCTGAAGCAGGAAACCCTCTACCATTGGATTATCCAGTGTCTTCTTAAAACCTTCCCGTTTTTGGAGCACCCGCAACTTTTGAAGGCGAGCCGTTCCATCCATCAATCGTTCCCGCTATCGGGAAATTGTCTTGGACACCGTTTGTTAAAGGAGTCGCTGCCGTTGTGAAGTTAGTCACAGGGTCGTTAAGGGAATCCGGCTTCCCCATTGATTTTGCTCGTCAGACGGTCGCAAAAGGGGATCACGCGACCCCGGGACGCTGAGATTGTCAAAAATAGGCATCCGTGGCCAAGTGCCTGAATTTTGATCACGTGACCACGGGCGTGCTGCCACGGTCATCGTGTCAAAAATGGTCATCACTCCCATTTTTCAGGGCTGCTCTAACTTTGAACGGTCATTAAACGAACGGTTGTAAGTCAAGAGCTACCTGTAGCGGTACGGAAGTTGGCTGGCCGGGGGAATTCTGGGAATTGAAGTCCAGCCATCTTAAAATGGCCGTGGTTGAGAAAACCTTCCCCTACAGCAGACTTGAGCATTTTACGTCCCCCCCTCCCCCGCGGCCACATCCACCCCTGTCCAGCCCGCGTGGGTTGCTTTTATTTTAATTAATTGTCATTCTTTAAAATATAATTTATGTTTTGTGCGTTCACGCAGGCATACGCACCCCCATAGCCCTCTTGGTTTGGCCCTCCCCAACGGTCCCAGTTTCTCAGCATGGTCCCCAAGGCAGAGATTCTCTCTGAGGCTTTGGGGAAATATCAATGCACACCCTCTGCCCTGCTGGCACCGAGGCGGGTGGTCTCCCGGCTCGGCCACTGACCCGTTTGCGCGATTTCTTCCGCCAGCTCTTCTCCTGCTCCTCGTCCCACCAGTTCCGGCTCACCATGTAGTGACGGAGACGCGAGATGGGGTGGTCTTGCTTGTCCCAGTAATTCACCTCATCGACAGAGCGGTAGGCCGAGCTGTCGTCGCTCGTGCTGTGGTGCCCGATCCTGGGAAAACAAACCAGGGCAGGCGGTTGGGGCAAACTAGGTTTCAGCCGGACCGCTGCACCCCCCCCCCCCCAGTCTGACTTCAGTTCCACCTTTCACCTCCAAACCTACCTGTAGGTCATGGCCTCGATGAGGAAGGGCTGGTTCTCGGCAATGGCCCGGCGCCGGGCCTCCTTGGTGGCGTTGTACACGGCGAAGACGTCGTTGCCGTCCACTCGGATAGACTGGATGCCGTAACCGGGACCCCGGGCGGCTGAGGGGTGCAAGAAGACCCGTCACCACGCTTGGACTGTCTTTCCAGATCCCTCTCCTGCTCGTTTTTTTAAAATTTAAATTTTTAAATTGAATTTAAATTAAGTTTAGCATCTAGATTCAAGGCGGCTTCCGGATTCAGGATTCAGCCAGCTTCTAAAACAAGAACACACAGGTCATCCTTGATTTACAACAGTTTGTTTAGTGGCCGTTCAAAGCTACAACGGCATTGAAAAAGGGACTGAATTTCCGTTGCTCAGCAAGATAACTATTAGCTCAGCTGTGCCTAACTTTACGACCATTTTTGCCACGGTTGCTGAGCCAATTCACTTAACAACGGCAGCGACTTATGCAGTCGTTAAACAAATCTGGTTTTCTGACTTTGCTGGTCAGAAGCCGGCTGGGAAGGTCACAAATGGCGATCACACGATCTCCGGATGCTGCAACCGTCGTAAATACAGGCTGGTTTGCCCAGCACCTAAATTTAGATCACATGACAGTGGGGAATGTTGTGATGGTCGTAAGTGTGAGGACTAGTGCCGTAACTTCAAACGGCCGCTAAACGAATGGTTGTAAGTCAAGGACCAGCTGTATGTACAGTTAGTCCTTGACTTACAACCACAATTGAGCCCAACATTTCTGTTGTTAAGTGAGACATTTTTAAAGTCAGTTTTGCCCCATTTTTCTTGCCGCGGTTGTTAAATGAATCGCTGCAGTTGATAAGTTAGTAACCTGGTCGTTAAACGAATCTGGCTTCCCCATTGATTTTGTTTGTCGGAAGGTCGCAAAAGGGGGTCACATGACCCAGGGGGACGCTGCGACCGTCGTAAATATGAGTCAGTTGCCAAGTATCTGAATTTTGATCACATGATTATGGGGAAGTTGCAAAGGTGGTAACTGTGAAAAATGGTCATAAGTCGCATTTTTCAGTGCCTTTGAATGGTCACTAAATGAACTGTTGTAAGTCACAGGGGTAGGCAACCTTGGCTCTTTTATGACTTGTGGACTTCAACTCCCAGAATTCCTGAGCCAGCATGGCTCAGCATGGAAACCTCTCCCTTTCCCCTCAGCACGGCTGGCTCAGGAATTCTGGGAGTTGAAGTCCACCAGTCATAAAAGAGCCAAGGTTGCCTACCCCTGGGACTCTAGGACTACCTGTGTACACCCAAACCTCACAAAGAAGTCCCTCCCTCCCCAACCGGCCGTCTCACCGATGCCGTCGCCCCGGTATTGTTCGGACGTCGGAGTGGAGATGGCGTAGCCGTTGTTCCGGCAGAAAAATATAACCGGACACTCCAGGGTGGCGGCGAAGTTGAAGCCCGCGTGGGCATCCCCCTCGCTGGAGGTCCCTTCGCCAAAGTAACAGATCACAACCCGGTTGGTGTTCGCCCGCTTGAAGGCGTAGGCGGCCCCCACCGCTGGCAAGGGAAGAAGAGGGGGGTCAGGCGGTTAGATTCTTGGGAGGGGGAGAGGGTGTCCCGAAATGCCAGAGAGCGAGCCTTGACGGGCATTGCTGCCAGGGTCTCGGGAGGGAAAAGCTTGAGGTGGCCTCACCTTGTGGGATCTGGGTGGCGAGCGGGGACGATATGGTGACAAAGTTCAAATCTTTGCAGCCGTAATGCACGGGCATCTGCCGGCCTTTGCCGGGGTCGCTGGTGTTGCCGTAGCACTGGGCCATAAACAGGTCCAGAGGGTAGCCCCTGTGCATCAGGACACCTGGGAGGGAAGGAGAGCAGGTGAGAGGCTTCGGCTGGCTTCGGGCACGAGGCTGGCCTCCACCCTGCGCCAGGTGCTGGGCTCAACTTGTTTGTGTGTAGGGGTGGGAGGGGGTGAAGTTAATAAAAGATATATATGAGAGAAAATCCCCAAATAATAGCAATAAGCTGAGATTTATTTGTTCCTCCCTTCCCCTTCCTTCCTTTCTCCCTTCCTGCCTGTTCTTGTTTTCCTTCCTTCCTTCCTCCATCCCTCCGTCCCTCTCTCCCTGTTCTTGTTCTCCTTCCTTCCTTTTCTTCCTCCTTTCTCTCTCCTTCCTTCCTTTCCTTTCTTCCAGTCTCCTTCCTTCTTTCCTTCCTCCCTCCCTCAAACTTCCTTATCTTCCATCCTTTTCTCTCTCTTTCTTCCTTCCTTCCCCTCTCTTCTTCCTTCTTTCCTTCCTTCCTTCCTTCCTTCCTTCCTTCCTTCCTCTTTCTTTCTTTCTTTCTTTCTTTCTTTCTTTCTTTCTTTCTTTCTTTCTTTCTTTCTTTCTTTCTTTCTTTCTTTCTTTCTTTCTCTTTCTTTCTTTCTTTTCTTCCTTCCTCCTTTTTCTTTCTCTTTCTTTCTTTCTTTCTTTCTTTCTTTCTTTCTTTCTTTCTTTCTTTCTTTCTTTCTTTCTTTCTTTCTTTCTTTCTTTCTTTCTTTCTTTCTTTCTTTCTTTCTTTTCTTTCTCTCTCCCCTCCCAATTGCTACTGACTCTGAATACCATAAAGACACCACGTTTATCGCAATTCCTCTTATTAGAAACTAAAAAAAAAAAAAACTCTCTACAGCCTGTCCAAAGTAACTGCCTGGCTAATATCTTTCCCCTTTTAATTGCCTGTAATCAACAAACTTGTGCTGTTGGTGCTTCCGTAAAGAGGGTGCATTTTCCCCTAAACGAAGCTGCTGCAGTCCAGAAAAACATGTCTGGATTCAGAAGGCGCCAAAAGGAGGCCACGCCGTGTTTGGTCTGTGTGTTACTGGTACTTCCTTCCTTCAAAACAAGCAAGGCTGGTCAATGACAGAGATGAGGTCCTTAGGCCCTGATTAACTCAGCCTGGTCCTGGGCTCATAAGGCTATTATGCAAAGGGGGAAAACGTGGCTGCTTTAAAGAGGTGCCAACGGGTACAACATACACTCTCAAACCTGCTCCCCAAACACCTCGTAGGCCTCAAATCCAAGCGCTGCACATCTCTAGGCTCAGAACACAAGAAAAGTAAGGGAGAAGGAAGGTCAGGTTTGGACAGTTTGGTCTAGTGGTTAAAGCACTAGGCTAGGAAAATGAGACGTGAGTTCTACTCCCACTTTAGGCATTAAAAACTGCTTGGGCGACCGCGGGCCAAACGCCAGGAGACAAGTGAGTTCTAGTCCCGCCTTCGCCATGAAAGCGAGCCGGGTGACTTTGAGCCAGTCACACTCTCTCAGCCCAACCCACCTGGCAGGGCTGTCGTTGTGGGGAAAACAGGAGGAGGAAGGTGAGTTCTGGATAACATTTGCCGCCTTGAATTATTTGTAAATATAATAAAGGCAGGATACAAACAAACAAAGGGGAACAAGCAAAAGGTGGAAATATCGTCCTACGCAGGTCTCAGGTTAAAGCCATACCAAGATTCTAGTCCTCTGCTGTGAAACGCTGCCCCCTGGTGGCTGTTTTGCTACTATGGCCGAAGAAGAAAAAAAGTGCCTTGCAAAGGGTCACCTGCTTCTCGGTATTGTCCAAAGACCAGGTCAGCGTCGTCCAGAGCTGCTACGCTGCCCACATGGGTGCCTTCTTCCCCGTAATTGGTCATATAAAAGGAAATCCGCCCCTGGCAATAAAAAGGAGGGTGGGGCTGTGAATCCTGGCCAGAGCTTCAGATCTGAAGACTAAAAGATGCTTTGAAGTCCAAAGGGATACATGAGTAGCACGTGTTTGATTGGCAGTTGCTTGAAAGCAGCTGCTTCCTATTCTATTCTATTCTATTCTATTCTATTCTTCTATTCTATTATTCTATTATTCTATTCTATTATTCTATTCTATTATTCTATTCTATTCTATTATTCTATTATTCTATTCTATTATTCTATTCTATTATTCTATTCTATTCTATTATTCTATTCTATTCTATTCTATTATTCTATTCTATTATTCTATTCTATTATTCTATTCTATTCTATTATTCTATTCTATTCTATTCTATTCTATTATTCTATTCTATTCTATTCTATTCTATTCTATTCTATTCTATTCTATTCTATTTATTCTATTTATTCTATTCTATTCTATTCTATTTATTCTATTCTATTCTATTCTATTTCTATTCTAATTCTATTCTATTTCTATTCTATTCTATTCTATTCTATTCTATTCTTCTATTCTATTCTTCTATTCTATTCTTCTATTCTATTCTATTCTATTATTCTATTATTCTATTATTCTATTATTCTATTATTCTATTCTATTATTCTATTCTATTATTCTATTCTATTATTCTATTCTATTCTATTATTCTATTCTATTCTATTCTATTATTCTATTCTATTATTCTATTCTATTCTATTATTCTATTCTATTCTATTCTATTATTCTATTCTATTCTATTCTATTCTATTCTATTCTATTTATTCTATTCTATTCTATTTATTCTATTCTATTCTATTTCTATTCTAATTCTATTCTATTTCTATTCTAATTCTATTCTATTCTATTCTATTTCTATTCTAATTCTATTTCTATTCTATTCTATTCTATTCTATTCTATTCTATTATTCTATTCTATTCTATTCTATTCTATTCTATTCTATTCTATTCTATTCTATTATTCTATTCTATTCTATTCTATTCTATTCTATTCTATTCTATTCTATTCTATTCTATTCTATTCTATTCTATTCTATTCTATTCTTCTATTCTATTCTATTCTATTCTATTCTATTCTATTCTATTCTATTCTATTCTATTCTATTCTATTCTATTCTATTCTATTCTATTCTTTGCCAGGAGTTCAATCCTGACCGGCTCAAGGTTGACTCAGCCTTCCATCCTTCCGAGGTCGGTAAAAATGAGGACCCAGATTGTTGGGGGCCACAGGCTGACTCTGTAAAGCACTTAGAGAGGGCTGTGAAGCCCTTTGAAGTGGTATATAACTCTAAGGACTATTGCTATTGCCATGTTTTGGTTCCGCTTCGGAAGACCAGGAGGGTTGGGGGGGGGCTGCCTTACCTCTGGGGGGGGGGAGAATATTCCACAGGGGGGGGGGGGGCAAGGGCAGAGAAAGCTTTCTTCCGAGACCCTGCAGTCGGAGTTCTTTAACAGATGGGGGTCTGTAACATGCCTTCCCTACCTAACTGGGTGGGACAGGCTGATGTAATGGGCCGAAGCCGGTCCCTCAGGTAGCCAGGTCCCATGCCAGGTAAGGCTTTCTAGGGGACAGCCAACACCTTGAATTGGACCCGGAAGCAAATGGGCACCCAGTGGAGTTGGCATAAGTGGCCATCTGGAGATCACCTGTCCTGCCTCCCCCCACCTTCCTGCTACCCTCCTACCTGTCTCTGGGACTCGTACAGGATTCGATCCATGGTGTTGAGAAGCGTCATGCTCTTGTAGAACTTCAGCACCTCGTCTTGGGAAATCTGCAGACGGAGCCAAGACAGGGTGGGAAGTGAAAGATGGGCCTTTGTTTTGGGGGAGCAGGTAAGGGGGAGGCGGAGCCTAGAACTCACCTGGGGGTCCTCACTGGGGTTGACGATCTGCCCCTGCCGGTCCATGACCCGGTAGATGGGGATCCCCGAAATGACGTTGGGCTGGATAAATTCCAGCCTGTCGATGAACACGGCCGAGGCGCCCGGGAACTGGGGCTTCTCCTCCAGGGAGGTGAATTCCTGCTGCCGGAGACATCCCTGGGGACAGGGCAGAAATATCTGCATGAGGGGGTGAGCAGACCCAAGGGCTGGATTTACAAGTAGGTAGTCCTTGGCTTATGACCGGTCGCTTAGCGGCCGCCTGGGAGATTCTGGGAGTTGAAGTGCCCACTGAGGTTGAGGAACAGAGTGTTGAGCTGTGACAGAATGAAGGAAGCTAGCTTTTATTTTATTTTTTTTATTCTAACCGGTTAAGTAAAGCTTCTTTGAATGAAGTTCAACAGCTGGTGGTGGCATGGAACCCCCATCCAAACCATAGACCAGGTCAGTCTCTGCATGGATTTTGCAAGATTAACCAAGATTACATAAGATAGATCATAGGTAGGTAGGTAGGTAGGTAAGTAGGTAGGTAGGTAGATAGATAGATAGATAGATAGATAGATAGATAGATAGATAGATAGATAGATAGATAGATAGATAGATAGATAGATAGATAGATAGATAGATTAGATAGATAGATAGACAGACAGACAGACAGACAGACAGACAGACAGACAGACAGACAGACAGACAGACAGACAGACAGACAGACAGACAGACAGACAGACTGGAGGGAGGGAGGAAGGAAGGAAGGAAGGAAGGAAGGAAGGAAGGAAGGAAGGAAGGAAGGAAGGAAGGAAGGAAGGAAGGAAGGAAGGAAGGAAGGAAGGAAGGAAGGAAGGAAAAAAAATACAGACAGATTCTGTTTTCTGGAAGACGGCCTCTATGAGAATCATTCCTCCTTTTATTCTCAATCCACGATCCTATAATCTAGATTCATTTGAGACTGGGTGACAAGCTCACAGCCCGCCCCCCCCAGCCTTTAACCACTAGGCCTTGCA
The DNA here is from genome assembly GCA_023970755.1 of Azemiops feae. NCBI lineage: Eukaryota > Metazoa > Chordata > Lepidosauria > Squamata > Viperidae > Azemiops > Azemiops feae. Next base: position 290,608 of record JALGBA010003873.1, on the reverse strand, counting down.
GATGAATACATCTGCCATTGTTTCAGCCTGCTCCGAATTCTCTCACAAGGCCGAGACTCTCCAAAGCAGGTGATTTAAAAGTGTACGAGCTGTTCCAGATTAAGAGTTCCCTTTCAGGAAAAAGAATCTTTAGTTAACAAACCAAAACATCTTTCTGGGCGTAAAAACCCACAAAGGGGGAAATCCTCTCCTTTCACACCAGGAGAAGCTAATTGCCCTTGGCATAAATAAGCTCCATGCCAATCGCTGGTGCCCGGGTCGTGCTGGGGAGACGCATGACCTGCCTTCAACACGCCCCCTGAAATGGACCAATCAGAGGAGGCGCTCACAAGGGCACCGTCTGCCCTCCTCCCTTCTGCCAAGAAACCAAAGGCTGGCCCACCGGCGGGCGACACCACCACCCCCGCCTGCAAATTGAAAATGCCTTTGCAAAGGACGTCCCGGGCATTCTGAAAAGCAAACTGGTCCTTTTTCTGAACAATTTTTTTAACTTCCTGATTTAATTGATTTTTTTTTTTTTTGCATCCTTAAATTTTGGAGTGGGAGGGGTGGGGTTGAGGCCGGCACACCCCACTCTCCCAGAAGCCTGCACACTGTTGCAGCTTCTCACGTGCAAACCGCGGGGTAGTGCATCCAAATATTCAGTGCAGAAAACGATGGATTTTGGGTTTCTCCTGTGGTTGCAGAGGCCACGTCGAATGCACCGGAGTTGGGACGAATAGCATCTCATTAAGATGTGGTCTAGTGACCGGGAGATGTGGTCTAGGACTAGCCTAGCAACCAGGAGATGGAGAGTTCTAGTTCCACCTTAGGCATGAAAACCAACTGGGTGATTTTGAGCCAATCAGCAGGAGATGGAGAGTTCTAGTCCTGCCTTAGGCATGAAAGCCAGTTGGGTGACTTTGAGCCAATCACCAGGTGACTGTGAGTTCTAGTCCTGCCTTAGGCATGAAAGCCGGCTGGGTGACTTTGAGCCAATCACCAGGAGACTGGGAGTTCTAGTCCTGCCTTAGGCGTGAAAGCCAGTTGGGTGACTTTGGGCCAATCACCAGGAGACAGTGAATTCTAGTTCAGCCTTAGGCACGAAAGCCAGATGGGAAACTTTGGACCAACAGGAGATTGTGAATTCTAGTTTTGCTTTAGACATGAAAGCCAGTTGGATGACTTTGGGCCAATCGCCAGGAGACGGTGAGTTCCAGTTCTGCCTTAGTCATGAAAGCCAGCTAGGTGACTTTGGGACACCCATTTTCTCTCTCAGCCCAATCCACCTCACAAGGTCGTTGTTGTGGGGAAAATAGCAGGGGGAAGGAGTATTAAGTATGCTCACCGCCTTGAGTTATTTATAAATGTTAATAAAGGCGGAATACAACCAAATAAAATGAATTGAATGTGCTGCATGGGATCTGTAGAACAATGGAAATTGTAATCCAACAGGCCTTGAGGGCAAAAGATAAGGAAAGGTTACATACACATGTGTGTGCGTGCACACACACACACACACACCTAAATACATCTTATTCCAAACACGCCTCTCCTCCCAATTACCAACAAAAATTGAGATATTATTCATTTATTTTTGGGATTGATCCCCACCTAGGTATAACCCAATGTTTTTCAATCTAGCTGGGGAATTCTGGGAGTTGAAGTCCAAACATCTTCAAGTTGAGAAAAACTGGGTTAAAAGTCTTGGACAAGGGGTTGGGGAACTGGAAAATCTAGTTTCGCACCTGGTCTTGCAGATATTCTCAGCCAGATTGATGGTGGATGGCCCAATATCTCTTATTTATGGATTTATTTGTTTAATTTCTACAGCATAGCCGCCCACCTCAACAGCTGACTCCGGGAAGGGGCCGTCCACTGCTCTTTGCAAGGTTGTTGAAAAAAAAAACCTTTGCATTCAGCCCCTCATTTGCACATATGTGCAACACACTACACACGGAGGTATAAGGGTCCTTGTTTCTCCACTCCGCACTCCTTTCTCTCTCTTTAAAACAGGGCTGTCGAAACTTGGCAACTGGAAGACTTGTGGACTTCAACTCCCAGAATTCCCAAGCCAGCCATGCTGGCTGGGGAATTCTGGGAGTTGAAGTCCACAAGTCTTCCAGTTGCTAAGTTTCGACAGCCCTGTTTTAAAGAGATTGGGGGCCCAACTCGGCAGAACATTTCAGAAATGCACCAGAAAAGAAAGGGGTCTCATCATACAAGGGTCCCGGCCCCCTCCAAGGTTGCTGGACAACAATGCCCAACCTCCTTGGCTGGGGAGGATGGGGCGTGTCATCCCTCTGCTCTGGAAGGCAGGTGATGGTGGATCATCTGCCTTCTCCAATCCCTCCTCCTCGGATCCCAAATACGGGGTTGGGGGCTTTCTCACCATGTCAGGTCAGCTCCCCTTCTCGTTGTGTGTGTGTGTGTCTGTGAAGAAGTCTGCAAAAAACTTTTGGGGAGCCCCAAATAATGCTCCCCATCCGGTTCCTTAACGGGACATCTCCAACATCCTCCCATCTGGACAAGCCCCCCCCCCCAATACCTCTCCCCTATCAATCAGAATGGAGCTGGAAGGGATCTTGGAGGTCTTCTAGTCCAACCCCCTGCCCAAGCAGGAGACCCCATACCTTCTCAGACAAATGTCCGATCTCTTCGTGAAGTTTCGCTGGCCCTATTCACTGGCCAAGGGCAGTTCATCCATAACGCCCACCGCCCCACTGCCATCCCTGGGAGACCCCTCCCCATCTCCCCCCCCTCTCCTCGGAGCTTTAGTCGTCCCAGAGGCCCCCCGCAATAGCAACCCCCCCTCCCAGAGCACCCCCTCCTCTAGGGAGCCCCCCCCAGTCTGGGCGGGAGGGCGACTCACCCCTCCTGCGCGCAGCCCCCTGATCGCGGCCGGGCCGGGGAGCCGCAGCCCCCGCAGGAAGCCCAGCCCGGCTCGACCCGCCGCCGCCGTCGCTGCTGCCATCTTGCCGGAGAGGCGGAGAGCCCGCAAGCCGCGCCCGGCAACGGGCGGAGCGGAGCGCCCGCCTCGCCCTCCTCCTCCTCCTCCGCCCGCCGCCCTGGGCAGAGCGGGGGCGCCTCGCAGCCTCCCCGGGAGCCCCGTTTGGGATTAGGGCGGTGGGGGCCATTGTGCCAGCCCCCCCCCGGAGGGCGCCCGGTTGGAGGAGAAGGGGACTCGGGTCCTCTCCTCACCCCCGTCCCGTACAACCAATCTCCAAGAGATAGAGGCAGCTATATAAGGGGGGAAAAGGAGGAATGGATGGATGGATAGATAGATAGATAGATAGATAGATAGATAGATAGATAGATAGATAGATAGATAGATAGATAGATAGATAGATAGATAGATAGATAGATAGATAGATAGATAGATAGATAGATAGATAGATAGATAGATAGATAGATAGATATGGTTCGATGGATGGATGAGAAGGATAGATATATAGAAAGAGGGAGGAATGGATAAAGGAGAGATTGATAGATGATAAGAGATGGATAATAGATATATATAGATAGATAGATACATAGAGATTATATTATAGAGATTAGATATAGACATATAGATGATGATTGATAGATACATATATATATTATAGAGATTGGATATAGAGAAATTAGATAACAGATGATGTAGATAGGTAGGTAGGTAGGTAGGTAGGTAGATAGATAGATAGATAGATAGATAGATAGATAGATAGATAGATAGATAGATAGATAGATAGATAGATAGATAGATAGATATGGATGGATGGATGAATGAATGAATGAGAAGGATAGATATATAGAAAGAGGGAGGAATGGATAAAGGAGATAGATGATAAGAGATGGATAATAGATATAGATATATAAATAGATACATAGAGATTATATTATAGAGATTAGATATAAACATTAGATACAGATGATGATTGATACATAGATATATATATTATAGAGATTGGATATAGAGAAATTAGATATAGATGATGATAGATTATATTATAGAGATTAGATATAGACATATAGATGATGATTGATAGATACATATATATATATTATAGAGATTGGATATAGAGAAATTAGATAACAGATAATGTAGATAGATAGATAGATAGATAGATAGATAGATGATACAGATAGACAGACAGACAGACAGACAGACAGACAGACAGACAGACAGATAGATAGATAGATAGATAGATAGATAGATAGATAGATAGATAGGAATGGAGAGAGAGATAAAGCTAGATCGATATAACTCTTAAGATTTGCTGTCCAGAGTCTTCTGCGGTACAAGCTCTCATAAACTGAACAAAAAAAACAAATCGCAAAATAACACAATGTTGGGTATCTTGATTGCTTGCTGGAGTAAAAAGGCAGCGGGGGGAGGAGACGCACCAAGCAAATCAGAAATGTGCATCATAAAAATATGCGTGTCCGAGGAAAAGGGCTGAACGTGCACCTTGCATGCACCTTGGCTTTGGGGGCTTGCTCCCTCCCCTTAAGTAAAGGCTGACGCTGGGGGAGGGAAGATCCCAAAATGTCCCCCCCCCCCGTGCCCCAAAGACGCCCCCTTGCAAAGGCCAGAACAAAGTACACTAATTCTACCAGGGCTGCCCAGGGCTCTGGGGAGGCGGGCCCTGCAGAGCGCGGGGGCGTGGCGTGGCGGCCAACCGCCAATCAGCCGTCCCCGCGACAGCCACGCACGGGGAAAACAAAAAAAAAAGCCCCGGATGCGGAAGTGCGGCGAAGGGACCAGGTGGGCGGCAGGCAGCATGGAGAGCGAGCAGCGGCGCTTCGACTCTGGCGAGCTGCCCTCTTTGCGCCGGATGGTGTGCGAACAAGGGCCGCTCTCCCGTCCCGACGGCTCCGTCTCTTGGATGCAGGGTGCGCAGCGTGGCTTGCCGTCCTCCCTCCCTCCCTCCCTCCCTCCCTCTTGATCGCCTCGTGGTGTCCTTTCCTCCCCCCAACTGGGCGCCTTCGGGATACGCTGGACTCCCAAGTCGAGTTCAGTTCCTCCCTGGGGTTGGGCAGCCTCAGTGGTGCTCGGAGGCGTGTTGTGGTTGGTTCCATGGCTGATTTCTTTTCCCTGGCATGAAGGGATGGACTTCAACTCCCAGAATTCCCTAGCCAGCCTAGTCCACAAGTCTTAACAGTTACCAAAGTTGGAGACCCCTGATTTAAAATCGGGGTTTTTTCCCCCCCTCAAACGCGTGACCATTTTAGGATGTGTGGACTTAGACTCCCAGGGTTTATTTGCAGCATCCCCCTTTTGAAAATCATGGAGGATGCCAAAGTTATCCTTTGGATAACTATTTTGCTGCATTTCGACTCTTCCAGTTATTAGCAATTCAACATATTTTTGCCGCAGGTCGGTTTCCCTCCCGAAAGAGAGATTTAGAGTAGATAATTTTCTGTAAATTCCCTCATTTCCACAATTCAGCTGCTAGGAGCATATTTAGAGCCTTCCTTTTTTTTCTGGCTATTTTCAGGGGATACCTCCGTGTTAGTCGGGGTGTACGGACCCACAGAAGTGAAGGTCAGCAAGGAAATATACGATAAAGCGACTCTGGAGGTGCTGCTAAGGCCGAAAGTGGGCCTGCCAGGTGAGGGGGCCTTATGTTGGAGATCACCCCAAAGGTGATCTCCCTTCTTTGAGGGGTTTTTGTTTGCCTGCTAGATGCTGTAGATGCAATATATATGCTTGTATTTATTTATTTATATCCCTGCCTTTATTACTTTTACAAATAACTCAAGGTGACAACATATCCAACACATCTTCTTCCTGTTTCCCCCACAACAACAACCCTGTGAGGTGGGTTGGGCCGAGAATAAGGGACTGGCCCATTGTCACTCATGGCTTGCATGTCTAAGGCGAGACTAGAACTCTCTGTCTCCTGGTAATTGGCTCAAAGTCGGTGACTGTCAGAACTGAAGAAGCTTCTTGGATGAGAAGCGAAACATCTTCAAGGAAAAACAACGGAAGTCCAGTTGCCTCTGGAAAAAGCCCCTTTGGCACAACCAGGACCTGGATGGCTGCGAATCTCCATAGACATATAACAATCCCACCTTTGTGTTATGTCTGAGGATAGCCACTCTGTCCAGCACTTCCTCTGATTTAAATTCTTGGGCACGCTCACCGTTCTTCCCACCCTTCTTGAAGGGAGCACAATCCAACGGTGAGGTGATCTGTTATCTCCATAACCAAGTGGGCCATCTGGAATCCCAGCAAGAACGCCATCTGGATGTTTTGTTCCCTCTGCCAGGAGCTCACAAAAAGAAGATTGCTGGCAAGCGGAGAGAGGAAACAACAATAACAAAATACTCCTTTCTCCCCCAAGACCCTTTTCAACGCTGACAGAGTCTGTGGAGAAGCTGGCTTTACTGGAAAATAATGCAATTGAAAAATGAACGGATTTATTTCCTGTCTGGGGGGGGGGGGACACAAGAAACTCTCTTCTGAAAGATCTTACCGACCCAACGGATCACAGAAAAGCACAGTAGAAGCAGACAGGCTGCTTGGGAAGGTGTGAGCAACTTGGGGCCTTTCGCACTTAGGAATATAAGGTGTCCTCAACTTATGACCACAATTGAGTCCAAGCCTTCCTACCACCATTACCCCCCCCCCTTTTTTTTTTTGCAGGTGTCTATGAAAAAAGCAGAGAGCAGATGATCAAGAAGACATGTGAGGCAGTGGTTTTGGGCAACCTGCATCCCCGTTCTTCTGTTATGGTGGTTCTTCAAGTGATTGCAGATGCTGGGTCTGTATCCTTTCTAGAAAGAGGCATTTTGAGGGAGGGACGAGACGGGTCTCCCAGGAAATGGCGTGGGAGGGGGAGAGCGCTCTGCGTTCCACGTCCCCCCTCCTCTCACCCCCCCCCACCCAAAAACCCAAGTGTGGCTAGCTGTTCAGTTGGAGCTTGCTCTGGACTTGTGAATTGTGATGGGGGCTAGGTTACAATTCTTTGTACTTAGCTGCAATCTGTCTCCCTGCATAATGTTGCTCAATCTCATATTTTTAAGATGTAAGGACTTCAACTCCCAGGATTCCTTAGCCAGCCTGCTGACTGCGTAATCCTGGCAGTTGAAGTCCAGCCATCGTAAATTGCACTAGCGTGCTGGCTGGGGAATTCTGGGGGAGTCCATACATGCTGGCTGGGGGATTCTGGGAGTTGAAGTCCCTGCGTGCTGGTTGGGGAATTCTGGGGAAGTCCATCCATGCTGGCTGGGGGATTCTGGGAGTCGAAGTCCGCGCATCTTAAAAGTTCACTAGCATGCTGAGTGGGGAATTCTGGGAGTTGAAGTCCATACATACTGACTGCGGGATTCTGGGAGTTGAAGTCCGTGCATCTTTGAAGTTCATGAGCATGCTGACTGAGGAATTCTGGGAATTGAAGTTCCATGCGTGCTGGGTGGAGAATCCGGGGAGTTGAGGTCCACCCGTTTTAAAGGAGCTGAGTTGAAAAACCGGTATAAACTCGGCCTTCCCCACTTTGGCTCCTGCAGATGTGGGATGGCTGACTTCAATACAGCTGGAGGGCAGCAGCTTGAGAGGTGTGTGTATGTGTGTGTGTGTGTGTGCGCACCTTAACCGCAGTACAGAGTTCTGGAGAACAGTCATATCTTTCTGTGTTTCCCCCCCAAACGTCTGAGCAGACCACAGTTAATTAACCCCACTAGATCAGATCAAATCAAAACTTGCGAGAAATGAATCTACGTTTCACTTGCCCTTCTCTTCAGCCTTTCTCAGCTGGGCGGGGTGTGTGTGTAGCTTTTAAGATACTTTGGACTACAGTGTCCATCACCCCCAGCCAGCCCTAGGATCTATTGGCCTTAGAGAAGGGATGCTGCCGCTTGTCTGATTCCAAGCCCCTGCTGTGATTTGAATCAATTAGCCGAACAAACACGGAGATCCTGACCTGAACCGAGCCGTTAAAAAAAGGCAATAAAAAGAATACAGCGAGTGAGGACACATGCTAGCTTGCCCTGTCTTTAACCTGGTTTCACCTCTGCCAGGCTCCTGCTGGCATGATGGCTTGTGAGAGTCGGAAAGCCTTCAGATTAGGCTCGCCTCCTTTATTTGTTGTGTGTGTCCCCCCCCCTCCCCCGGGCTGGGGATTTTCTTCGCCTTCTCTCTTCTACTTCCAAGGAGCTGAAAGGGCTTGGCAGAGGGGAGGGCGGCAGAGGGCGGCAGCGGCCGTGAAAACCCAGACCCCTTTTTTTTTAAGCTGTGCCAGTCAATCCCCAGGAAGCTACTTATCTGCAGCCCGCAGAGGGCACTGAGCCGTTTGCAGAGCGGGAGACCTTGAGAGCGAAGAGAGAGAGAGGCCTCGTTCCCTCTCTCGGCTTGCAAGCGTTTTTTGCAGGTTAAATCGGCCGCCTGCTGAGCAACCTGGGGGTGGGTCTGTGGAAGTGCGTGATGATAATCGTAAGGGTCAGGACCGCACCGAAGTCACTTTTCTCAGCGCCGTTGTAAGTTCGAATGGTGGCTAGAAGGACGGTCATAAGTGGAAGACGACCTGTATTGAAAAAAATGTTATTAAAATATATATGCGCGCCCTCCCCCCCCCCCCCCCCCCCCCCCGATTCCTAGCAATTCTGGGTAGCTGCCCACGGCTCTTGAGTTGAGATCTGGCTAGTTTACCTGCTGCTGTCCATCACCAGCCCCTCCCTCCCTCTTCCTCTCTCCCTCTGTCGCTCCCTCCCTTTTCCCCTCTCCTCTCCCCCTCTCTCTCCCTCTGTCCCTCCCTTTTTCCCTGTCTCCCTCTCCCTTTCTCCTTCCCTCTTCCTCTCCTCTGTCGCTCCCTCCCTTTTCCCTCTTCCTCTCTCTCCCTCTGTCCCTCCCTTTTTCCCTCCCTCCTTGTCTCCCTCCCTCCCTCTTTCACACTCCTCTCTCCCTGTCGCTCCCTCCCTTTTCCCCTCTCCTCTCCTCTCCCTCTGTCCCTCCCTTTTTCCCTGTCTCCCTGTCTCCTCTCTCCTTTTCTCCCTCCCTCCCTCTCCCTCTCCCTCTCTCCCTCTGTCGCTCCCTCCCTTTTCCCCTCTTCCTCTCTCTCCCTCTTTCCTCGTCCCTCTCCCTTTCTCATCCCCTTCCTTTCCCTCTCTCCCCCTCTTCCTCTCCCCCTCTGTCTCCCTCCCTTTCTCCCACTGTCTCCCCCCTCTCCCTCAATCTCTCCCTTTTCCCCTCTCCCTCTATCTCCCCCTCTCCTCCCTTTCTCTCCCCCTCTTCCTCTCTCCCTCTCTCTCCCCCTCTGTCTCCCTCTGTCCCTGCCTTTTCTCCCTCTCTCTCTTCCTCTCTCTCTGTCCCTCTCCTCTCTTTCCCTCTGTTGGTTTGTTCTTATTTTCCTTGAATAAAATCTCTGCCCGTAAAGCTGCTCTCCAGCTGTTTGAACGCCGCCTGCGTGGGACTGATGGATGCCGGGCTGCCAGTGAGCTCCTTGTTCTGCGGAGTGACCTGCGCCTTGGACGCCGGTGGCAGTATCCTCCTGGACCCCACGGCGAAGCAAGAAAAGGTGGGTTCCTTGTTCATTCCAGGCAGGATAAATGCTGTTGCTCTTTTGGTGGCAGGGAGTAGCAAAGGCCCCACTGGGCACTGGGGAGGAGCAGGCAGGAGACAACATGAGCAAAGATGTGGTAAAGTTTCTGCTTATATCACTAATGGAACAGCCAAAGCATTGTTTCTCGACTTCTGCAACTTTAAGATGAGTGGACTTCAACTCCCAGAATTCCCCAGCCAGCGTTGCTGGCTGGGGAATTCTGGGAGTTGAAGTCCACTCATCTTAAAGTTGCAGAAGTCGAGAAACATTGAGCCAAAGGACTCGCATGCCTGGATTCTTGGCAACATCAGCCCCCTCCTGAAGGCTGGAAGTCTAATCCCAGGCTGGCTGGGGAGGATAGGAATTGTAGTTCAACCCTCTGGCAACATAGGCCAGATCTGACCTCCGGCCTTGCCGGAGGCATCAATATGCAACACGGGCCTTCCCATGTCCAGATACGACCAGGTGTGGCTGCCAGGGAGGGAACCCTCGGCTTTGGGGCACCTGGCCGGTAAATCGTGTCTGTCACGATGCCAAGTCCAGTCAAAGAGCTTCAGCGGGTAATTTGCTTCTTCAGACTTGGCAGCCCTAAAAGTCCTTTCTTCTGGACCACAAAATCCTTAAGTCTCTCTGAATGGTTTTGCTGGGTTTTGCTGTCAGTGGCTGGCTTCTCTCCATCACCAGCCTCTCTCTATACCTCCCTCTCCCTCCCTCCATCTCCCCCTCTCTCTCCCTGTCCCTCTCCCTTTCTCCCTCCTTCTCCCTCTTTCTCTCTCCCCCTCTTCCTCTCTCCCTCTCTCCCTGTCTCTCTCCCTTTCTCCCTCCTCCCTCTCTCCATGTCCCTCTCTCTCTCCCTCTCCCTCCCTCCCTCTCCCTTTCTCCCTCTTTCTCCTCTCCCTCTTTCTCCTCTCTCTCCGTCTCCCCCTCTCTCCCTCTTTCTTCTCTGTCTCCCTCTTTCTCCTCTCCCTCTTTCTCCTCTCTCTCCGTCTCTCCCTCTTTCTTCTCTCCCTTTCTCCTCTCTCCCTCTTTCTCCTCTCCCTCTTTCTCCTCTGTCTCCCTCTCTCTCCCGCTCTCCCTCTTTCTCCTCTCCCTCTTTCTCCTCTCTCTCCCTCTGTCTCCCCTCTCTCCCTCTTTCTCCTCTCTCTCCCGCTCTCCCTCTTTCTCCTCTCCCTTTCTCCTCCCTCTCCCTGTCTCTCCCTCTTTCTCTCCCTCTTTCTCCTCTGTCTCCCTCTCACTTTTTCTCTCCCCTCTCTCTTTCTCCCTCTCCCTCCCTCTCTCCTCCCCCTTGTTTCTCTGTCTCCTGCTGATGGCTAAAGCATCACTCAGTCACGTTGACAAAGAGTGCAGGCGGGGAAGGCATTCTGTTCCAAGGAAAACTCGTCTCCTCTGAAGCTGCAGTCCGTTTGGCAATTGGGAGGGAAAAAAGCATCCCTAAGAGTAACTGGAGAAAAAAATGTTATTTCCCCAAATATCGGACGTTGAGTGCCTACCTGTCACTCTTGACTCCTGGCAACTGATGGATGAGTCCCTGCGAGTTTTTTGGCAGGATTTTTCAGGAATGGGTTGTCCTTGCCGTTTCCTAGCGCTGAGAGAGACGGACTTTCAGACTGGTCCAAAGCTGTCCAGTTAACTTCTGAGCGTGAAACAGAACTAGAACTCAAGTCTTCCTGTTGTAGTCCTGATCCACGTTGTTGGATTACAAATCCCATGCTCTTTAATCAGAAACCTTAGCAACTTTAAGGTCTGGATTCCAACTCCCAGAATCCTTGCTGGCTGGGGAATTCTGGGAGTTGATGTCCGTGCATGCTGGCTGGGGAATTCTGGGCATTGAAGCAAATCTATTGGCTGGGGAATTCTGGGAGTTGAAGTCCACCCATCTTAAAAACGGCCAAGGTTGAGAAACGCTGCCTTAGACAATCCAAGAATGTGGACTATTTTTTTTTTAATTAACCCAGCTTTTTTCTTTCCATTATCAATAATTCAGCCAGGTAATTAAGGCCAAATCACATTTTATTTACTTGGAATTATTTACACCCCATGCTCCCTAAATTCCTCTAATAAAGGGGATTGGAAAATCCGAATGATTCTTTAAAAAAACAAATCAATCCCCACAGAAAGTTAAAGCTGCATCACCGCCGCGCTTCAACGGGGAAAATAGCAACACTTAGCCAAATCTACTTTAATCCGCTTACTTCAGAACGGAGAAGTTTGAACGTGGCAAGAAAAATTGCATTTGCTAATTGTATAATACCTCTAGCTGAACTCGAAACCTCACCCCAGGTCCTAACTCGAACCCCAAACCCTAACCCCTGTATGGATTTCCCCATGTACAGTATTTTACAAGGAAATGTAGATAGGGTGGGCTCAAAAACCCGTCGCCCTCCTAAGCATACCGAGGGGCTACGAATCCATTGGCGACGTCCGTTTTGCCTTCTCTTTCAGGGTTCTCAGCTTTCCTGGGAATTTAGGGGAGATGCACCCGTGTTTCCCCCGAAAATGAGACCGGGTCTTATATTAACTTTTGCTCCAAAAGACACATTAGAGCTGATTTGCTGGTTAGGGCTTATATTCAGGGAAATACCATACAAAAGTGCTGGGCTGCATTAACAGAGGGATAGAATCAAGATCACGTGAAGTATTACCACCACTTTACAATGCCTTGGTAAGTCCACACTTGGAATACTGCATCCAGTTTTGGTCACCACGATGTAAAAAAGATGTTGAGACTCTAGAAAGAGTGCAGAGAAGGGCAACAAAGATGATTAGGGGACTGGAGGCTAAAGCATATCAGGAACGTTTGCTGGAATTGGGTATGTAGTTTAATGAAAAGAAGGACTAGGGGTGACATGATAGCAGTCTTCCAGTATCTCAGGGGTTGCCACAAAGAAGAGGGAGTCAAGCTATTCTCCAAGGCGCCTGAGGGCAGGACAAGAAGTAATGGATGGAAACTAGTCAAGGAAGAAAGCAAAATGGAAGAGGAGAAACTTCCTGACAGTTAGAACAATCAACCAGTGGAACAAACCTGCTCCAGAAGCGGTGAATGCTCCAACCTGGAAGTTTTAAGAAGAGGACTGGACAGACATTTGTCGAAATGGTTAGGGTTTCCTGCCGGAGCCAGGGGGGTTGTTGGATTTTTGGGTTCTTTTTTTTTTTATTTTCTTTTTTTTTTTTCCGTTTTTTTTTTTTTTTTTTATTTTTTGGACTCGATGACCTCCAAGGTCCCTTCCAACTTTATTATTATTATTATTATTAAAATGCATCTGTCTGGCTGACGATCTTAACTGGGGCTTATTTATATTACGAGCATCCTGGGAAAAAAAATCACGGTAAGGCTTATTTTACAGCTGGGTCTTATATTCGGGGAAACACAGTGGGAGGCCAGGGTTGGGAAGGCCGCCGGTTCTGATTCGTATGAAAATTAAGAATTTCCTTAGCATCCGGGAGCTCAACGTTCTGTCTTCCTGCAGGACGCCCCTGCGGTGTTGACCTTCGCCATTGATAGCGTTGAGAAAAAAGTCCTGCTCTCCACCATGAAGGGGACGTGTTCCGAAGAACAGGTGAGGATGACGGCCGATGGGTATCGCCTGTCCGAATCTGGACTTGTCACCCACCCCATCCCACCCCCATTTGCCTGGGGTGGGTGGGTGTTGAGCGCTTTCTTTGTCCGTTGCCTCTTGATATTTTGGACCGTGACCTACAGATATCCCGGACACACATACAAGATGGGGGGATCGGTCCCCGAGGGCCCGTTCGGGGCCGATGGATGGGGTGGCATCGGCACTTTGGCCGATTCAGATGGGTTAACTCCGATCTGAGATGCTTGCCGAAAAAAACACACGCTGTCGGGGGGGGGGGGGGAGTGTTATCAGAGAAGGGGCAGCGCTTGGGGGGGGGGGAGAGGTAGAGAGATCACAAATTGCTGTGTACATCCAGGCAGGGAACATCTGCAGTGTGTCAGATATCCATGGTAACCACGCACCTCCGTGGGCACTGCGCTGAGTTAATAAGTACTATTATTCAAAATACTTCGGCTGTTTCCTCCCTGCGAGCAACTTCGAGCATTGAAAAACGTACCAAGAGCAACGGATTAAGAGGGAAAAGCCATTCGGGATCCCCCTGGTGTCCAAAACCCCAGTCCAAAAACATCGTTAGATTTTCATTTAAATCTTCATTTTAAAATAATAACTAACCAACAACAACAACCAACAACAATCACATAATATATAATAATTACGTCTAGGGGCCTTTTGTGGGTTCAGTGCACTTGCTATTTTCTGAGACTGGCATAGAGGTTTTCACTCACTTTGATTTTACACTGTTTCCCCAGCAATTGCAGGCGAGTTCTTAAAAACCTCCAGTGTTGGAGGCATTCACCGTTCTGGAGGCAGGTTGTCCAATGGTTGATCCGTTCCCAGGGTCAGGCAAATTTCTCTTAGTTTAGGTGGCTTCTCTCTAAACGAGCCGTTGTAAGTCGGGGAGTACCCGTCACGCTGATTTTCTTGCAAAAAACCGCACTACAAATTAACCAGTGGTGGGATTCAAATAGGTCAACAACCGGTTCTCTGTGTGGATGCCGCTTCCAGAGGTCCATTCTGGGCCTGGGCAACAAAAAAATTAGCTACCGGTTCTGCCGAAGTGGTGCGAACTGGCTGAATCCCACCACAGGAAGGAAGGAAGGAAGGAGAAAGAAAGAGAGAGAGAGAGAGAGAAAGAAAGAAAGAAAGAAAGAAAAAGAAAGAAAGAAAGAAAGAAAAAGTGAAAGAAAGAAAGAAAAAGAAAAAGAAAGAAAGAGAAAGAAAGAAAAAGAAGAAAGAGAGTGGTGGGATTCAAATAGGTCAACAACCGGTTCTCTGTGTGGATGCCACTTCCGGAAATCCATTCTGGGCCTGGGCAACAAAAAATTAGCTACCGGTTCTGCTGAAGTGGTACGAACCGGCTGAATCCCACCACTGAAATTAACCCTTGGTTAAATGACTGTGGCCTTTGCTTAACAACGGTGGATTTACGTGGCGATTTGCTTAACGACGGTTACCTAACGGTCGCAACTCGGGGACTACCTCTACGTGAGCGTGCATGGGTATGGGTGGCAGAGAGACAGGCAGGCTGAGGATGAGAGAGAGAAAAAAAATGCGGGTGAGATGTGCTCTCCTTTGTGTCCTTCTGGCTGTGCATCGACAAAAGGCCCTTAGCATTCCAGGCGAGACGCGCCGAGTCGTTTCTCATTACCGTCACCGCATCTCGGCCAAATGGCTCGGAACGCCGAGCCCGTCCTGCTCCGAAGGGACAATTAGGGACGTTAATGCGCTATTGAGTGGCGCAGGCGGCCAGGCACCATTAATTAGAGCAGTGTTTCTGTCAGGTGGCGAAGGCCGCGTTTTCATTCCAGAGTCAATTGTAATAAATGGGGGCTCTCGAAAAACAGAATTATTTGTAGCCCAGGGAGAACCATCACATCAGATTTCTCTTTGGTCGAGGTTGGTCTGTTCCTTCTCGGGCTGGGTATCCTCCTGATAGCGTCGGGCCGTAGCCGCCATTATCCCGCTCGGAATGAAGACACACACACACACACACACACACATTTGAAGGAAGAGAAGAGCCAGGATTGATCTGTGGAGACCTTGGTGCTCTCTGAGGTTGCTTGTTTTCTTGCAGACGTTTCATTACCCGACTAGGTAACATCATCAGTGCTGGAAGGGAGTGGGGTTTGTGGAGAGGAGGAGGAAGGGGATGACGACGATGACTGTGGGGTCCCTGGTGCTCTCTGAGCTTGCTTGTTTTCTTGCAGACGTTTCCTTACCCATCTAGGCAACGTCATCAATGCTAGAAGGATGCAGGGTTTGCTCTTTGTAAACCCTGTAAACAAAACACTGATGATGTTACCACATTTGGTGGTGAAACGTCTGCAAGAAAACAACCCATCTCAGAGAACGCCACAGTTCAACCCTGATCTACAAAGATTCTCTTCCTTCCAGTGGCCGTTTCTTAGGCAAGTAAATTCTTGCACTGAACTAGATTAAATTTTTTCAGCCTTGGCAACTTTAAGATGGAGGGACTTCAACTCCCAGAATCCCCTAGTCAGTGTGCTTTAAGATGGGTGGACTTCAACTCCCAGAATTCCCTGGTCAGTGTGCTTTAAGATGGGTGGACTTCAACTCCCAGAATTCCCCAGCCAGCAATGGAATTGCCCCCCCCTCCCAATAGCTTCCAGTTTTCGGCAAAAAAAAATGCCCCAAAACTCGCTTAATGACAGCTGCGCTCACAATCACTGCTTTTGCCTAACAACCACATAAAATTGAGCTTGATCGAGCGGTGACCCACTTAATGACTGCCCTGACTTACGGCCATAATTCCAGGCTCCATTCCAGCCGTAAGTCGAGGACCACTTTTAGTTTGCTTTTTGTGCCTATCAGCTGGGAGATTTTCCTGCTCTTGATGAATGTCAGTGTCTGTAGCCCCTTTGCGCTTTGCTCCATTCTTCTGACTTAATGCCGCTCGGTCTTTGATTTTTTTTTTAAAATGTTTTCAGGCTTGATGTGAGCGCTGTTGTACTGTTTCCTCCCCCCCCCCCGTTTAGCAGGAATGCCCCTTTGGGGGTCTTTGCGAGCATTGTCTCTCCCTCTTTAAGCATTCATCACCATCTCCAGCGCCTCTGGCTAAAATCGGCACGTAGGTGAAGGGGAGCGGAGGGGACACAGCCATGCATCCATTTTAATCAGGGCAAGCTCTGCAGAAGCCTGACAAACACCAGCCCTGTTGTATGATGTCTGGCCTTGGTTTTACACATCCCCCTTTTCCCTATCAGAAATGCTCTCCTCGTAATTTGCACCGAGTCTTGCAAAAGAATCCGACAAGGGACAGGTGGGAAGGGGAAAATGCCCGGGCTTTTCCGGCTCTCCATCTCTAAAAGTGGTCCAGCATCCTTTAGCACAGGCGTCCCCAACCCCCGGGGCTGTGACCCAGTACCGGGCTCTGTTCGTAACCGGTCCACAGAATGGTAGGCGAGCGCACGCACACGGGAACCATCCCTCTGCCGGTCCGCCGGGCAGGTTGGAGACAGACCACTGCTCTAGGTCTTTCCCATCCTTTCCTTGGCAGGTGTCTTAGTCACCTGGGCAGCCGTGGGCGGTTGGCATCAGCCAGCAGGGACAGCAAATCATTCTAATTTGCTTCCCTTCCGGATCTGAGCTCAGGGACACTTGATGGCGTGCTGGCCTCAGCGCTGGTTCGAAAGCTTTGCCCTGGGAGAGGAGAGGGGCAGTGAACAGGTTGCTGCCATTGTCTTCCACAATCAAGAACGACCCTGGCCAGCTGGGTCTTCTCCGTTCCTGGACAATTTCAACGCACTTTGAAACGTGTGTCCTTCAGTTGGCGGCCTTCAGTTGTTGCAGGCAAACAACCACGCAGAAGCCCTCGGGCTGGTGGTGGTGGGGGGAAAAACCCCGTCACTGGACACGGTGGATTGCTTTTCACAGCACATTTAACTTGGCTTCTGCAACAGCCCATTTTCTGGAGCCACAAAATATGTGCTGTTGTCACGTGCTCTGCTCCCAAACAATCCCACCCCCCTCTCTTGTGCCGGATTGAAGACAGACAAACTGAACTGTGTGTGTGTGTGTGTGTGTGTGTGTGTGTGAACCCAGCAAACCCATGTCGGGTGTGGGTGCCGCGCAGTGCAGATTCTTGCTGCTTTATTGAACCCTTGCTTGGAGGAACGTCGCCGCCCAAACCATGACTCTGGGATGGGGAAAATAGGTTAGGTGGTCCTTGTCTTACAGCCACAGTTAGGTCTGGAATGTCTGTTGCTAAGCAATGGGGCTGCATCCGATTTCACGATCTTTTGTTTTTAACCGGGATCATTAGCTGAAAGCGTACGGTTGTTAAGCAGATCACACGGTCGTGAAGCAAATCCGGCTTTGCACCATCACCACCACCACCCCCGTTGACTTTGCTTGCCGGAAGCCAGCTGGGAAGGTTTTGCCACAGGATTTTGGTCTCACCGAGCAACATGCGGGGCCCTGAGTTGGTTTGCTTCATAGAGGATAAGAGTATTGTGTGAATTTGTTCCACTGTGGCTTGCAAGCTACAGTTGTGTGAACGCCCTCAACTCTGGTCTGTGGAATCAACTGGGTGGTCTCACTGTGGATGCACGGAAGCTGGCTGTCCTTGGGTGTCAAAATGCTCTCTCTGTTCCCAAGACAAGGATGTGATCTTGGTGCTCTCTGAGCTTGGTGGTTTCTTTGCAGACATTTCATGACCCAAGTAGGTAACATCATCAGTGCTAGAAGGGAGTGGGACTTGTGGTATAGAAGAACAGGGAGGAGGAGGAGGAGGAGGAGAAAGAAGAAGAAGAAGAAGAAGAAAGAAGAAAGAAGAAGAAGAAAGAAGAAAGAAGAAGAAGAAGAAGAAAGAAGAAAGAAGAAGAAGAAGAAGGAAGAAGAAGAAGAGGAAGAGGAAGAAGAAGAAGAAGAAGAAGAAGAAGAAAGAAGGAAGAAGAAAGAAGAAAGAAGAAAGAAGAAGAAGAAAGAAGAAGAAGAAGAAGAAGGAAGAAGAAGAAGAAGAAGAAGAAGAAGAAGAAGAAGAAGAAGAAGAAGAAGAAGAAGAAGAAACAACAACAACAACAACGGGGGAGGAAGACTCTGGGGGTTCTGGTGCTCTCTGAGCTTGGTGGTTTCTTTTCAGACGTTTCATGACCAAACTAGGTAACATCATCAGTGCTAGAAGGGAGTGGGACTTGTGGTATAGAAGAACAGAAAGGAGGAGGAGGAGGAGGAGAAAGAAGAAGAAGAAGAAAGAAGAAGAAGAAGAAGAAGAAGAAAGAAGAAGAAGAAGAAGAAGAAAGAAGAAGAAGAAGAAGAAGAAGAAGAAGAAGAAGAAGAAGAAGAAGAAGAAGAAGAAGAAGAAGAAGAAGAAGAAACAACAACAACAACAACAACGGGGGAGGAAGACTCTGGGGGTTCTGGTGCTCTCTGAGCTTGGTGGTTTCTTTTCAGACGTTTCATGACCAAACTAGGTAACATCATCAGTGCCAGAAGGGAGTGGGGTTTGCAGAGTGGAGGAGGAGGAGGAAGAAAGTTATGAGGTCTTTGGTGCTTTTTGAGCTTGATCGTTTTCTTGCAGACATTTCGTGACCCAACTAGGTAACATCAGTGCTAAAAGTGAGTGGGGTTTATAAACGGAGCGCAAACCCCACTCCCTTCTAGCACTGATGGTGTTCCCTAGTTGGGTCGTGAAATGTCTGCAAGAAAACAACCAAGCCCAGAGAGCTCTAAGTCCCCGCAGTTCAACTCTGAGCCACGAAAACTCTCTTCTGCTGGCAAAGGGGTGTTGCCACCCATCCCTTCTTGCAACGGATTTGGTCCAGTAAGAACAAAATCGGGAAAAGTGGAAACACACAGACTTTCTCCCGTTTCGCTTGCACAGTGCCGCCTTCCCAGAATTCCTGTTACTTTTGAGGCTGGTTTCAAACCCATCTTCGGAAACCTTAAAACCTGCCTCGGCCTCAATAAGAAAAAGAGGATGGGATTGAAACAGTCGTGCGCGCCCGGGGAGAGCTTTTCTTCCAGAGTTTTTATTATTTCTGTTTGGCCGAGACCAAGCAGGACCAATTGGGGAGGGAGGAGAGTTTGCCGTTTTCCTGCCACGGTTCCCGCATCACCACACTGGCTCGGCGTGCGCCCGGAAAGATTGATGGCCCGCTGAATCGAGCGGGAGGGCTGAACTGATTCCTGATTTGTAGCCGCTTGTCTGCATTCCCGCCGGCTGCGGACTCGCGCACTCCGGCCACGCCGTGCGCCGCTGGTAATTGAGCTGAAAAGGCATAAGCGAGGCAGACAGTTTTTGACAGCCCCACGCGAACGGCTCGGCTGACATGGAGGAGGGAGGGGGGGCACAGAGAAACGTGTTGCTAGTTCCCTCGGTACATTGGTGTGGGGTGGGGGAGAGAATGGACGGCTCCCTTTGCATATAAATTGGCAAATTAAAACACGGCCTTGCGAGGAGACCAGATAAGAAAACTCGAAAAGATGAGCTAATTGTCCTTTATGGTCCGGCTGCATTAACAGAATCTTGCCAGACTGAAAGTGCAAATCTGCCGCCGTCTCTTTTTAGCACCTGATTAGCAAAAGGGGAATTTTTTTCTGAATTTCTTTCTCTTGTCTGTTATGCAGCTGAGGGCTTCTGACTCCTTTATCTTTATCGTACTCTGGGCAGCATCTATCCGTTTCTTGAGGTCATTCTCGCATACTGATACTCCTCGGCTTAAGGACAGTTCGTTTAGTGACCGTTCAAAGTTACAGTGGCACTGAAAAAAGTGACTGGTGACCGACCGTTTTTCACACTTACAAACGTAACGGTCGCTAAATGAAGTGTTTCAGGACTACCTGTACGCAGGTAGACTGTGCTGTGGTGGCG
The DNA here is from genome assembly GCA_023970755.1 of Azemiops feae. Lineage (NCBI taxonomy): Eukaryota > Metazoa > Chordata > Lepidosauria > Squamata > Viperidae > Azemiops > Azemiops feae. The sequence continues at coordinate 270,698 of JALGBA010003873.1, read as the reverse complement.
CAGTGGTTAGAAGGCAGTATTGCAGGCTAATTCTGCCGACAGCCAGCAGTTCCATTCTGACCGGCTCAAGGTTGACTCGTCCTTCCAGCCTTCTGAGGTCGGTAAAATGAGGACCCAGATTGTTGGGGACAATATGCTGAGTCTGTAAGCTGTAAAGCACTGAAGCGGTATATAATAAGGATTATTGCTATTGCCCTCCCTCCCTTCCTTCCTTCCTTCTCCTTCCTCCCTCCCTCCCTCCCTCCCTCCCTTCCTTCCTTCCTTCTCCTTCCTCCCTCCCTTCTTCCCTCCCTCTCCTTCCTTCCTTCCTTCCTTCCTTCCCAGTGGTTAGAATGAAGTATTGCAGGCTAACTCTGCCGACAGCCAGAAGTTCGATCCCGACCGACTCAAGGTTGACTCGGCCTTCCATCCTTCCGAGGCCGGTCAAATGAGGACCCAGATTGTTGGGGGGGGGCCACAGGCTGACTCTGTAACCCGCTTAGAGAGGGCTGTCAAGCACCGTGAAGCGGTATAGAAGTCTAAGGGCTAAGTGCTATTGCTATGGGTGTAATTGAGACCTGGGACTGTGGTCCTATCAGGGAGGGGCAGACAGCAAGGGCTGCGCTGCCCCCCAGCCCATTTGAAAGGGGTCTTTTCTTTCCCTTTTTCCTGCTTTTAACCATCTCTCCTTCCCTCAATCCCTGCAGCTTCAGCAGTGCATTGCCACCGCGCAGCGAGCGGCCGAAACCATCTTCCGCTTCTACCGAGATGCGGCTTGCAGGAAGTACTCAAAGTGGTGACTGCTTCCCCCCCCCCCCACACACACACACCAGCGGTGCAACGGGACATTCCTAAGGCGGAGAGGCTGATGCAGCCAACAGCCTTCCAATAGCAGACTCTGCTTTCCAGATGTGCGCAGAACTGCTGTTAACCCAGCTTGTGGAAGCAGCTGGCAGATGGGACGCCAACAAGCTGGGAATGCTGGCTACCTAAACACCGACAACCCTCAGCATCCAGGATTTCCAAAACGCACGTTAAGTATCCACTTCCTGACTCCAGAAAAAGCTTCTGGATCCAGCTCAATTCCTGCTCAGTTTTACCTACTTTTTTTTTCTTTCTTCCATGCAACTGTTTCAGCCCGTCCTGTTCTCTTCTTGGCTGAATTATTTCCCTTTTTTTTCCCCCCCTTGTCTTCCGCCCGAAATAATCACACTTGGCTGTCGCAAAGCCAACCACTCTTCTTCTCCTTCCCTGCCATGACCAGGAAGAAGCAAAGGAAAAAAATTATCCTGGTTTGCTTAATGCTTGCCCTATTTTTTTGTATCTCTTGCCCGTGAGTCATTAGTCTGGCTCATACATCACCTGAAGCTACCAAGGTTGACCAACCGGTTTGATGGCAGGGGGTTGGACTAGATGACCTCCAGGGTCCCTTCCAACTCTGTTATTCTATTCTGCTTGGTTGGACCTTGGGTGGGTCACCTGGAAAGGCTTGCCTTCTCTGCCAAAAGGCTCAATCTTAACTAGCACCCCTTTCAGAGCCGTAAATCGCCATTTTTGAGAAATTTTGGGATATTAAAGGCATCGGAAACAGATAACAGGACTTCGAGCTGTTAAGTTTTTTTTTTCTCTCCATTTTTAAAAAAAAAACTTTTCGTAATCAGTAGAGGGAGCTGTAACACCAGCAGAAGAATTTCAGGGCTGCAACTCCCTCTATTAATGAAGGGAAAAAAACTGCCGCTGATTGAGGACTTGCTGCACCTGATAAAGAAATTAATGTCACGAATAAAATGGCAAAGGGGAAATCTCTGTTCTCTTGTTACCTTGGACCACGGCAGGTCGAGGAGGTGTGAGGTCAAGGGATTGTTGCAGGGCACAATTTTATACACATCCCGACACATTAAAAAAAAGACAGGGTTTCAGTCACATGGTTGGGCCACCATCTTGACTTTTTTGACCCCCTCGCACCCAAGAGAGGAACTGCATCATCCACCAAAATATAAATAAAACAACTCTCTTAGGACCGCTGACCCAGTAATTTTGCTCTTTTGTAAATTCCCTATCCTGAAACCACTGATTTGCAAAACAGTTTTACCCTAAGCCAGTGTTTCTCCAGCTTGGCAACATTAAGATGGGCGGACTTCAACTCCCAGAATTCCCCAGTCGACATTTGAAGGAATTCTGGGAGTTGGGAGTCCAGCCTTCCTACAAGTTGCTCGAGTTGAAAACTACGGCACCAGATGACTGAAAAGCTGAATTTTTGAGGAAACCAGGGGAGCAGACGGAGACGGGCGCAGCTCTGTTTTGAGTTTTGATGCTAAGCCGTGCGGGCTGGGGGATTCTGGGAGTTGAAGTCCTCCCATCTCAAAAGTTGCCAAGGCTGAGAAACGTTGCCCTGAAGCTGTGAGCGGAACATAATTGTGGTGGGAGGCGGTGCACGAATTCAGACACTGATTGTGTTTATTCCTCGGAGGTTATTTAAGGATCTATCGGCCACCGGTTCCCACGAGAATTTGCTTAATTTTTACCTTGTTTTTCTGTGGCTGATCGTGTTATGCAAATCCAGCTCGTTTGGCTGCTGCAGAGTTTCTGTGCAATGGCCAGACCCTAAAACTGGGTTAATTCCGTGCAGGCAGTCCTCGACTTACGACCGCAATTGAGCCCAAAATTTCTGTTGCTAAGAGAGACATAAGTGAGTTTGGCCCCGTTTTATGTCTGTTCTTGCCACGTGGGTTAAGTGAATCTCTGCAGCTGTTCATTTAGTCACACCGTTGTTAAGCGAATCAGGCTTCCCCACGTTGACTTTGCTGGCCAGGAGGTCGCGAGAGGGGATCATGTGACCCCGGGGGACGCCGCGACCGTCGTAAATATGAGCCGGTTGCCAAGCGTCTGAATTTTGATCACCTGACCACGGAGGATGCTTCGCAACGGTCATAAGTGTGAAAAATGGTCATCAGTTATTTCTTTCCGTGCCATTGTAACTTTGAATTGTCACTAAATGAATTGTTGTAAGCTGAGGACCACCCGTGATGCCGAATGAAACTGGCAAACGCAGCCCTTGTCAGTCGCCAAGTTTTGAATCTGCCTCGTGGCTTGATGAATTTGGCGAATTGAAAGAAGATTTCTGCTCCAGCTTTCTTTTTCTTTTTCTTTTCTTTCTTTTTTTCTTTCTTTTCTTTCTTTCTTTCTTTCTTTCTTTCTTTCTTTCTTTCTTTCTTTCTTTCTTTCTTTCTTTCTTTCTTTCTTTCTTTCTTTCTTTCCTTCCTTCCTTCCTTCCTTCCTTTCTCTTTTTTCTTTTCTTTCTTCTTTCTCTCTCTCTCTCTCTCTCTCCCCCTCACACACGCACACACACACGAGAAGACCTGCAACCTCCCTTTGTCACCTTGATGACAAACCTTGAGTTGTGATGAACTGTCTGGAATCTTTGTACCGTATCCGGCTCATTGTTATTCTCTGGGACTTTTCCGGCTTGTTTTTTTTTTTTGCTTTTTGTTTTTTAATTTGGCATTTTGGCAAACAAGCCGCGAAGAAGCAAGGGAGGCCGGTACCCACGAGCAATCCGCTTCTAATCAAAGGAAGGCCTCTCGGGCTTGGCACGCGCCAACGGCTCAGGGAGCTAGGAAAGCAATTGCGATCTCCCACAGGAGATGCCTGCCCCCACCCCACACACCAAGAATTAAATCCCATATTTCAACCCCCAACCTCTGGGGAGGAGCTCAAATGCCTCCTTTCCGAAATTCCAGGACTGCGGATTTTAGAGAAGAGGATCCATTTTTTTCTCCTTCCGGGAGGGGAGAGGTTTTCTTAATAACTAACTGAATGCAACAACTTAGCTTTTAATCCCTCCCTCCCTCCTTATCACACACACACACACAAACACACACACCGTGCAGTGAAGTTGCAAGGGGCTTCATCGGACGAATCTCTCTGCGGTCCTTCTAAAGAGCCATTTGGAGAAAGCCTTGCAACTTGGAAGACTAGACTGATTGGCGTTTTGATTTTCTAAGGGAAAATACAGGTAGTCCTCAAATTACGACCACAAGGGAGCCAAAATTTCCCGTCGTTAAGTGAGACATTTGTTCGGGGAGCTTGGCCCCATTTTACAACCTTTTTTTTTTTGCCTCCGTTGTTAAGCCCATCACAGCTGCAGCAGTTGTTAATAACACGGATGTTAAGTGGATCTGGCTGTCCCCCGTTGACTTGGCTTGTCAGAAGGTCGCAAAAGGGGATCACGTGATTCCCCCGGGACGCTGCGACCGTCGTAAATACGAACCAGTGAAGAAGCGTCCGAATTTTGATCACCTGACCAAAAGGGGACACGGCAACGTTCGTAAGTGCAGCAAAACGGTCCTAAGTCGCTTCTTCCCGTGCCGTTGTAACTTTGAACGGTCACTAAGCAGACTGTCGTAAGTCGAGGACGACCTGGAGCAGCTCAGGCAAGCCACGATGGCTAGTTAAGGATGACAGCCCGCCACCAAACCTTCAGCCCAAGTCCTTAGAGGGAAGTATTGCTGAAAGGGAGAATCCGGCTGTCGTGAGACACGCATTAAAGCTGTAAGCGTGTCGGATTCCAGCTTCTGGCTAAGCATATCATTTCTCATTTGCCTTAAAACTGACAGCTCCTCACCCCCAGGGCAGGCTCGAAGAGCTCCCTGCAAGCTTGTTTATCTCTCTTTCCCCATCACATCTCTCCCCCCCCCCCATCTCTGTTTGCTTCTCAGAGTCCTGAACATCTCATCACCTTCATAGTTGGCCGGGGAAAAGAGGCGTCCTCTGATTTAATTAATGAGTCTCAGGGCAGGGATGAAATTAGACCTGTTTTTCTCGGCTGAAGCCCGCTTGCCCTCATTGCAAAGTGTTTTTTTTTTTTCCCACAAGGACAAGAGTTGCGTTTCTCAACCTTGGAACTTTTTGAGATGGGGGGACTTCAACTCCCAGAATTCCCCAGCCAGCATACTTTAAGACGGGTAGATTTCCACTCCCAGAATTCCCCGGCCAGCATGTTTTAAGATGGGTGGACGGTGATTCTCAACTCCCAGAATTCTCCAACAAACATGTTTTAAAACAGGTGGACTTCAACTCCCAGAATTCCCCATCCAGCATGCTTTTAAGCGGCATGGATTTCAGCTCCCAGTATGGAAGCTATGTTGAATTCTGGGAGTTGAAGTCCACCTATCTTACAGGTGCCACGGTTTGGAAACACTACAGTACTTCACAAGAGTCTTACGTAAAGGACGGGGTGCCCTTGTCTCTCTTCGTCCCCAAACCAACCCAGATTTAGTTTGTGAGTCTCCCTGCCTGCAATTTCTGCAATGCATCATCTTATCAAACCACATTAAATCGTTTCGCATCCAGTCTGTCCCTGTGAAGGCAGCCTGCTGTATCCTGACACAGAGCAAATAATGGAGATTTTAATTAATCAGACCTAAAAAAAAATGCGAGTCTGGAGCAATCAGTAGAGGGGAACCAACAGGTTCTCTGCGACCTCAGCCAAACCCAGGTGGGTGAGTGGCAGCCCCTTTCCGGATGTCATTTTAAAGGTATCGGTGTTGGTGAGCAGTGGCTCACTTCTCACATTCAGACTGTCTACTCCGGTGTTTCTCAACCTTGGTAACTTTAAGAATAGAATAGAAAAGAATTGGAATGGAATGGAACAGAATAGAACGGAATAGAGAATAGAATAGAATGCAGAATAGAATAGAATAAGAGAAGAGAAAAGAATGCAGAATAGAATAGAATAGAATAGAATAGAATAGAATAGAATAGAATAGAATAACAGAGTTGGAAGGGACCTTGGAGGTCATCTAGTCCAACCCCTCCCACCCAAGCAGGAAACCCTACACCATTTCTGACAGATGCCAGTCCAGTCTCTTCTTAAAAGCTTCCAGCGATGAAGCCCCAACAACTTCAGAAGGCAAGCAGTTCCATTGATGCCTGGACTTCAACCCCCGGAATTAAAGGCGGCCTTCCCCCTCCGAAGACCCCCCCCCCGAAAGGTGACCTCTTTGCTTCCTCTCCTATCCCCCTGTCTTTTTCATCTGAGCTGTGATGGAAACGATTGTTAGTCCTGGAGAAAGCTGCTTGGGGACCCTGCATAAATCTGTCATCAAGCACCAGCGTCCTTAGTAATTCATAGCCGCTTTGGAGGAAAGCAAATGAACAAGGAAGGAACAGAATGGACGGAGGGAGGCAGAAAGGGGGGGGGGACATTTTGCCTCTGCCCAGGTGGCTTCACCACGTCCAGCTGGCCCAGCGTGAATGAGACACCCTGGAAGGGGTGGGCCGATTCTTCTTCCTGACCTACTTACAGGTAGTCCTGGACTTAGGACCACAATTGAGCCCAAATGCCTAGACCAGGGGTAGGCAATCTTGGCTCTTTTATGACTGGTGGACTTCAACTCCCAGAATTCCTGAGCCAGCATGGCTCAGCTTGGCAACCTCTCCCTTTCCCCTCAGCATGGCTGGCTCAGGAATTCTGGGACTTGAAGTCCACGAGTCATAAAGCGGCCTAGGCCTAAGGCCAGAGGTAGGCAACCTTGGCTCTTTTATGACTCGTGGACTTCAACTCCCAGAATTCCTGAGCCAGCATGCGGGAACTATGGCCCCTTTATGACTTGTGGACTTCAACTCCCAGAATTCCTGAGCCAGCATGGCTCAGCATGGAAACCTCTCCCTTTCCCCTCAGCACAGCTGGCTCAGGGATTCTGGGAGTTGAAGTCCACGAGTCATAAAAGAGCCAAGGTTGCCTACCCCTGGCTTAGGGAGATTCTCAGTCATCCAGGTCATAGTTATCCCATACTGAAAAAGCATTGTTGTTTTTTGGGATAATTGACCCCAAAATTTCCGTTGCTAAGCCAGACATTTCCTGAGTGAGTTTTGTCGCATTTTACGACCTTTCTTGCCACCGTTAAGTGAATCTCTGCAGTTGTTAAGTTAGTATCATGGTTGTTAAGTCAATCTGGCTTCTTCTCCATTGACTTTGTCTGTCAGAAGGTCGCAAAAGGGGATCACGTGACCCCTGGGACGCTGCGACCGTCATAAATACAAACCAGTGTCTGAATTTTGATCACGTGACCGTGGGGAGGCTGCGACGGTCGTAAGTGTGAAAAACAGTCACAAGTCCCTTTTTTTCAGTGCCATTGTCACTTCGGTCACTAAATGAAAGTTGGTAAGTCAAGGCCTCTCTGTGTACAAGAATCCCAGAAGAGGGTGGCAAAGCTTTTCCATCTTATTGCCCAGAAAGCCACCTGACGTACAGGTAGTCCTCGACTTACGACAGTTCATTTAGCGACCAAAGTTACAACGGCGCTGGAAAAACTGACTTACGACCATTTCTCTCACACTTACAACCGTTGCGCCATCCCCATGGTCGCGTGATCAAAAGTCAGAAGCTTGGCAACTGACTCGTAGTTATGACGGTGGCAGTGTCCCCCGGGGTCACGTGATCCCCTTTTGCGATCGTCTGACCAGAGAAGTCAACGGGGAAAAGCCAGATTCACTTAACAACCGTGCTACTAATTTCACAACTGCAGCGACTCGCTTAACAGCCGTAGCCAAAAAAGCTGTAAAATGGTGGCGAAACGCACTGCACAAACAGAAAAATTGGGCTGGCTTGTGGCCATTAAAGTCGAGGAGTTACCTGTATTCGTGTCCTCAGCAGTTGAACCTCAACGGGGCCGGGAGACCACCATTCTCAGGCTGATGTTGGCTTATGGGTGTCGCTCAGCACAGAAGAAGAGACAAGGGGAACTGGGGAGGGGCAGCAGGGCCTTGACTTTTATTGAGAAGCCAGGGGGTGGGTGAGACCATGACAGGTATGGGGGATTGAGTGACTCTGTAGAAAAGGAGACATGACCGAGGGGCACAGAGAATTGGGGGCTTCGTAAGGGGGGGGGGTCAGGGCAAGCAAAGCAAAGATCTCCAGCTTGTTGTCCTTCTCCAGGTCAGTGGTCACCCTGCTTCCTCAATGTCCCTTGAGTTCTCCTTGGCTGGACAGTCCCTTCTCCTAGCTCCAAGGACTGGTTGATGCTTTCCCAACTAGAGGAGCCCCCCAAAAGTTAAACCTCAGCTCCAAGGTACTGTTGCCCAAGTTTCTGCTAGCCTCCCCAGTCTGTTTTTGGGGGTCTCTTGCAAGTGAGCCTGTCACCGTGTCCTCTTTGGTCCAAGAAATTGTCCGTCTGAACTCAACCCAGGGGGTTGGTTTCCTTCTGATCACAAGACCAGGGTACGGGAATAGGTCTTCCGTGTTGTAATGTCTGCATTCTGCCACACACACACACACATGCACACACACCCTCCTTCCTGCTCCACGGGGAGGCAAGGAACGGGGTGACCAGTGGCTCCTTGGGGGAGAGAACGTCTTAGGTGGGGGCCTTGTTGGAGAGATAGGCAATGAGGGCCACCACCGCACCGATGTAGGTGCAAATGCCCAGGATGATGGACAAGACAGCCAGGGCAAAGGTTTGACGGGAGGCGGTCCACGCTCTGGGGTAATCGCCCATGGCTGAAGCTTTGTTGGTCTGCAAGGAGAAGGAAGAGGAGAGGAAGAAGAACATCCGGTTAGTGTCCGTGGAAAAGGAGAAGCTGAGCTCTCCCATGGAAGAGAATATTTGTATTTATATTCGCCTTCATTCCTCAGAATATTTGTAGCTGAGGGTTGAACTGAGGGGTCCTCGGTGCTCTCGGAGCTGGGTGGTTTCCTTGCAGACGTTTCACGACCCAACTAGGTAATATCATCAGGGCTCTCTGTTTATAAACCCCACTGCCTTCTAGCACTTCTAGCACTGATGAGGTTACCTAGTTGGGTCATGAAACGTCTGCAAGAAAACTATCAAGCTCAGAGAGCACCAAGGACCCCACAGTCCTCCTCCTCCTCCTCCCTTTTCCTTCACAAACCCCACTCCCTTCTAACACTGATGAGGTTACCTAGTTGGGTCATGAAACGTCTGCAACAAAACTATCAAGCTCAGAGAGCACCAAGGACCCCACAGTCCTCCCTTCTCCTTCAATCCCACTCCTTTGTAGCACTGATGAGGTTAGCTAGTTGGGTCGTGAAACGTCTGCAAGACAACCACCAAGCTCAGAGAGTACCAAGGACCACACAGTTCTCCTCCTCCTCCTCCTCCTCCTCCTCCTCCTCCTCCTCCTCTCTGCAAACCCCACTCCCCTTCTAGCACTGATGATGTAACCTAGTCGGGTCGTGAAACGTCTGCAAGAAAACCACCCAGCTCAGAGAGCACCAAGGACCTCCCAGTTCAAATCCCCATTTTGCATCTTCCACTTAGCGGTTTGGTCTAGCGGTGAAGGCACCAGGCTAGTGACCAGGAGACTGTGAGTTCTAGTCCTGCTTTAGCCATGAAAGAGAGCTGGGGTGATCTTGAGCCAATCCCTCGCTCTCTCTCAGCCCAACCCACCTCACAGGAGTGTTGTTCTGGGGAAAAGAAGAGGAAGGTGTGTCGGATATGTTTGACGCCTCGAGTTATTTGTCAAAAGAAGAAAGGTGGGATCCCAATAAATGAACCAATGAATAAAATATTCATTTTTGGGCCTTCGTGGAGATACGTAGCCTCCACGTTTAGCGTTGATGAGAAGGACCAATCGCCCCCATTTGGTCCCAGCCCGGCTGTCCTGCCCACCTCCCAAAACCTCCTCCATCCTCAACTCTCTCTTCCTTCCCGGTCTTTGACACTCACCTTTTGCGACAGGTAGAAGGCAGCGATGCCTAGTGGCCAGAAGCAGCACAACATGGAGAAAACCGCCAGGCCCAGATAATCTTGAGGTTGCAACATGGAGAAGCTGTTTTCGCTCTCTGTGTCGCTGTCACTTGAGGAGTCGTTCTGGAGAGGGGAGGGGGAGAACACGGGTGTCCAGTGAGGGGACCCACACGCAACAATCACGTCGTGCAAATGCTGCAGGCCTCACGCAATGACATCGGAGCCACTTGGGCTGATCGGCCATGAGTCACCATTTGGGATCGGCCTCCCTGTTGGTGCTTCAACGCATTTCAAAGAACATTTCCAATGGCGAGTTTTTGAGCACGATTTGGAACACGTCCCAGGAAAATGGGCTGCCCCAAAGAAGAGGGGGGACAACCTGTTCTCCGAAGCAGCAGAAGGCAGGACAAGAAGCAACGGATGGAGACCAATCAAGGAGAGAAGCAGCCTAGAACTAAGGAGGAATTTCCTGAAAGTGAGAACAATTAATTAATGGAACAGCTTCCTTCCAGAAGTTGTGGGTGCTCCATCACTGGAGGTTTTTAAGAAGAGAGTGGACAACCATTTGTCTGAAATGGGGGTCTTCTGCTTTGGAAGGAGCTGGACTAGAAGACCTCCAAGGTCCCTTCCAACTCTCTTATTCTCTGATTCTGTAAGGGTCTCCTGCTTGAGCAGGGGGCTGGACTAGATGACCTCCAAGGTCCCTTCCAACTCTGCTATTCTCTGATTCTGTAAGGGTCTCCTGCTTGAGCAGGGGGCTGGACTAGAAGACCTCCAAGGTCCCTTCCAACTCTGTGATTCTCTGATTCTGTAAGGGTCTCCTGCTTGAGCAGGGGGCTGGACTAGAAGACCTCCAAGGTCCCTTCCAACTCTGCTATTCTCTGATTCTGTAAGGGTCTCCTGCTTGAGCAGGGGGCTGGACTAGAAGACCTCCAAGGTCCCTTCCAACTCTTGTTATTCTCTGATTCTGCAAGGGTCTCCTGCTTGAGCAGGGGGCTGGACTAGAAGACCTCCACGGTCCCTTCCAACTCTTGTTATTCTGTTAAAACTGTTTCCAAAGGTGTCATTGGAAATGCATAAGGTAAAATACAGGTAGTCCTTGACTGACGATCACAAACTGAGCCCAACATTTCCGTTGCTAAGCGAGACAGCTGTTAAGTGAATTTTGCCCCATTTTACAACCTTTCTTGTTGAGGCATTCCTGTACTAGCCTGTTTCCCCCTGTTTCTCCTCTCCTCTCCTCGCCTGCCCCTCTTGTAGAGGGAGAGAGTTTGATGCCTCCGTTTCCCTTTTGTGCCAAGGATTGAAAAAAGGGGCAAAACCCACTTAAGCAAAACCAGACAAACACCCCCCCCCCAAAAAAAAAACTGGTATCTCTCGAGAGGCGCCGGATAACTCGAAAAGCAAAGCCCAAATACTTTTCACGAAAGCCCCTCTGTCGAATCCAAGTAGGTCAGGCTGGCAAAATATTGCCGAGATAACAAAGCCAGGAGCCGGCTGAATGAATTGCTTCTCATTGGAGCGACTTGGCATTAATTTTTTTTTAAAAAAAATAGGTCCCACTGAGACCCCATGATTTGCTCGCAGAGAGGGAGGCTCAAAAAACCTCATTGAAAACCTGTCCTGGCAATTCTCTCTGCGGATGGAAACGGCAGCCGGAGAAGGCGAAAAAAGGCTTCTGATCAACAGCCGTCCATTTCTCAAAAAAAAACCACAGCCATTTCTCACCATTCCAGGTAGTCCTCGACTTAACGGCCGTTCATTTAGTGACCGAATTTACAACGGCCCTGAAAAAAGGGACCCGCAGCAAGTTGCCTCAGGGCAAGTTGGCTGTGGCAAGTTTAGAAGAACAGAACAGGACAGAATAGAAACAGAGTGAGTTGGAAGGGACCTTGGAGGTCTTCTAGTCCAACCCCCTGCTCAGGCAGGAAACCCTATACCATTGCAGACCAATGGTTGTCCAGTCTCTTCTTAAAAACTTCCAGTGTGGGAGCATTCACAGCTTCTGGAGGCAGGTTGTTCCACGGATTAATTGTTCTAACTGTCAGGAAGTTTCTCCTTAGTTCTAGGTTGCTTCTCTCCTTGATTAGTTCCCATCCTTTGCTTCTTGTCCTGCCTTAAGGTGCTTTGGGGAACAGGTTGACCCCCCCCTCCCTCTTCTTTATGGCAGCCCCTCAGATATTGGAAGACTGCTATTATGTCACCCCTAACACGATAAGTTGGCCGTGGCGAGTTGGCCACGCCGAATTGTCATGGACCCGTCTCCCTCCTTGCTTTCCCCTAAAGCAGGGGTCCCCAACCCCTGGTCCATCAACCAGCAACTGGTCCACACAAACAAGGGAAGCCCCCTCCGTAGGATACGGGCAGCACACAAAACCACGCACCTTCCGGTCCGCGGAAGAAGCTCTCTCTCCACGGAACCGGTCCCTGGTGCCCCAAAAGGTTGGGGGCCTCTGCCCTTAAAGGACCCTCCAACCCAGCCTGGCTCCTACCTCCACCTCGGGCAGCTCCATGTCCCCCACCTCGTAGCAGACCGTGTGAATATCCGTCTCCAGGGCGATCTTGCGCGGCAGTTCGCCGGCCGCCTTGCCCTCCCCGAAGGCGGTCTCGATATAATCTTTCTTCCTCCAGCTTTGCGGGTGGCTGCATTTCCACAGCTCCGGGTACAGCTTGGACTCGCTGAGGCCGGAGGACGGGACGGTGGCCCTGGACAGGCTGTGAGGGTTCAGCAGCTGGCTGGGAAGAAGACCGGTGCCGGGGGAAAGCCAGGAGAAGCTGGAGGGCAAGTGGTGGGACAGCAATCCAGAAGGGTCCTGGGGACTTGCCCAGCTGAGCATCCCTCCAGGGAGCAGGGTCTTGCTAGGAGGGTTTCCCAGGAGCGGATGCTGTAGTTCGTGGATATTCTCCATTGTGCCTTCTGGCTGCTTCCTGCTTAAGGGGTCCTCGCCCTTCGGCTACCTGGAAAAGCAATTTGAAACAGACATCCATTGCAAAGGGCCGAGTCCAGTGATGGGATTCAGCCGGTTCGCACCGGTTCAGCAGAACCGGTAGCTAATGTTTTGTTGCCCAGGCCCAGAATGGACTTCCGGAAGCGGCATCCACACAGAGAACCGATTGTTCACCTATTTGAATCCCACCACTCTTTCCTTCCTTCCTTCCTTCCTTCCTTCCTTCCTTCCTTCCTTCCTTCCTTCCTTCCTTCCTTCCTCCCCCTTCCCTTCTCCTTCCTTCCTCCTCTCCTCCCTTTCTCCCTTCCCCCTCCCCCTTCTCTTCTCCTTCCTTCCTTCCTTCCTTCCTTCCTTCCTCCTCTCCTCCCTTCCCCCTCCACCCCTTCCCCTTCCCTTCTCCTTCCTTCCTTCCTCCTCTCCTCCTTTTCCCTCCCCCCCTCCCCTTGTCTTCTCTTCCTTCCTTCCTTCCTTCCTTCCTTCCTTCCTTCCTTCCTTCCTTCCTTCCTTCCTTCCTGTTGTGGGATCCAGCCGGTTCGCACCACTTCAGCAGAACCGGTAGCTAATTTTTTGTTGCCCAGGCCCAGAATGGACTTCCGGAAGCGGCATCCACGCAGAGAACCGGTTGTTCACATATTTCCCAACCTGGTACCCTCTGGAAGCCCCTCGGGACTACATCTCCCAGAATTCCTAGCCAGTACAGTTATAACTGACTTATTTCACTTTATATAAGAGAGCCAGTTTGAGGTGCTGGCCTAAAGACCAGGAGACGGTGAGTTCCAGTCCTGCTTATGCACGAAAGTCAGCTGGGTGACTTTGAGTCAATCACAAGGAGACGGTGAGTTCTGCTTCCATCTTGGGCGCGAAAGCCAGCTGGGTGACTTTGGGTAAATTACCAGGAGACGGTGAGTTCTAGTCCCACCTTAGCCATGAAAGCTGGATGGGTGATTTTGAGCCAATCGCCAGGAGACAGTGAGTTCTAGTCCCACCTTAGCCATGAAAGCGAGCTGGGTGACTTTGGGTCAATCACCAGGAGACGGTGAGTTCTAGTCCCATTTTAGGCATGAAAACTTTGGGCTAGTTCCTCAGTCCAACTCACAGTCCAACAAGGAGTTGTCGTTGTGGGGAAAATAGGGAGAAGGAAAGAGTATTAGGTATATTCAGCGCCTTGAGTTACTTAGAAAGTAATCAAGGCGGGATAAAAAAAAAAATCAATTAATATAGCAGGAATTCTGGGAGTCGCAGCCAGCAGGGCGTCCTGGGAATTATAGCTTTTTAGATTGTGGAAGGCCGTATTCTCAGACCCAAACAAAGCTGTGCCAGATGTTGTTTTTTTTGCAATCCTTCCAAAGGCAACTGTTCTTTTTGCAAGACGTAGCAATAAATAAATTGCACAGACCCTCTGTTTTTTTCTTTTCTATTTTTGGTTTTGCCGTTTCAGAGGGAGCTTCTGCAAAGGCGAAGGGGATCCAATCTCCATAAGAAAGAATTTTTCCTCTCTCTCTCTCTCTCTCTCTCCTGCTTTGCAACAGATACACTCATTTCTCCCCAGGAAGAGAGGATGATTCACTTCCCATTAAAGAAATCTCAAACCCACCACCGTCTACAGAGACACCCCCCCCCCCTTTTGATTTATCTCCCCCTGCCCAGCTTCTCCCTTGCAGGGGCCTATCAGATCCCCTCTCGGCTGGTCTTGTGAATCCTTCAACCCTGCCGGGAGCCACAACACAACTAAGGAGATGCTGCTTGAAGAGGCTGTCGAAGTGAGAACGTGGCAGTGTGTGTAAGTGGTGTTTGTGTTGGTGTGTGTGTGTGAGTGAAACAATATCCTTGCAACCAAGAAAGCCCCAAGAATAATCTCTCTCTTGCTTTTTGCACCCTCCACCTGGACAGGAATTGCTGCTGGAGGGGAGGGGGGGGCTGTTTAATTCCTCTTTCCACCCTCCCACCCCCTCTTCTTCCACCGCCAAGGAAAATGCAGCTTTGCTGATAAAAACCATTTGTGGAAAAACACACACACACACACGAAGCTGCCCCTTTTAAGCCAGCAAACCGGTGGAGGTAACAGCGGGTGAACGGGAGACAGCCAGACCCCTCCAAAGCAGATTGGAAAACAATGGCCGATTAGCAGAAGGCAGGAAGAGAAGATTTTTGCTATAAATAAATAAATACAGCCGCTATAAACCCCGATTTGCATCGGGTTTGGGGGATGCGCCGTTGCAAATGGAGGAGGAATTGCTGGGGTTGGACGAGAGTCCTCGTCTTGCAACAGTTTGCTTAGTGACCATTTGAAGTGACAAGGACATTGAAAAAAGGAACCATTTTTTCCCACACTTACGACCGTCGCAGCCTCCCCCACGGTCACGTGATTTACACTCGGATGCTTGACAACTGGTTCATATTTACGACGGTTGCAGCGTTCCGGGGATCACGCGACCCGCTTTTGCGACCGGGGGAAGCCGGATTCACTTAACAACGGCACTACTCATTTAAGAACGGCAGGGATCCGCTTAGCAAAGGTCGTAAAAGGGGGCCAAACTCACTTCACACATCTCTCCCTTCGCAATATAAATGCTGGCAGCTCGATTGTGGTCGTAAGTGGAGGACTATCTGTGCCACTGCTCTGGGGAGGAAGGGCTGCTGCACTTCCCCCCCTCCTCCTATGCTTGTTAAGAATAGAGGGGTCTCTGGCATGTTCCAGGTTTCCCCTTTGAGTCCTGGATGGGATGTTGGTCCTTTAAACAGGTGTGTTGAAGCACTGCCTTTTTTTTTTTTTGCAAAGGACGCAACTTGGGAAAGATTTTATTATTTATGGGTAGTGCTCAACTTACAAACACTCAGAGAACCAGCCTAGAACTAAGGAGGAATTTCTGAAACGGGGAGAACAATTAATCAGTGGAACGACTTGCCACCAGAAGTTGTGGGTGCTCCATCACTGGAGGTTTTTAAGAAGAGACCGGACAGCCATTTGTCTGAAATGGTATATAGGGTCTCCTGCTTAAGCAGGGAGTTGGACTAGAAGACCTCCAAGGTCCCTTCCAGCTCTATTCAGATTTGATTTAGTAACCGAAGTTACAACGGCACTGAAAAAAGTGACATAACAATAATAACAATAACAATAATAACAATAACAATAACAATAATAACAATAACAACTATAACAACTATAACAACAATAACAATAACAATAATAATGTTGGAAGGGATCTTGGAGGTCATCTAGTCCAACCCCCTGCTCTCACACTTACGACCGCTGCAGCCTCCCCCATGGTCACGGGATCAAAATTCAGACGCTTGGCAAGTTAACTGATATTTATGACGGTTGCAGCATCCCGGAGATCACACGATCCCCTTTTTTTGACCGTCTGTCCATCAAAGACAAATGGGGAAGCCAAGTTCACTTAACCCCCCCCCCCCGGTGATATTAACGTAACGATGGCAGTGAGCCACTTAACAACCATGGCAAGACAGGTCGTAGAATGGGGCAAAACTCACTTAACCACAATCTTGCTTAGCAAGGGCAATGTTGGGCTCCGTTGGGGTCATTTACTAGGGACCGGTAAGCTGCACCTCCGATTTGAAATGAAAATTGAATTCTGGAAAAGCCCAGATGAGCCAAGAACGGGAAACCCGCTTTGATCCGCCCTGGGTGGATTCCATCCCATGACCGGAATTTTCGCAGAATAGGTGCGAATGTGTGTTTGGAACCAGTTTCAAAGCTGGCGACATCTTGGGTTTGGCTTGATGAGGCCCGGCAGTGAATCTCTGATCCAGAGGACGACGGTTCGTTAGCTGAAAGTCGAATTGCACAAAAAGTGTGAGACAGCCCCAGCGCCAGGATTATTACCCTTTGTGAGATGATCAAAACGGACTTTTCTGCCTAATTCGCCAAGGAAGATGCTGGGGATTTGTGTGTGTGTGTGTGTTCCGATTGTGCAGTATTTAATCACGCCGGCCTTTTATTTGACTGGCACGGATGATGGTTCAATTACAACTGACAAGTCAGGGTGGGAATTGCGTCAACCTCGTTGCCTGAAGCGGTGGTGGTGGTGGTGATAGAGATGGACAGACCAACCAACTTGTAGGGCTGGTCTCTCCTTTAGCGAGGCATCATGGCTTGTAACCCACCCACCCACCCTCCCTGAATGCAGGCAGACAGACCAGGATCTCGTTCAGTAGCGATGCTCTTCAATCGAATTGGCCTTTTTTAAAAAACAGGGCTTAAATTGCAGCGTGATTAAAGGGTGACGTTGCAGGCTTCGGGAAGGAGCCCCGGTTTTTCTAAATCATGATTGAGGGCGAGGCTCTAACTTCTGAGCCTGTGCAGAGTATCTTGAGGGCTGCCTAATTGCAGACAGTTGTGCATGGAACGGATAGATTGGTAGACCGGTGTTTCTCAACCTCGCGACTTTAAGATGGGTGGACTTGAACTCCCAGAATTCCCCAGCAAGCAATGTGGAGGAGGGTTTCCCTTTATATTTTATATTTCCGGATGACCCTAGCCGTAGATGCCATGGTGGTGTCATGGCTTCTTGAAAGCCAGTTTGGCCTAGTAATTACGGCACCAGACTAGAAAGCAGGACACCGTGAGAGTCTCACATTAGCCATGAAAGCCGGCTGGGTGATTTTGGGCCAATCACCAAGAGACGATGAGTTCTAGTCCCGCCTTAGGCGCAAAAGCTAGCTGGGTGACTTTGGGCCAATCACCAGGAAATGGTGAGTTCTAGTACCACCTTAGGCACGAAAGCCAGTTGGATGGCTTTGGGCCAATCACCAGGAGACGGTGAGTTATAGTCCCGCCTTAGGCACGAAAGCCAGCTGGGTGACTTTGGGCCGATCACCAGGAGACGGTGAGTTCTAGTACCACCTTAGGCACGAAAGCCAGCTGGATGACTTTGGGCCTATCACCAGGAGACGGTGAGTTCTAGTCCCGCCTTAGGCACGAAAGCCAGCTGGGTGACTTTGGGCCGATCACCAGGAGACGGTGAGTTCTAGTCCCGCCTTAGGCACATAATCCAGATGAGTGACTTTGGGCCAATCCAAGAGACGGTGAGTTCTAGTCCCGCCTTAGGCGCGAAAGCCAGCTGGGTGACTTTGGGCCAATCACCAGGAGATGGTGAGTTCTAGTACCACCTTAGGCACGAAAGCCAGTTGGATGACTTTGGGCCAATCACCAGGAGACGGTGAGTTATAGTCCCGCCTTAGGCACGAAAGCCAGCTGGATGACTTTGGGCCGATCACCAGGAGACGGTGAGTTCTAGTACCACCTTAGGCAAGGCACGAAAGCCAGCTGGGTGACTTTGGGCCGATCACCAGGAGACGGTGAGTTCTAGTCCCACCTTAGGCACATAATCCAGATGAGTGACTTTGGGCCAATCACCAAGAGACGATGAGTTCTAGTCCCGCCTTAGGCACGAAAGCCAACGGGATGAATTTAGATCAGTCACTCTCTCTCTCTCTGGGCCCAACCCACCTGGCAGGGCTGTCGTTATGGTCAAAACAGGAGGAGGAAGGTCTATCGAATGCATTTGCTGCCTTGAATTATTTGTGAAAACAAGAAAAGCGGGGATGCAAAGGAAGAAAGGCCTAAATAATAATAAAAATAAAAAATCAGTCCAGAGGAGCCTTGTTCTACAAAAACAGCTGCTGAGAAAGCTGCCACGCAGCCAAGACTGGGGCGAGAAAGGGGCTGGATTGGAGAACTTAATGAGCCCCAACTGAGCCTCTTGCTAACAGAAGAACAAACAGTTTGCATTAAGTTGTTTTCAGAGCGCTTATCCTGAGCCGGTAAATGAGTTGGAAAATGTAAAGCTGAATGCCTTTTTTTTTTTTTTGCAGAATTACCACCAAGTACTGCAATTTATCGATTAGCAGGTTTTCTGGCTTTGATAGGTATTCTGGCTACTGTTCGTCTTAAGGAATGAGTTACTTTTCCAGGGTTCCTGTCCCCAGCCCCCCCCCCCTGCCTTGTGCCTTTTAATGATTTCCAGCTCAACAGTTTTGGCCCCAATTCCTCGGCTTTATGTTCCCCCGTACGAATTCCTTCGTTTCCGGCTTTGATTTTGTTTTTCCTCAATCAAGAATAGATTGGTTCCCTTGCAGCAAGGGACTGCGGGGATGGGAGGGGGCGGGAGGCTGCCTTTAAAAAAAAAAATAGAAGAGAGGGGGGGGGGAAAGGCCAGAAATTATGAAATCGATGGTGAAACGGCACCAGAGACCACAAAGGCTGGGACTCGTGCGTAACCTTTGGAGCGCTAAAGGACAGCTGTGCCAAAAGCGAGAGAAGAGCCCACTTCAAAGAAACACACAGAAAAATGCACCCGGCCGTCACAGTATCACAGTCCCACATTTGGGCTGACACACACACAGAACCCACAGTGCACCATCAGCCTGCCAAGACGTTGACCGACTTTCTGCAATCTGGCGCTCTCCGGCTGTCTCCAGACTCAAAGACCCAGAATTCCTCTGCGGTCTGGGGATTCTGGGAGTTTAAACGAAGGGCAGAAGAAACTAGAGTAGTGCTTTTCCAAAGCAGGGGAGTCCTACCTTGGCGACTTTAAGACTTGTGGACTCCAATTCCCAGAATTCCCCAGCCAGCTTGGCTGGCTGGGGAATTCTGGGATTTGAAGTCCACACGTCTTCAAAATGGCCAAAGTTGGACACCCCTGCTCTAAAGAGTGTTAAAGTACAGCTAGTCCTCAGCTTGCCACCATTCTGATTCAAGTTACGACAGCCCTAAAAAAAAATGGGACTTGTGACCAGTCCTCGCACTTATGACCGTTGCAGTGTTCCTTGGCAATCTGGACCCTTGGCCAATTGGCTGGTTGTGGCCAGGTCACAGGATCACCAGGTCACAGGATCACCCTTCGCAACCTTCCCAGCCGGCTTCCGACAGGCAAAAATCAAGGGGGCAAAGCCAGACTTGCTTACTGACTATATGATTCACTTCACGACCACAAGCGATTCGCTTAACAACCAGGGCAAAATAGGTCGTAAAACTGGGCATCGCTCTCGTAACAACCCTCTCAACAGAAGTCCCTGTTGTGGTCGTAAAGCGAGGACTGTCTCTCCATATCCCAGCGTTCTCGGGATCCCCTGCTTGAGGCTGTGACCTCAGGCAGGCCTCCGTACCTAGGAAGCCTAACTACTTGTGCCGGCTGGGGCTGCTGGGATTTGTAGTCCGACCCCATCCGGAAGCTGCAAATTGCTCGTTCCTTCGTTACCCCCCCTCTTTCCTTCCAGGGGCGACCGCTTGAAATGAAACCACCTTAGGCTAAGCGTTACACCCCCTGCTTGTTCCAGAAACTGGGATAGATAAAATCTCTGCCGCATTCAGATTCTGGCAATCGCTGCTTCCCCCCCGTTTCCACCCCCAAAGCCAAAATCCGGTTAAATTAAAATCCAACTCTCTCTGTACATGCTGTGCAACTTTGCTCCTGGGGGAATCCTAAAGGGTTTTAAATTATAGCACAGGGGAGAAATTACAGCCAGCTTGGTCTGGAGTTTCTGGAGATGGTTCATTTAGCTTCGCTTCCATGCTTAGCCCTCGCCAAGAAAACAACATTTCAAGCTTTGGAAAATCTTTTCCTTCGACTTGGCCTGAATGCTGGGAGAACACAGAATAACAAGGTGGGAAGGGACCTTGAAGGTCTTCTAGTCCAGCCCCCTGCCCAAGCAGGAGAACTTATACCATTTCAGACAAAAGGGTTGTCCAGTTTCTTCTTGGAAACCTCCAGTGATGGGAACACTCACAACTTCGGGAAGCAAGAGGTTTTGTGTGTGCTCCACCACTGAAGGCTTTCAAAAAGAGACTGGACAAACACTCGTCTAAAATGGTATAGGGTCTCCTGCTCAAGCAAGGGGTTGGACTAGAAGACCTCCGAGGTGCCTTTCAACTCTCTAATTTTACGCTCTATGTTCTAAGTTGTCCCACTGGTTAATTGTTTTAACTGTCAGGAAATTTCTAGGTTGCTTCTCTCCTTGATGAGTTTCCATCCATTGCTTCTTGTCCTGCCTTCAGGCGCTTTGGAGAACAGCCTGACTCCCTCTTCTTTGGGGCAGCCCCTGAGATATTGGAAGACTGCTCTCATGTCCCCCCTCGTCCTTCTCTTCATTAAACTAGACATTCCCAATTCCAGCAACCTTTCCTTATATGTTTTAACCTCCAGTCCCCTAATCATCTTTGTTGCTCTTCTCTGTACTCTTTCTGGAGTCTCAACCTCTTTTTTACATTGTGGTGACCAAAACTGGATGCCGTATTCCAAGTGTGGCCTTACCAAGGCCTTGTAAAGTGGTATTAACACTTCACCTGATCTTGATTCTATCCCTCTGTTAATGCAGCCTAGCACTGTGTTGGCTTTTTTGGCAGCTGCAGCACACGGCTGACTCATACTTAAGTGATTGTCCACTAGATAAGAGTTCTTCAATCTTTCCGGCTTTGTGGAGGGGGGGGGAGGGCGAGGGGCTGGTTCCCCGTGAGTGGTGGGCACGTGTGCGCAGCTCCATTTACGCGAGCAGCGGGCTTGTGTAAGTGAGGATGCACGCACCGCTTTAAAACTAAAATAAATTTAGTAACTAACTAACTAGCTAACTAAAGACATTATGGGTAGCAGCAGGTACTCTTTTACTCAGCGAGTAAGAGCAGGAGAGAGTTGGGATGTACCTTTCCATTTCGAACTGGCCAGAAAGTTT
Organism: Azemiops feae; assembly: GCA_023970755.1. Classification (NCBI taxonomy): domain Eukaryota; kingdom Metazoa; phylum Chordata; class Lepidosauria; order Squamata; family Viperidae; genus Azemiops; species Azemiops feae. The sequence continues at coordinate 249,373 of JALGBA010003873.1, read as the reverse complement.
CCCAGCCTTTACTGATGTTCTAGTCCAGCCTCAGCCATGAAAGCCGGCTGGGTGACTTTGGGCCAATCACCAGGAGACGGTGAGTTCTAGTTCCACCTTAGTCATGAAAGTCAGTCGAGTGACTCTGTGCCAGTCCCTCTCTCTCAACCCAACCCACCTGACAGGGTTGTTGTTGTGGAGAAAATAGGAGGAGGAAGTCATTTATGAGGGGTTCGCAGCTCTGAGTTGTTTGTAAAAATAATAAAGGTAAGAGATTAGATAGATGACAGACAGACAGACAAAGATATAGATGATAGCTGATAGCTGGATAGATAGATAGATAGATAGATAGATAGATAGATAGATAGATAGATAGATAGATAGATAGATAGATAGATAGATAGATAGATAGATAGATAGATAGATAGATAGATAGATAGATAGATAGATAGATAGATAGATAGATAGATGGATGGATGGATGGATGGATGGATGGATGGATGGATGGATGGATGGATGGATGGGGAGAGAGAGAGAGAGAGAGAGGAGATGTATAGAGACAGATGATAGATGATAAATGATAGATAGATAGATAGATAGATAGAGAGAGAGAGAGAGAGAGAGAGAGGAGATGTATAGAGACAGATGATAGATGATAAATGATAGAGAGAGAGAGAGAGGTACATAGAGATGATAGTGGATAGCTGAATAGATAGATGGATAGATAGATAGATAGATAGATAGATAGATAGATAGATAGATAGATGATAGATAGATAGATAGATAGATAGATAGATAGATAGATAGATAGATAGATAGATAGATAGATAGATAGATAGATAGATAGACATAGAGATGATAGCAGATAGCTGGAGGGGGGGGAATTACTTTGCCAAGCTCTCTGGGAATATCCGTGGGGGTGAGTAGGAACCATCTGCTCTCCAGCAAAATCTGATTCAACAACCTCCCCTGCTTTTTTACTGCCTGCCGGGGACTTCAGAAGTGTGTGTGTGTGTGTGTGTTGGGGCTGTGTGTGTGTGTGTGAAGCACCTGTCAAGCCATGGCACCTGGAGGCGGGCTACAGGTCGCTAAGCCATTGGAGAAGGCACAGGCTGTAAGTTGACTTCTTAAGGGGCCCGCAAAGGAGGCGAGAGAGAGAGAGAACAAAATCTGTGAGTCATCCCAAATCATTTCCTGGGAGAATTAAGCGGAATTGTGGAGTTTCTGGATCTCTCTCTTCATCGCCAGAAATTTCTCCCGGTTTTATTTTTTTTATTTCCCCCCACCACCACCACCTCCCTGCAGCATCACTAATTGCACTTACGTATTTAGCTGATATTTCTCCGGCTTTTCAGCACGGGAGCTATTTCACAGAAGTAAAAATAGGATGGAACTGTTGGCTTCGTGACAAAAGCTGCCGTGTATTTTGTTAGATGTTAAAACCTTCCTATCGCCGCCACTGCCCCCCCCCTCCTTTAACACCTGTCGCTACCCAGAGAAGGGGAGCCAAATAACCAGAGTTGTGGGTCCATCAAACCAGATGCAAGAGTTCAGCCTCCAAAGCAGGCATTTGCTAGCTGGAATATCAAACCAGGATAGCTCTGAAAATAACAGTTTGGGCTGTTGGCTGGCAAGCAAAGTAGGCTTGCTTGAATCAGGCAGGGCAGCCTAGCCAGCCTGCGCGTTCGGTCGTGGATTTATCCAGCATAGCTGGGTCTGACTCCTCCTTCACCCCATTCACACGAAGTTAAGTTCTCCCTTGGTGCGAGAGGTTGTGTGAAAACGTACGTTTGGGACCCAGCTGGTTTCATCTTGAGGCCAAGCACGAAACTAGCCAGATGTAATTTGCTCGGGGGGGGGCAGGGGGGGGAAAGCAAAGCCAATCCTAGCTCAGCGTAACGTGTGAACTCAGATTTACATTGACAGGACTAAAATGGGGGGGAGGGGAGGCTGAGTTGTGCCCGATTCTGACTAGTAATTGCAATGTTGGTTTAAAATTGCAAGGCGGTCTAAAACTAGTCTACTGCAAGGTGGTGTTTTGCAAGGCTGCGCAAATTTAAATTAGGTGAGTTCGGGATATTATTTGAGGGGGGTTAAAACGAGGTAAGTTTGAGATGTTTTCTGCTTAAGCAGCCCCCTCCCCACCTACCTACCTACGGTGAATAGCATGAATGCCAAAGAGAAAAACACAGTCACAAACAAACGTCTCTAAACTTTATAAATTCTGTTTAAAAAAAAACAAGTCTTGAAATGATGTAGCCTCTTTCTGACCATTCTGGCAATTAAAACAACATCCTCTGAGGTTCATTACGGCCAACAGCTCTTCTGCTGGCAACACTGCGAGTTGCCGTCCAGCCCACATGAGAGGGCAGAGCAGGGAAGGATCAAAATCAGAGTCGGAGGGGACCTTAGAGGTCATCCAGTCCAACCCCCGATCAATGCAGAATCTGACAAAGGGCCAATCAGTTTCCGTTTGAAGGTCTGCACTGAAGACCTATCAAGTGGCAGCCTGTTCCACCGGCTGGCTGCTCATCAGTTTAGGTTTAGAAGACCCTTCCGATGGGAAAAAAAACAAAAAAAACCTGGGCATCGCTTTGACGATTCTAGGGATGCGGGGGTTGTGTGAAACGGGGCTGGCTGTAATGGGCTTCGGGAAACACCTTCCTTAGGCAGAGGAAATGAAAAGCCCAACAGAAGTGGGCTTTGGGTCATTTTTTGGGGAAGGAAATTGAGGGGGAGGGGGGTCACTTTCCCCTGAAAGCTTGGGCTAGGGACTACAAAGTACCTGCTGGTTCTCAGTTCTCCAGGATCTCCAAGCTGCCCACCTTCAGCAACTGAAACCCAGCTGATCCTCCCCCCCCCGGGTGGGGGGGTGGGATAGATGTCCTCATTGTGCACCTGCTCCCCTAGCTTAATCTGTGGCCATCCCAGAGCCTTCTTGCCCCAATCCGAGAGAGATCCCGCGTGGCTCCTTCCCCAGGAGAAGCTCCGTCCCAAGGATTTGGAGAAACAGGGAGAGGGAGAGAGGGAGAGAGAGACCCCCGGGCCCATCCTCCTGGGCCCCCGTCTGCTTGGGCAGCTCTGCTTTTACTGGCCAACCCAGCGTCCAGCGGGCTTCGGGCTGGACCATTGGGGGGGGTCTCTGGTGACAAGGGCTGGGGGGCCCGGGGTGTGTGGAGGGCCCAAGCTGAGCAAGGAGGCAGCGGACCCGCAAAGACGCCCAAAACTCACCGCGGTCACTCTCCTGCGCGCTCAAGGCTGACCCGGGTTAGCGGGACTGCATCGCCGCTTTGGCTCAAGCTCCCGCCGGATTCACACGACCCACCGCCTTAGCCCACGGCGGAGCTTGCAAGTCCACCCCGCAGCCCTCCAAGCACTCAGCGCCCGACGCAGCCCGGTGGCCAGGCTCCCTTCGAGAGGGACGCGATTACGGAGAAACCTCCGAGTCAAGGTGGGGGGTCCCGGGTAACGTGTGAAGGGAGAGGGGGGGGAATCTGCTTTCCTCGGGGGGGGGAGGGAAGAGGGAGGGAGGGACCCAGGCGGATTCTCTTGTGCGCCGCCCGGGGCTTCGTCTCGCTGCTGTGGCCGCCGGGGGAACCCACCCACAACCCATCCACCCCCCCGCCCCTCGATCGTGTGAAGTCGCCCGCGGGAGGCGTCGGAACCCGGGAAAGACGCGGCGCGTGGCAGGCAGGTAGGCAGGCAGGCAAATCAGCTCCCGGAATGCCCAGTCGGCTGGCTGTGGACCCTGGGCGGTGTAGTCCGAGGCCAGGAAGGGGGTCGCAAGAGGTTTAAGCCCGGGGGTTTAAGAAGGGTGGGTGGGTGGGGGGGTACTCACCGTTTAGTGCCGGCGTCCCGGGGCGGGCAGGTAACCCTCGTCCCCCGGATCGTCCTCCTGGGGGGAGCGGAGCCCATCTCCCTGGGCTCGGAGGGGTCTGCAGCGGAGCGGGGACCCCGCCAGCCGTGGCCACCGCCGGCTGCTGCTGGCGAGGAAGGAGGGCGCCGTGGCGGGAGGAGCCCGGCGGGGGCGGCGGGGGTCTCCCCGCCCTCCCTGCCTGCCTCCTTCCCTCTCCGCTCCCACCCAGCGGCCGGGGGTCGCTCGCCCTCCTCGGCCAGGGCCCCGCCGCCCTCTCCCGTCAACCTGGCGCCCGCGGCTCAAGATGCGCGCGGGGGAGGGCGCTCGGGTGGAGCCTCCCCTCCCCCAGATCTGGGGCGGGCGAGGGGCGGGCGGGGAGGGGGGGGGAAGAAAAGCTGGCTGGGCTCCGAGCCAGGAAGGTGTAGGCACAGCTCGCTTTCCCAGCCTTTCTTTGCGGCCCCTCCCTTTGGCTTTCTTGGGGGGGAGGCAGGAGGAGTGGTGGGTGTGGGGGGGGAGAAAGTCTGTTTGGCTCCGCTGAGCAACCCAGAGATGGATCCCTAACCGAGGATGGGAGGGAGGGGGAGGAGAGGCGCCCCCCTCGCTCTAAGCAGACTTCGCTGCCCTTCCAGGACCCCCGAGGGGGTCCCTGCCCCAGCTAGCTGGGATCGAGCAGAAGCGATCCACCCTACTCGGAAACCCCCGAGCTTTCTTAAGCAGGCAGACGTGGGGATGGAGCACTGGATCCTTTCGCCCTACCGCCCCCCCCCGCCCGCCCCCTTCCCTCGCCAGCTCCGAATCAAACGGGGAGCGATTCCCACGTTGCTTCGACCCGCTTTGTCTAGAAAGGTCTCTAGGAAAAACGCGGAGGTGGGGTAGGTGGGGGGGGGGAGAGAGAAGGAATAAACGCCTTGCAGTCCTGGCCTCGCGTCGGGCTGGAAACCGAGGGAGACCACAGGCTTGGCTGGCCTAGATTTCAAACCGGGAGGGGGAAGGGAAAGGAGACCACCGAGAAATCCAATCTGGAAAGTTTAAAAGAGATCCAGAAAGAAGGGAGCGACCCGCGGCCGCACCGGTTTCCAGCATTGCTTATGTCCTAGAGCCCAATTGGGGGTGACTTTCCTCTTTTTATACCCCAACAATTAAATCTTCGTTAAATCTATTCCAGGGCAGGGCCAAGCCTGCAGTTAACCAGGATTGGGGGGGGGAGAGAAAAACAGCCATTCTGCTGAGAAGTTTGGCTTTTTCCTCCCTCCCCAATCCCCCCCCCCTAGCCTCCCTTCTTCCATTTGTCCTGACTTATTAATCCTTCATCCTGACCTACTTTTTTGCCTGCGCAGCTCAGGGTGACTCAAATCTCCTGTTTGGCTTTCAAGCAGCCAGGAGAGGCGGCCGGCCCCTTCCCAAAGCTCCTTTCTTCCTTTCGAAGCCCCCCACTCCACCCCATCCCACCCCACACCTCACCCCAATCAGGGCTTCTCTTTCCGAGCCCTGCAGAATTGAGGAGGGAAGGGGAGCCCCAATCCCTGACATGAATCCCTGCAGCTAGGATCCTTGTGTGCCAATCCAAAGAGGAGTCCGACATGCTGTGATGTCCTGGAAGGTTTGGCGTTGCAGTTAGCAGGAGACAAGCCAGCATCCCTTTCGATACGGGGAGGGAGGAAGGAAGACCAACAGGAGAGAACGTCTGTAGCACCAAGGTTGAACGGCGGGGTCCTTGGTGGTCTCTGAGCTTGGTGCTTTGCTGGCAGACGTTTCGTGACCCAACTAGGGAACGTCATCAGTGGTAGAAGGGAGGGGTTTGTTCTCTGTTTTCCTTCTAGCACTGATGATGTTCCCTAGTTGGGTAATGAAACGTCTGCAAGAAAACCACCAAGCTCAGAGAGCACCAAGGACCCCACAGTCCTCCTCCTCCTCCTCCTCCCTTCTAGCACTGATGATGTACCCTAGCTGGGTAATGAAACGTCTGCAAGAAAACCACCAAGCTCAGAGATCACCAAGGACCCCACAGTTCAATCCTGCGCTACAAATATTATCTTCCATCCGTGCCTTTCCAAAAAAGATTCTCTCTCTGGTCACTTATTTTCTCTTCCCAAATCTTTCCTGATATTCCGGAGAACCAGAACTGCTGTGGGGCTTCTGATGGAAACCCTGGGAAGGCCAGTAAAGGCCAGTCCAGAGCCCTCATTCTCTGGTTGGCTGGTCCAATGTGTTTCGAAGCTTGAAAAAAGTTGCCACGTTGCTCCGTGGATTTTAGAGAACCAGCAATTTTATTTCCGGGATCACCCAGTTAAGTTTCTGCGAAATACAGCACTAAAACTGCTTCTTGCATCTTTGGAGACTTTCATTGCGAGACAGGATGTTGGGCACCTGCCTGCAGGGGATTTGGGGAGACAGCCGTTCGAAAGATGCAGAGGGCACCAGCTTGCAAAAGGCTGCCTAATCATCCATTGATTTTATTTCAGCAGAGCTTTTATTCAGAGCCAGCTCACAGGGCCCAGCTCTGTTTCAAGATTTTAAAGCTCGGGCTCAGGAGAGCTGCTTCCTCTTATCTGGGGTTTGCAATGTTTTAAAGTTGGCCTGGTAACAGGGGAACGAGGAGGGGGAAAAAAAAAAAATAAAGCTGCAAAACAAAGCTTTTGTAAAATCCTCCTTTCTTGACAATACGCTCCTCGTGCATATGAGGTTCTTCAGGAGCTCGTTTGCAGCTTGCTGGATAAAAAAAAAATGACGTGCCTTGTGTTACGGGTTTTGTTCTGGCTGCTATAGTGCAACATGTTCCCGGTGACGATTCAGATTGTTTTCTCCTGAGCGTTCCTGCCTGGCGGAGGGGTTGAAAAACTCGACTGAAATTAGAGATGCAAAAGCTTGGGGGCTGAGGCCCTTTGGCTTCACGGTGGGGGCTTGCGGCCCAGAGGGGCATGTGGTCAACTTGGCGTGAACCCAGGGTCGCTTTTGCAAAAAAAAGGAAAATAAAATAAGCCCTGCATGAAAACAGGAGAGGTGTGATGAAGCCTGTCACCGTGGGGACTGTCGGGAGGCCGGCCTGGCTAAACTGGGTTTTAGCTCGGTGTGTGTGGGTGGCCGAGGTGTGAATGCAGCCTTCCTCCTTCGCTCTTAACTGCAAGGCGGGTGGGGTGATGCTGCCTCTTGGAAGTTTCTTTGCCGTGGCAAAGGAGGGCAAAGGATGGAGCTGGCGGACTGCATCCTTGGGACGGGGGGCAGCTCCTGCGAGAGCTGAACAGGAGAGAAGCAGTTTGGTTCCAGCCTAGCAAGAGATGGGAGTTTTCGCTTGTTCCTGGAAAGGAACTGGGATGTGTGTTTGTGGGAGCTGGGGGTCTTCCCTTGTCTGTCTGGTTTGAAGAACTGATGCTGTGAAAAGGGAGGGAGAGAAGAAGGAAGGAAGGAAGAAAGGAAGGAAGGAAGGAAAGGAGAGAGAGGGAGAGAGAGAGAGAGAGAGAGAGAGAGAGAAAACAACCAAGCTCAAAGAGCACCAAGGGCCACACAGTCATCATCATCTTCTTCTTCTTCTTCTTCTTCTTCTTCTTCTCCTTCTCCTTCTCCTCCTCCTCCTCCTCCTCCTCCTCTTCTTCTTCTTCTTCTTTTTCTTCTTCTTTTCTTCCTCCTCCTCCTCCTCTTTCCAAACCCCACTCCCTTTCAGTTGGGTGATGAAATGTTCTCTAGTTGGCTAAGGAAACATCTGCAAGAAACCACCACCAAGTTCAAAGAGCACCAAGGACTCCACAGTTGTCGTCTTCCTCTTCCCCCTTCCCCTCCCCCTCCTCCTCTCCCTCCCCCTCCCCTCTTCTTCCTCCTCCTCCTCCTCTGGACTTTCTTGTTTTTTCCCTTGAAAACATTTCACTTCTCATCCAAGAAGCTCCTTCATGCTCCTCCCTTTTATACCGAAGAGAATCAAGGCTGGGCCATCTTGAGTTTCTTTCTGACGCTTTCCCGTTTTCCTGGGCTAAAGGGATGGTTCACTCATCTCGGTCCTCCTCAACTCGTATCATGCCAAGGCAATTCCTAAATTCAAAAATGTAAAACAGGCTGCCAAGACTTCCTGGCCCAGTGCCTTGGAGAAGAGCCAAATTTTCAAAGCCTTTTGACAGACAGGTAAGCCTGGATCATCCCGATTCCTGGGAAGAAGATGCTGTTGACAAGGAACCCTTCTAGATGACCCTGTTTAACAGACGGGACCCAAAGCGTGCCCATCCTGTCACATCCTATTGGAAAGACAGACCTATTAGATAGAGACAGGCATGAAAATGGCCTGTCCTTTTTTAAAAATTTCTCCACATTCGAGACACTCTCCACGTACAACTCTGAAGAGCGAACTCTTCGGTGGCAGGTAATTTGGTCATTAATAACCAACGTAATGGGCAAATTAAACTTTAATGGGCAAATTAAACATAATGGGCAAATTAAAAGGTAGCTTTTCAAAACAGAGCCAAAACTCGGCCTCCCTAAGTTCCTTTTTCTTCCTGATTTGTGAAGGCGTGAATCGAGCTATTCAGACGGTAGCTCTTGGGTAGACCGGATTCCGAAGATCGGTCCTTTTGCCTCCGGGGGAAGCTTCGGCACCTCTCCCGTCAAAGAGCAGTTGCTAACTTATTGCTAGGACCGTTCCATCCTGCCTTTACTGAAAGACACAAGTCTTGTCCTGGATTGTAAATCACCCGAAAGCAGGCTCTGGGGAGGAATGCAAACCCTTGTAGCAGAAAATGTGTGCGGCACGGACAGCGACGCGTAATAATGGAGGACACGGGAGAGGACAGGATACGTTCAGACCACGATCCTGGCAAAGGGGGTTGCAAGCATCTCCGTGTTCCAGCTGAGAAATGGTGGGCAGGCAAGCGATCTGCCTCATTCAGACAACCCCTGAGAATCAGGCAACCTGTTTAAGCTTCTTTGGCATTTCTCCCCCCCCCCAAGAGGACTAGAAACTTGGTTGGCCATACAGAGGCCACAAGGGAGAGGTTTTCTGCTGTCATTTATCTTTATTTCCCCGATGCCTAGGTGATGGCCACCTTGACCGACAAGCGTTCGCTTTAGTGACTGTTCAGCGTTACAAGAGCACTGAAAAAAGTCACGCGTGGCCAGTCCTTGCAGCCGCAACCGTTGTGGCGTCTCCGCGGTCATGTGGTCAAAATTTGGCCACTTGATAATTGACATTTATTTATGATGGTTGCAACATCCTGGGGTCACCTGTTGGCCACTTGTGACCTTCCCAGCTGCAAGCAAAGGCAATGGAGGAAGTGTGATTCCCTTAACACAGGGAGCTGAAGTCCACAAGTCTTAAAAGTTGTCAAGGTTGCAGACCCCTGCCTTAACAAATGTAGTAGATCTGCCCAAAGCAACACCAATGTCCATCGCCTGGATAGCTGAACTGGACAGCCTCTTTCAAATTTGAACCTGATTAGCCATATTGGGGGGGGGGAGGAAGCAAAAGATCAAAACCAAAGAACAGAACAGAATAACAGAGTTGGAAGGGACCTTGGAGGTCTTCTAGTCCAACCCCCTGCTCAGGCAGGAAACCCTATACCATTTCAGACAAATGGCTGTCCAGTCTCTTCTTAAAAACTTCCAGTGTTGGAGCATTCACAACTTCTGGAGGCAGGTGGTTCCACTGGTTAATTGTTCTCACTGTCAGGAAGTTTCTCTTTAGCTCCAGGTTGCTTCTCTCCTTGATTAGTTTCCAGCCCTTGTTTCTTGTCCTGCCTTCAGGTGCTTTGAAGAATAGCTTGACTCCCTCTTCTTTGTGGCAGCCCCTCAAATCCTGGGATATTACACAGCTATTATGTCAGCCCTGGTCCTTCTTTTCACTAGAACAGACATACCCAACAGAGGGACAGGATTCCAGGATTCTGCTTCCAGATCCTTGAAATAGAAAGTAAATCGGATCCCTTGATAGAAGCTTCTTTGTGGCCGAAGCTTCCCCTTGAAAAACGGTTTTGTTTTCCTCCTTTTAACCTGGCGAAGCGTTACCTGTTTTACCTGTGGAAGAAGCTGAAAAGATCCACGACGTTTCTTAGGATGTGCTGGAGAAATTAAGATCTGACCTTAAGTCTTCTCTCTCTCTCTCTCTCTCTCTCTCTCTCTGTCTCTTTCTGCGAAGACACAGACAGAAGAGAACACAAAATCTATGCGAAATCAAATCTTCCCAGTTGGTGTTTCTGACACGCAAGCACAGCGCCCCCTGGAGGCTCTGAAGGAGAGTCACAGGGTCCGTGCCTGCAAGAGACTGTGCGGTGCAATTAAAGGTAGTAATTTTTGGAAGATGCTGCCGGAGAAATTGTGCTGACGCCGCTGTCTGTGTTGTGCCTCTGCAGCAGCTGGGCTATCAAAACAGCAGCGGCAAAGGGGGGGGGGAGGAGGAGGGTGTCATCCAGAAAACTGGAGAGTCATCACAACACAGGGACCGTTAAGATTTGGAATTGCTGCGCCGTTCAATTTCAAGGATTTAAAGGGCCCACAGGTCCCGGAAGGCCACCCTTGAGTGTATTTGAGGCTGGGCGCCAACTTTGGAGTCAAGGAAGTCATAGGCAAGGAGGGCAGGTACCTGGGACAGGTGTGCTGCTGAGTCAGCACCTCTCCCTGCCTTGGGCCGGCTTGTAAGGGCCACGGAAGGTCCTCCCTGGCTGCTCCTTGGATGGGGAGAGGGGGAACCTGGAAAATCCCAGGGTCATGGATAAGAATGGGAAGATGACAAGGCATGGCCATAGAAGATAATGGAGAGCTGCTTTGATCTGGTGGTGAAGGCATCAAGTTAGAAACTGGGAGACCGTGAGTTCTAGTCCTGCCTTAGATATAAAAGCCAGCTGGGTGACTTTGGACCAATCACCAAGAGATTGTGAGTTCTAGTTCTGACTTAGATATAAAAGCCAGCTGGGTGACTTTGGACCAGTCACCAGGGGATTGTGAGTTCTAGTTCTGCCTTAGATATAAAAGCCAGCTGGGTGACTTTGGACCAGTCACCAGGGGATTGTGAGTTCTAGTTCTGCCTTAGATATAAAAGCCAGGTGGGTGACTTTGGACCAGTCACCAGGGGATTGTGAGTTCTAGTTCTGCCTTAGATATAAAAGCCAGCTGGGTGACTTTGGACCAGTCACCAGGAGATTGTGAGTTCTAGTTCTGCCTTAGATATAAAAGCCAGCTGGGTGATTTTGGACCAATCACCAGGAGATTGTGAGTTCTAGTTCTGCCTTAGATATAAAAGCCAGCTGGTTGACTTTGGACCAATCACCAGGAGATTGTGAGTTCTAGTTCTGCCTTAGATATAAAAGCCAGCTGGGTGACTTTGGACCAGTCACCAGGGGATTGTGAGTTCTAGTTCTGCCTTAGATATAAAAGCCAGCTGGGTGACTTTGGACCAGTCACCAGGGGATTGTGAGTTCTAGTTCTGCTTTAGGCATCAAAGCCACCTGGGTGACTTTGGGCCAATCACCAGGAGACTGGCAGTTCTAGTCCTGCCTTAGGCATGAAAGCCGGCTGGGTGACTTTGAACCAGCCACATTCTTTCAGCCCCAGGAAGGAAGCAATGGCAAGCCGCTTCTGAAAAACCTTGCTGAGAAAATTGCAGTGGTTTGTCCGGGCAGCCTTTGAGAATTAGACACGATTGAACAGGAGAAAAGAAAAAGAAAAAAAAATGAAGACGGTATAATAGTATGTCAAAGAAATAGCATTAATTCCTCTGGGAGTTGAGCCTGACTCAATAATTTTACCTTTATTGTTTTAAACACAAAAGGCTGTTCCTGAGCAATCATAATATCGATTACGGGACTGAGATTTGAGTGGGCTCAAGAACGTATTTTCCACCTCAACGTCAACTCCGAAAGTTAGCTAAGCACCAAGCACGGTGGCATTTGGAAAGGCAACTAAAGAATCAAAATAAACCTAGCAATGGTAGCTTAATGTGCCTAAGGGTAGCTATTTTGATTTGACAAGGGTCAAGTTCCTAAGCCTTATTGCTGAAGAAAAACAGCATGGGTCTCTCTCATCCGCTGAGGCTGTTCTGAAATACTCCTTTTAAATGTCATTGGCATAAACCCTACTTTGCTTTCACCTCTCACTCTCCTGACAGTTCATTTCTCTCGCAAGGAAAGAATCTCCAGCTTCACAATTTTGTACAAGGGGTCTTCTGCTAGCCCCTAGTCCCCCAAATAAAATTTTAAAAAACACCCATTCGTACCTGAAACTCTGCAATGAAAGTTCACACACACACACACACACACACGTTGTACATTCTCACTAACCAGAACAATACTTCTCAACCTTGTCAACGTGAAGAGGGGTGGACTTCAACTCCCAGAATTCCCCAGCCAACTATGGCCGAAGGAGAATTGATGTTGATTGGAATCAGACTGGAATGTGCTGCCATCTTAATGCACGCCGGCTGGAGAATTCCAGGAATTGATGTCCATCCATCTTAAAGCTTGCTGGCTGGAGAATTCTGGGAACTGAAGTCCATCCAACTTCAACTCCCAGAATTCCCCAGCCAGCAAGATTTAAAGTTGGATGGACCTCAACTCCCGGAATTCCCCAGCCAGCAAGCTTTAAGATGGATGGACCTCAACTCCCAGAATTCCCCAGCCAGCAAGCTTTAAGATGGATGGACCTCAACTCCCAGAATTCCCCAGCCAGCAAGCTTTAAGATGGATGGACCTCAACTCCCAGAATTCCCCAGCCAGCAAGGTTTAAGTCCATCTATCTTAAGCCTTGCTGCCTGGGGAATCCTGGGAGTTGAAGTCCACCCCTCTTCAAGTTGCTGAGATGAGAAACACTGACTGATGCTCTAGCTACAAACTTGAAAATACTAGTCAAAAAGTCTTCCGCTTTTCTTTACAAACACCTTGACAAATCCGGCAAGGCTTGGCCACAGATCAGGAGATGTTTTATTAGGATATTTTACCAATTGAAGAGATGTACCTAACAAAACCCATAAGCCCAGTTTTCGAAAGGGTGAGAGCCAAGGGCTTCCCAAAGCACCAAAAATGTCGTGGTTTTTTTTTTTTTTTATGGCACACTTACCTGAAGCCCCCAAAAAGTTCCGGTTAATTGAGGCCCACGAACGAAAGGCTGGAAAAATAAATAAAATCCCAGGTAGAAACTCAACGTGCTTTACGAGTGCCCAAGGTGATTACGCGCAATTACTGCCTGGGTAGGAAAGGAACAAGGACAGATGGAAACATCAATCTGTTACCTGTATTTTTTGAATCCAACCTGGTGGTCCCCTTGGGAGGGTGAACGTGCCTGAAATTCTGAATTTCACGTTCATCGGATGCTGCACCACAGAGGCTGGGGGGGGGGGGGAGAATCAGAATCCATGGAGGAAGAGAAGCTCAGATTTTAATGAGGCGGTACTGATTTAAATTGTAAATTTCTTGGCCCCCAGCCTTAATGTATTTTTTTTTCCCCTGCCTTCTTGATGTCGCTTTGTAAAACACCAAGTGTTTTGTTCTATGGTCTAGTGCAGCGAATATGTGAGTGATTTAGTGCAATTACATTCTGGATTTTTTTTTGGGGGGGGTGGTTTTGTTTTTTTATACTCACTGACATTGGCAGCGAAGTCTCTTTGCTGGAATAAGCGGCTTGTTCTTCTTCCCGGAGGCATTTTAATGTCTCGGCAACACAAATGCACACTCTTTCACAACCAGTTGTGCCCAGCGTACACTCACAACTCTGCACTGAGTTTGAATTGTGCTCCAATGTCGGGCATTCGGATCAAATAATATTTAGCAAGATAGAAGCTTTTCCTTCACTTACGACCACAATCGGGAGTGGAATTTCTTGTTGTTAAGCAAGGCGAACCGTGCCCGGTTTTACCACCTTTGCCATGGTCATTAAGCGAATTGCTGCAGTTGTTAAGTGAATCACAGGGTCATTATGTGAATCCAGCTGCATGACGGTTGCCAAAGACCTGAATTTTGATCATAGGGGTGTTGCAGCAGTCGTAAGTATGAGGACCAGTTGCAAGTTAAGGCGGCTAACATATCTAGCACAAACTTCCTCCTTTTCCCCACAATAACAACCCTGTGAAGTGAATTGGGGAGGGAGGGAGGGAGGGAGAGAGAGAGAGATGGACAGTCTCAAAAGAAATAATAAAATAATAATAATAATATATATATTGCACCTTCCCGTATTCCCCTTGGGAGAAAGCAAGCTTTTGAAATTCAGAAATTCAGCTTGGGGTGCGTTTGTACCCCAATTGTGCCCCGCACAACCTTCACCCACTTGCAAGGAGAATTGGATGCTTTCTTTTCCCATATAAATTTAATAAATAAATTCAGGGAGTCCTCGACTTACAATTTGTTTAGTGGCTGTTCAAAGTTACAATGGCATTAAAAAAAGGAACTTATGACCGTTTTTCATGCTTACATCCGTTGCAGCATCCCGTGGTCATGTGATTGAAATTCGGACGCTCGGCAACAGGCATGTACCTACGACGGTTGCAGTGACCCGGGTTATGTGATCCCCTTTGGCGACCTTCTGACAAGCAAAGTCAATGGGGGGGGGGAAGCCATATTCCCTTAACAAAGGGTGCTACTGACTTCAGAACTGCAGTGCTTCACTTAACAAAGCGTGGCTCGAAAGGAAATAAAATGGGGCAAAATTCAACTTCACAATTGTCTCGCTTAGCAACGGAAATTTTGGGCTCAATTGTGGTTGAGGACCGCCTGTACATTTTCTTGTCCTTTCGGCCCCACCTGGAGCAGAGCCAGGCCATTTGAAGGGCTAGGATGCCCCCTTTGTGGCTGGTGGAAAATGACTTTAAATTGCCTTCAGCTCCTGAGTTTCTTGTGATTTTTTTTTTTACACTTCAGACACTAAGATGAGAAGTGCAGGCCGGCTTTTTATCTCATGGATTCGGTTTTATTTAGAAAAACGTGGGAGTTGATCCCCAAAAAAGTGTGCATTTAAATGTCAAGTGGCTTTTGCTGTCATCGGCGCAGCTTCCAGAGACACAAACATGGTTGATTTATTGGATGCATATATATATATATATATATATATATATTGAGATAGACAGTATATGGTGAGATGGACAGTCTCAAAAGAAATAATAAAATACTAATAATACTAATACTACTAATAAAAATAGGCTGCAATCTGATTTCCCTAAAGCCCAAAAAGGAGGGAAGTTAATCAAAATGGGGAAAAAAATAAAATAAAACAAGCGCAGCAACCACACGACACAGCCGCCGCCGCCCGCCGGTCCCTCTATTTATACGCCTCCAGGCCGCGCCCCCTCCACCACGCGCCAATCAGGAGGCAGGACGGGCGAGGCGTCTTGACTACCGCGGGGAGGCTCCGCCCCCGCTTCCTCCCGCCCGCCCTCGCGCCCCGCTTTCGCCGTTGCTGCAACGTCTGAACCGTTGCGACCCGTGCATTCGCCTTCCGAAGCAGGTTTGCGGGCAGAGCCTGACCCGGGTTAGCCCGAGTCCGCCGCATCTAAGGATTTGCAAAGCCCGGTTTCTGCAATCCGGCGGTCCCCGTCTTGGCTTGGCTCCGCCCGCAAGGGCCATGGCCGAAGTGCACGTCATTGGCCAGCTCGTGGGAGCCAGTGGATTCCCCAGCAGTTCCCTCTTTTGCAAATGGGGGATCCACACAGGTGGGTGCGGGGGGGGAGGAGGGAGGCGGGAGGTCTCTGCGTGGGACAGCTGGGGAGCATCCCGGGGGGTGGGAAGGGTGCAACCTTTGTGAGTTTGGGGGGGGTCCCCACTTGCAGCCCCCAGACCCGCCAAGAAAGGGAGGGCCGCTCAGTCGGTGGGGAAAGGAAACGCTGGCAGCGGGGCAGGGTCTGCGGGCATACTGGACTTGGATGGGAGACCACGAGGAAAGACCACCCCCAAGAAAAGAGCCAATCACTCTTGGACTGCGATCAAGAGATCCGCCACTTGCTGAATTAAAGCAGGAGGTTGGACTAGAAGACCTCCAGGGTCCCCTCCAACCCTGTTATTCTGAAAGATTAAGATGTTCGGAAGCCAAAGCAAGGGATATAAAGTTGGCTTGTTGGGAATCATCCTTGGTGCTCTCTTTAACAACTGGTGGGTGGATGCTTCTCTCAGGTGGAGCCTGGAAACTGCTGTCCGGTCTTCGGGAAGGGCAGACGCAGGTTGACCATCCCCAATTAGGTGACGTGGCTTATTGGTGCCACCCCATCGATGTCCACTTTGCCACCAAAGGCTTGCAAGGTAAGGAAGAGGAAGTCGGGGGGGGGGGGGAGAGCTTCCCTTTATATCTCTGGATGATTGTGGCTGAGAGCTGTAAACGACATCCTGGTATCCTGACTCCTTCAGAGCCAGTTTGGTCTAGGGATTAAGGCGTCACAAAGTAGAAAGCTGGAGATGGGGAGTTCTAGTCCCTCCTTAGGCAGGAAAACCAGCTGGGTGACTTTGGGCCATTCACCAGGAGACTGGGAGTTCTAGTCCTGCCTTAGGCATGAAAGCCGGCTGAGTGAACTTTGGGCCAATCGCCAGGAGACCGTGAGTTCTAGTCTGGCCTTAGGCAGGAAAGCCATCTGGATGATTTTGGGCCATTCACCAGGAGACTGGAAGTTCTAGTCCCGCCTTAGGGAGGAAAACCAGCTGGGTGACTTTGGGCCAGTCACCAGGAGACAGTGAGTTCTAGTCCCTCCTTAGGCAGGAAAGCCAACTGGATGACTTTGGGCCAATCACCAGGAGACTGGGAGTTCTAGTCCTGCCTTAGGCATGAAAGCCGGCTGGGTGACTTTGGGCCAATCACCAGGAGACTGGGAGTTCTAGTCCCTCCTTAGGCATGAAAGCCAACTGGATGACTTTGGGCCAATCACCAGGAGACTGGGAGTTCTAGTCCCGCCTTAGGCAGGAAAGCCATCTGGATGATTTTGGGCCATTCACCAGGAGACCGGGAGTTCTAGTCCCATCTTAGGCATGAAAGCCGGCTGAGTGGGCCAATCACCAGGAGACTGGGAGTTCTAGTCCTGCCTTAGGCATGAAAGCCGGCTGAGTGGGCCAATCACCAGGAGACTGGGAGTTCTAGTCCTGCCTTAGGCATGAAAGCCGGCTGAGTGGGCCAATCACCAGGAGACTGGGAGTTCTAGTCCCGCCTTAGGCAGGAAAGCCATCTGGATGACTTTGGGCCATTCACCAGGAGACCGGGAGTTCTAGTCCCATCTTAGGCATGAAAGCCGGCTGAGTGAACTTTGGGCCAATCACCAGGAGACTGGGAGTTCTAGTCTCTCCTTAGGCAGGAAAGCCAACTGGATGACCTTGGGCCATTCACCAGGAGACCGGGAGTTCTAGTCCCATCTTAGGCATGAAAGCCGGCTGAGTGGGCCAATCACCAGGAGACTGGGAGTTCTAGTCCTGCCTTAGGCATGAAAGCCGGCTGAGTGGGCCAATCACCAGGAGACTGGGAGTTCTAGTCCCGCCTTAGGCAGGAAAGCCATCTGGATGACCTTGGGCCATTCACCAGGAGACCGGGAGTTCTAGTCCCATCTTAGGCATGAAAGCCGGCTGAGTGAACTTTGGGCCATTCACCAGGAGACTGGGAGTTCTAGTCCCGCCTTAGGCATGAAAGCCGGCTGAGTGAACTTTGGGCCATTCACCAGGAGACTGGGAGTTCTAGTCCCGCCTTAGGCAGGAAAGCCGGCTGAGTGGGCCAATCACCAGGAGACTGGGAGTTCTAGTCCCGCCTTAGGCAGGAAAGCCGGCTGAGTGGGCCAATCACCAGGAGACCGGGAGTTCTAGTCCCGCCTTAGGCATGAAAGCCGGCTGGGTGACCTTGGGCCAGTCCTTCCCTCTCGGTCCAACCCACCTCACAGGGCTGTTGTTGTGAGGAAACTAGGAAGAGGAAGTTGTGTGGGATATATTTGCTGCCTTGAGTTATTTGTAAAAATGACAAAAGAGGGATACAAAGAAATAACGTTTAAAAATATCCCGATGGCATCACGGAACTATGGGATCCTTGGTGCTCTTTTTAACCACCAGTAGATGGCTTCAAAAAAAAAATCAAAATCAAAAAAGGGGTATAGGTAGTTTTGCCTTCCCTTTGGAATTCAAAGGTAGACTGTACTGGCACAGAGAGGCCCCATTTTTGCCTTCGCGCTTCCATTATTCCGTTATTAATTCCGGGTGGCGTCTGATCCTTGAAGGTGGCATCAGGCAGTTTGTAAATGCTTTTATTTATTAGGTGCTTAATCTGAAGCACAGCACAGGCAGAGAATAAAACAACCGATGCAATAAATATTGCAAGGGATTATAAATCAGGAGGGAAGCAGGTTCCAAATTAAGTTTCTCAGCTTGAGCAGCGGCAAAGCCATTTGTCTTTGGAGGGATTTGATTCTGAACCAGTGGCCAGCCCAACGCAGGTGAAAAAAAAGAGGGCCAGGCCTGTCACTGCAGGCCTGGGCCCAAGATTGTCTTTTTGACACACACACTCTCTCTCTCTCTCTCTCTCTCTCTCTCTCTCTCTCTCTCTCTCTCTCTCTCTCCTTCCAATAGATGAATAAAAACTGCTCTCGCCGCCTTTCTTTCTTCCCAGCTGAATGGACAATGTGTAATTATTAAAATTGGCCTCTTCAGCTCCCTTTATAGTTGGGGACGTCACGCTTGGGGAAGACGATATATTTTTGTACCAAATCCGAGCCAGTGGATCAAAAACAAAACTTGGCCCTAATTATGAAAGAGGAACTGAACGGGGTGGGCCCAAGGAAATTGGAGTGAGGAGGCAGAAGGAGCTGAAGGATCGGCTGAATGGATGGATGGCGATCGTTATTGTTTTTGTTGTTGTTACCACTGTTTCCCTCAAAATTCTGCCTCGTGGAAGTGGTTAAACCATGTTTCTCAACCATAGCAACTTTAAAATGGGTGGATTACAAGTTCCAGACTTCGCCAGTCAGCATGGGACCTTCCTTCCTTCCTTCCTTCCTTCCTTCCTTCCTTCCTTCCTTCCTTCCTTCCTTCCTTCCTTCCTTCCTTCCTTCCTTCCTTCCTTCCTTCCTTCCTTCCTTCCTTCCTTCCTATGTCACCCATCTCGCTGACGTTTCAACTGTCGGCAGCTTACAATATAATACAAGTTAAAACGTGCTTTAAGCAGCCATTAAAGTCAGAATAAAAAGTTTAAAACTAAAAAAACCAAGGTGGCGGGGCAGCCTGTTTTTTTTCTCTTTTCCTTTCCCCCGGCAGGTTGGCCCAAACTCTACGTCCAGGTGTGGCACCAGGATGCTTTTGGGCGCATCGAACTCTGCGCCTACGGCTTCTGCCACGTGCCCTCCAGCCCCGGCGTCCACGAGCTGCAGTGCGTCACCTGGCGCCCGCTGGGCTCTTGGCAGGAGCAGCTGTCCCAGTGTTTTGTGGGAGGGGGACCTCAGCTCGTCAACAGCGACTTGATCTACACGGGGGGCGACCGCTACCGCCTGCGGACCTGCGCCATGGGCACCGTGCACCTCCAGCTGGCCGTGCTGCTCCGTAACTTTGACCGCTATGGGGTGGAATGCTGAGCACCAGGGGCTGAACCGCCCCCCCCCGCTCGGCTCGGAGGAGGAGGAGAATGGGTCCGTGAACTCCCTAACGTCAGGAATGGGAAGGACTTGGGGCCAAAGGGAGGCTGTCCTCCCCCACTTGCTCTGGGAAGGAAGATCCCCAGCTCTGCTTGGACAAGCCGTAATCTGAACTGTGATCTCTGTCTTTGCAACCCAAACTGGGACTCTCGTTCGTTGGGCCCCGGACTTGTTTTCTCGCTCCTGATTTCTCTTCCTAGTGGCGGTTTTCAACTTGGGCGGTGGTGCTTCTTTCAATCCTGTCTGCTTCAATTTTCTTGAGCAGAGTTTGGCCGGATCCATCCAAGCAGGAAGCCTCGCTCAATCTGGGTGCTTGTTCTCTGCAAGATGTTTGGGGTTCTGTTTTATCAAGGGGGGAAAAAAACCTATTTTCTAATTCACTTTCAACTGGTTTTCTCAGTGGCTTTTTTTTTTTTTTTAAGACTGCTTCTAATGAAAATATCAACGGTAACTCCGTAAACAGTGATCCTGGGCCCAGTCTGGTGCTGCAGGATAGAAGAGGGGCAGCAAATTTTGCTCCTTTGAGTTAGAGGGGGCTCGAAGGCATTCGTGGGGTGGTCAAAAAAGTCAAGATGGCGCCCACAACTCTTGTCGTGGAAGCCCCGCCCAGTACATGCAGGGGTGGCTGCCATCTTGACTTTTTTGACCACCCCTGCAGAAATGTCTGGCCAGCACAGTGCACTAATCATGGTAGCTATTTGACGCAGTGAGCTGCCATTTTGATTTCCCATCATGCTCCACTGCAAGATTGCCACAATCTGAGCAATGCAGGTAATCCTCAACTTACCATCACAATTGAACCCAGCATTTTCGTTGCTAAGCGAGACAGTTAAAGTGTTTTTTTGCTGAACCTTTTGCCACAGTTGTTAAATGAATTTTCGCAGTTGCTAAATTAGTAACACGGTTAAGTGAATCTGGCTTCCCCACGGACTTTGCTTGTCAGAAGGTTGCAGAAGGGCATCCCGTGACCCCGTGACACACAGCAACGGTCATAAGTATGAGTCAGTCGCCAAGCGTCCGAATTTTGATCATGTGACCACAGAGAGGCAGCGACGGTCGTAAGTGTGAAAAATGGTCATCAGTCACTTTTTTCAGTTCCTTTGTAACTTCGAACGGTCACCAAGCAAACTTATAAGTTGAGGACTAATCTATACATGTCAATATTGAGCTTTTTACACAGCAGCTGGAGGACTATTTTTAAATGTTTTCCTCTGTGGAGCCCTTCTTTCAAACATTTCTTCATGTTAAGAGAAAGAATAATTGCAGCAAAGCCAGAGGCTTTAAAAGGTACATCTAGGAAAAAATTTTATCTTATACTTTGCAATCTCTCCTGCCCTTCTAAGTCCCTTCCTGCTCCACTGCGTGGAGGGAAAACACAATGAATGAATAAAAAAAAAAGGCATATATTGTTGCCATATTCGCTCCAGCAGTATTTTTCAAGCTTGGGAACTTTTAAGGTCTGTGGACTTCAATTCCCAGAATCCCATTAGCTGGCTAGGGAATTCTGGGAAATGCAGTCCATACCTCTTAAAGGGACAGTTTCTGTGTTCGGCACTGCGTTGTAACAAAGCTTGCCTTTTTGTTTTGGATCAATGTTTTAACCAGATTTAATATCTGGTCCTGTCTGAGATGCTAAGAGAGGTGTAATTCTGGCCATGGCCGCCAGAGGGCAGCAAAGCTGTAGTTTTGGCAAAAATAAATAAAAAGTTGCAGTTATAATTTCTTATGCAATGTCAGCTTACTGTGTTTGTGTTAAATCTGGTAATTCTCATTTATCCAAAACAAAAAGACAAGCTTTGTTCCAACACAGTGCCGAGCACACAAAGTAGCAATTTCTTTCCCCCCCATTTATCACTTTCCATTTTTGTCAAATTTCTAAGCTGCCTGACCTCAGAAGAACGCCAGCAGCTTCACCCAGACGAAAACCACAACATGATGCATAAAACAATACACAATATCACATGAAAACACCAACCGGCGTAAGGAGGGAACCACAAAACATCACGTCCTCCGTCCCTCGCCACTAAAAAGAGACCGAGCCAACCGACAAGCCTGTAATTCCAAGCCGGAGGGGGGGGAGGAGAATAAGCAGGTTTGTAAAGATGGCTTAAAGCTGGATTAAACAGGAGCTTTGCGAATCTCTGGAGGAGGCTGTTGTAAAGGGCAGCCACGTGGGTCCCAGCCATCTGCCAAACCTGGTTTCAGGTTTTTATTTTTTATTTCGATCCTGCTTTTATTATTTTTATAAACAGCCCAGCCCACCTCACAGGATTGTCGTGAGGAAAACAGGAAGAGGGGAGTAGCACTGGATATCTTCGCCACCTTAAAGTCATAATATGAAAATATTATGAAAAATAATATGAAAAAAGGGATAAGAACGTGAACTGCAATTTCCTTCCCAGCAATATTTCTCCATCTCGGCAACCTTAAGATGTATGGACTTCAACTCCCAGAATTCCGCAGCTGGGGAATTCTGGGAGTTGGAAGTCCATACATCTTAAAGTTGTCCGATGAGAAACGCTGCAGACCTGCGACAGTTGTAAACGTAAGGATTGGTGCTCCAGTTCCTTTTTTTTAAAAATCACTATGGTAACTGCAAACGAATAGTCACTAAATGGGGCGGTCGCTAAACGAGGACCGTCCATAGTTACCTGCCACTTGGCCATAAAAGCCTGCTTCCAATTATCCCTCCAGCTATTTTGGCCACTGCGCGGATACGGGGAAATCATTCTTTTCCTACAGGTTCTCTCACCTCCCTTTCATCTCTGCCGGGAGGCGTGCTTTTATATGCTTGGAGCGATGGATGATCTGGCCTCCAGGAGCTTTCCTCCCCAGCTTGGTGTGTCTCTGTGGGAAACAGCAACACAACAATGCGGGGTGTGTTTGTGTGCCTTGCTGCCTGAGGGCAGAAGGACCAGGCTGACCTTCTCCCGTGGTGCTGAGGAGTTACGCAAGACCAGTCCAGGACTTTATTCAATCTCCCGCTGGGAAGGTTTTTTGGGGCAGAACGATTGTAGAAAGGCATGCTCCATCATTAGTACAGGTAATCCTCTATTTACGACCACGGTTGACCCCAAAATTTATGTTGCTAAGCGAGACATTTGTTCAGTGAGGTTTTGCCCCATTTTACGACCTTTCTTCCCACGGTTAATCGAATCACTGCGATTGTTAAGTTAGTAACATGGTGATTAAGCAAATCTGGTTTATCCATTGACTTTGCTGGTCAGAAGGCCGCAAAAGGAGATCACGTGACCTCAGGACACTGCAACCGTCATAAATGTGAGGACTGCCTGTATATTGGGTGGTGGTGGTGGGGAGTGTGGATTATAGTCCAATCCACACCCTCAGTGGCTGAGTTAATATAACAGGTGAACATGAGTTGAGAAAGGGACAGAGAAAAAATAATAGAATAGAATAGAATAGAATAGAATAGAATAGAATAGAATAGAATATAGAATGGACTGGAATAGAATAGAATAGAATAGAATAGAATAGAATAGAATAGAATAGAATAGAATAGAATAGAAATAGAGAATAGAGAATAGAGAATAGAGAATAGAGAATAGAATAGAATAATGGAATGGAATGGAATGGAATAGAATAGAATAGAATAGAATAGAATAGAATAGAATAGAATAGAATAGAATAGAATAGAATAGAATAATGGACTGGACTGGACTGGACTGGAGTAGAGTAGAGTAGAGTAGAATGTCAGAGTTGGAAGGGACCTTGGAGGTCTTCTAGTCCAACCCCTTGCTCAGGCAGGAAACCCTATCCCATTTCAGACAAATGGCTGTTCAATCTCTAGTTACCCTTATAACAATGACCTGAATCTGCAGCCCAAAATTGGATCTCGCCACGTGTAACAAGGTTTGAATGTATTTGGGGGTGTAACTCAACCCCAAAGCCCCCTTTTTCCCCCCCAATGCAGCTGCTCCGAAATAGCTCAGCCTTGGCTACGGCTGGAATTGCCCTCTCGCTTGGCATGTGGCGAACCATCTTATATCAGGATACGTGGAAAGGGGGGGAGCAGGGGGGGGGAAATGAATTGACTGTCCGGTGACCTTAAGGTCTCTAAGCAAGACGAGGCTTTAAATATTTGGCGACAGGGAGAAGCTGGGAAACTGAACCGTGGACCTGGCGCGTAGCCAGGAAACTTGGTGCGAACAGAAAATGGATGGAGGTGTTTTTCCCCCCCCCCCCACCCATATCGTGATTTGTAAAGATGGTCTTGCTTTTTTTGCAAGCAGCGTCGCTTACTCTGTTCCTGCCTGGCCTGGAAAGGAGGGTGGCCCCGTGCCACGATCCACATAAATCTCCTATCTGTTGGCTACGTGGCTCCAATGTCCATTCAAGCTATAACCTACCTGTACCCACCTCGTTCTCAGCTTCCATGGCATAGCCCGGAGGACGTGGCTCTGCCACTTTCCCCAATGAAGGAGTGACTTTGGGATGCCTTTTTTTTTTAAGGGGAGAGGTGAGTCTGCAAATAAAGAATACGGAATAACAGAGTTGGAAGGGACCTTGGAGGCCTTCTAGTCCAGCCCCTTGCTCAAGCAGGAGCCCCTATATATTGTCAGACGGCTGTCCAATCTCTTCTTAAAAGCCTCCAGTGAGGCAACTTCTGTTCCACTGGTTAATTGTTCTCCCTGTCGGGAAATTTCTCCTTAGTTCCAGTTTGCTTCTCTCCTTGTTTAGTTTCCCTTTGTTGCTTCTTTTTCTGCCTTCAGGGGCTTTGGAGGATAAGTTGACCCCCTGCTCTTCCTCGTGGCAGCCCCTCAAGTATTGGAACCCTGCTATCATGTCACCCCTAGTCCTTCTCTTTGCTAGACTAGACATCCCCAGTTCCCTCAATTGTTCATCTTGGATTTAGCCTAATCGACTCCTTATCCTCTTTGCGGGTCCAGAATGGGAGACATCCCTTCCGGCCTTGTTTTACCTGGCGGTGAATACATTTCACTGTTTCTCAGGTTTTGCTTGTTGAGAAAAGAGAGGGATGGAGAGAAAGGGACGGTGGTGGGGACGAAACAAAAAAGAGAAGGTAGATAGGGTAGATGGGAAAGAAAGAAATGCAAGAAGCTCCTTCCTTCCCTTCCTTTCTTCCTTCCTTCCTTCCTTTCTTTCTTTCTTCCTTCCTTCCTTCCTTTCTTTCTTTCTTTCTTTCTTTCTTTCTTTCTTTCTTTCTTTCTTTCTTTCTTTCTTTCTTCCTTCCTTTCTTTCTTTCTTTCCTTTCTTCCTTCCTTCCCTCCCTCCTTCCTTCCTTCCTTTCCTCTCTTTCTTTTCACTTTTTCTTTTCCTTCCTTCCTTCCTTCCTTCCTTCCTTCCTTCTATTTGCTTTCTTTTTCTCTTTCTCCTTTCTTTCTTTTTCTCTTTCTCCTTTCTTTCTTTCTTTCTTTCTTTCCTTTCTTTCTTCCTTCCTTCCCTTCCTTCCTTCCTTTCCTCTCTCTTTTCTTTTCACTTTCTTTCTTTTTCTTCCTTTCTCTCTTCCTTCCTTCCTTCTATTCGCTTTCTTTTTCTCTTTCTCCTTTCTTTCTTTCTTTTTCTCTTTCTCCTTTCTTTCTTTCTTTCTTTCTTTCTTTCTTCTTTCTTTCTTTCTCCTTTCTTTCTTTCTTTCTTTCTTTCTTTCTTTCTCCTTTCTTCTTTCTTTCTTTCTTTCTTTCTTTCTTTCTTTTCTTTTCTTTTCTTTTCTTTTCTTTTTTCTTTCCTTCCAGAGTAACTGTCCACCACTCTCTCCCCGAGCGCAAGTTATATACAGCACAGTGCTTTCCCTCCACTTCCTGGGTGGAGCCGGTGCTGGGGAGAGGCAAAAAACGGCTTTATAAACCTCCGAGCTCGCCGTCAGCAAGTCCCGACAAGAGTGGTGAAATTACAGCCCTTCCCGCAGAGGAAGACAGGGACGGGCCAGTTGGCTCCAGGGGAGGAGAAGCGGTGGCATCTGCCAGGCCTGACCCAGCGGCTCTCCTTTCCCCAGGACCGCCTGCCTGCCTGCCTGCCTGCCTGCCTGCCAAGCCTGGTCACATTCCGGTGAGGTCCCAAGGCCTCTGGCTTGTGACAGCTTCTCGAGCACCCTCAAGCCTTCCTGAAGCGAAGCCGAAAGACTCTGCAAGTGTCTGCAAGAGCAGGGCCCGGGAGCCCTCTGATCCGGTGCCAGGGCTGAGTTGGGATAGATGCGGCATCCGGACACATGGGCTGCCTCGGTGGTGCCAGGCAGTAGCGTGGGTCTCTGTCCCTTCTGGAAACCGGCTGCCTGAAAGCTGAGCTGGTTCAGACAAGAGAGAGTCTGCAGGGTGCCTTTTGAGCCCTTCGGCTGGACGGCTGCTGGGTGGCCAGAGGGAGACCCACGAAGAAGAAGAAGAACGGAGAAGATCTTTTTTGAGAAGGAACTTCCACCAGCTCCTTGGCTGGAAAGGGAGAGGACTTTGAGCCGCCAGCTGCCAGCCGAAGACGAGAGGAAACACCGCCACGATGGGGTCAAGAAGCGGCAACAGGCCCTGGGGCTTCTTGGGGGCACCGGGGGTCTCGCAGCAGGTCACGGGCTGGCACCTCCTCCTCCTGGTGGTCCTCCAGCAGCTTTGCTCCAGCTGGGCCTTCTCCACTTGCAAGACCCTGGACATGGACCTGATGAAACGGAAGCGGATCGAGGCCATCCGGGGTCAGATCCTGAGCAAACTCAAGTTCCCGAAGCCCCCCGAAGTGGAAGACTCGGAGTTGAGGGTCCTGTCGGAGGAGGTGATGGCCCTCTACAACAGCACCTTGGAGGTGATCCGGGAAATGGCAGCCGAGGAGCAGCAGGAGACCGTCCACGAAGAATACTACGCCAAGGAGGTGCACCGCTTCACGATGCTCTCCGTTGACCACCGTGAGTCCGGACAGGGGATGGGATGGGGGTGGGTGGGTGGGCACGTTGAAGGGGGGCACCGGGGTGCTAGGAGTCAGAGCAGATTCGCCCTTGGTTGGTTGGTGAGTGGGCTGGTTTGTGACGCTGGCTGCAGGCTGACCCAGATCCGGAAGGAAGACGATGCTTCCTCCGTTGATGGAGATGGAGGAGAAGGAACGACCTCAACCAGCTTCAGTTCTCGGGGTTTGGGGGCTTCCTCAGCCCTCTAGAAGGAGATCTGGAGTTTTTTGGGGGGCGCCCCTTTTGAAAAACTGTTCAAAACGGGTGAGTCAGAAAAGAGGCTTTAAAATTCTGGAGCTTTCGCCAAGCATAGAGCAGGGGGCGTCCAACTTTGGCAACTTTAAGACTTGTGGACTTCAACTCCCAGAATTGTAGTCCACAGGTCTTAAAGTTGCCACGGTTGGACATCTCTGCCATAGACCGTCGCTGGATCTTCTGGACAGCTGCTTGTCTGGAATGGTCTAGGGTCTCCTGCTTGAGCAGGGGGTTGGACTAGAAGACCTCCAAGGTCCCTTCCAACTCTGTTATTCTGAGGAGAAGGAAGGGGTGGGGGGGGGAGGGGAGAAGGAGAGAAGGGTCTCCTGCCTGAGCAGGGGGTTGGACTAGATGACCTCCAAGATCCCTTCCAGCTCGATTGTCTATGGAGATGCTCAGCCATCCGGGTCGTGGTTGTCCCAAAGGTGCTTTTATAGGAGGCAACTGGACTTTCTTGTTTTTCTTTGAAGATGTTTCGCTTCAAAGAAAAACAAAGAAAGTCCAATTGCCTCCCGAAAAAGCACCTTTGGAATTCCAGCTGTATTATTCTGAGGAGGAGGGAGACGGAGAAGGAGGAGGAGGAGCAGAGAAGGGTTTCCTGCCTGAGCAGGGGGTTGGACTAGCTAGATGACCTCCAGGGTCCCTTCTAGCTCTATTATTCTGAGGAGAAGGAAAGGTGGGTGAGGGGGAGAAGCAGAGAAGGGTCTCCTGCCTGAGCAGGGGGTTGGACTAGAAAACCTCCAAGGTCCCCTCCATCTCTATTATTTTAAGGAGGAGGGAGAGGGAGGAGGAGGAGGAGAAGCAGAGAAGGGTCTCCTGCCTGAGCAGGGGGCTGGACTAGATGACCTCCAGGATGGTCGCAGTGTCCCGGGATCCCCTTTTGCAACCTTCTGGCAAGCAAAGTCAACGGGGAAGCCAGATTCACTTAACAACCGTGCTATTAACTTAAGAACTGCAGAGATTCACTTAACAACTGAGGCCGGAAAGGTCGTAAAATGTGACAAAACACACTTAACAAACATCTCGCTTAGCAACAGTAATTTTGGGCTCAGCTGCCATAAGTCGGGGACTATCTGTACAGTACAATGGAATGGAATGGAATGGAATAGAATATGGAATAGAATAAGAATAAGAATAAGAATAAGAATAGAATAGAGTAGAGTAGAGTAGAGTAGAGTAGAGTAGAGTAGAGTAGAGTAGAGTAGAGTAGAGTAGAGTAGAGTAGAGTAGAGTAGAGTAGAGTAGAGTAGAGTAGAGTAGAGTAGAAGAGAAGAGAAGAGAAGAGAACACAACACAACACAACACAACACAACACAACACAACACAATACAAGAAGTTCTCTGACCCCATAGGACCTTGCTGATGCCAGGAGACCTGTATCCTGACATCACAATGCAAATTCTATCCTTTTCTACCTGCATCACACATATCACACACAAAACATGTTAGGGAGACTTTGCCTTGCAGTGTCACAAGTGTTGCTCATCACTTCATCCTGCCCATTTCTGCCCAAAAACAAATCCCAAAGACCGGAAACAGCTTCCGGCAACTTCACTGGGCTCCCTTGGAAGCATCCCAGGTGGCCCTGAGGCTGACTTTCAAAAAGGTGACCTGTGCAGAGGAAAGAGGCAAGTGGCCGGCAGAGGAAAACGATCCTGATCGCTTCTGCCGGAGGCTGCAATTAAATCCCGGGCACTTTTCTCCAAAGGGGAAAAATAAAATAAAGTGGGCCTTGGGTTTCACTTCTGCAAGTCCAATCGGTGCTTTTAGGAGGAAGTGTTTTTCCCCCCAAAACTTATTTTCAGAAAAGGGTGTGGTGGGGGGGCGAGCTCCTGACGCTTCTCCCTTAATTCTTGGCTCCCTTTGGTATTTCCCCCCCCCCCGCCGCCTGCCTCCAATGCTACATTTGCAGAAACTCTTTTACTGAACCAAAGTAAATGAAGCGGATGTGTTTTTTCTCTGGCTATTTTTTGCAAACTCAGCTTTGCCGGAGGGGAGGAGCGGTGGTGGGGGGCAAACCCAGGTGGGTTGGGCAGGCTTGAGGTCCCGCTGCTTCCGGTGGTGGTGGTGAGAACGTTTGGCGTTTGTACAGGTAAGTCCTCGGCTTACGACCGCCGTTTTGAGCCCAACACGTCCTAAGCCAGGCGGTCGTTCAGTGACTTTTGCGCCATTTTACATCCTTTCTTCCCACGGTCGGTAAGTGGGTCACTGCAGTTGCTAGTCACACGGTGGTTAAGTGAACCCGGCTTCCCCCGTTGACTTTGCTCGTCAGAAGGTCACTTGACCCCGGGACGCTGCGACCGTCGTAAATGTGAGTCAGTTGCCAAGCGTCCGAATTCTGATCGCGTGACCACGGGGGAGGCTGCAAGGGTCGTAAGTGTGAAAAAAGGTCACTAAATTTTTCAGTGCTGTTGTGACTTCAAATGGTCACTAAATGAGTGCTTATAAGTCAAGAACTAACCGGACCAAAAGCCGAATTGAATGACAGAATAAGAGTTGGAAGGGACCTTGGAGGTCTTCTAGTCCAACCTTCCTTTTCAAGCAGGAAACTCTGTAAGATTCTGGATTTACACATGCAGAGGACCAAAGTCAGGCCAAAGCTGGCAGCTTCTATTTTCAAATTCTGGTGCTCCTGTCTGGAGGGTTCCTCCTTAGCAGCCCTTGAGAGCCAGAACTAACCAGGATGCATTTGTCCCTCTATCAGGGCCTGAAGCTAAAAAAAAAACCACAGGAGCCCAGCAGGTGAGGGCAAGAAAGAAGCGGGCCACCAGGTTTACTGTCGCCAACCTTCGCAAGCCATGTTTTGTGGCCACCCTGTTGGGCACGTAATTCCTCCGGCTTGTCAGAAGAGTATTTTGGGCTTCCAAACTGAGCCGGGACCTGTGCAAGAATAAATTAAAAATGCGATCCAGGCAGCTGTGAGGAAAGAAGAAATATTTTATTCCTAAAAGCAAAACAGATGCCCCTTTCGGGGCAGCTGCAGAAAAATGGGGTTTTATAGGGGGAGCTTGTCCTGGTGTGGAAGCATCTATGTAGCCGATTCTAGGGTGACCCTTGAGGGGCGCGTGTTTGTCATGTTTTGTGCGTATGTCTACGGTGTCTATCGTTGGGAACATGCCGTTCCTCTGGGAGACCTAAGTTTGTATTTGCAGACCTTATCCTTTGATATGTGGATCGGGTCTGGAGAACTTGCCAATTTTAGTCGATTCGCTTGAGTTTCCGCTTGACTGTCAGTTACGCGCCGGAGACAGGGATTCTCAGTCCCACTGTGGATTCTGTTCATGTTTTAAAGGGGAAGGGTATAAAGGATAGCATATATTTGGCTATAAAACTTCCCACAGGCTGCAAAAATTAGCACACGGACTTTTTGGAACTGAGCGGGGAGGAGATGATAGACAGGGGAGGGGGGGGGACAAGAGTCTGCCGAAAAGACGCAGATCCCACCCAGATTGCAGCCAACTCCGTCTTGGTTCAAGGTGTAATTACCTGCTGGGTGTGGCCTGAACAAATCCACGGGCCCTCCAGGCGTGGGTGGCAACTTTCGTAGTTCTTGTGGTCTCCTAGAAGGTAAGATGGATTCTCTATCGCCTCCCCCCCTCCCTTCCCTGGCACGTGCCAGCCAGCCCGGGAATCCGGGAAAAAGTTTGCGTAAGCACAAGAAGACTTTTCCGTAGGTGTGTGTTGTGCTGTAGGGCTTAAATTCTCCCAAAAGGGGGTTTGGCTTGGACGGGTTTCTGCCAAAAAAAAGAGAAAAACGGACCCGTTTTTCTTTTTTCTTTTTTGCTGTTTGTGCGACCCACTTCACTTCCATCGCTCGACTCCTGAGTACAGGGGGTCCTTGACTTACGACGGTTCGTTTAGCGACCAAAGTTTTCAGCAGCACTGAAAAACGACGGCTTACGATGCTTTTTCACACTTACGACCATTCCAGCATCCTCAAACTGATCAACATTCAGACGTTTGGCAACTGGCTCGGATTTATGACGGTTGCGGTGTCCCGGGCTCACGTGATCGTCCCCTTTTGCCAACCTTCTGAACGAGCAAAGTCAACAGGGAAGCGAGATTCACTTAACGGCCGTGTTACTAACTGAAACAACTGCGGCAGTTCGCTTAGCA
The DNA here is from genome assembly GCA_023970755.1 of Azemiops feae. Classification (NCBI taxonomy): domain Eukaryota; kingdom Metazoa; phylum Chordata; class Lepidosauria; order Squamata; family Viperidae; genus Azemiops; species Azemiops feae. The sequence continues at coordinate 218,734 of JALGBA010003873.1, read as the reverse complement.
AGTGGGCCAAGAAAGGTGATAATCTAGGGCCAAATTGACTTAGCAACTGTCTCGCTTAGCAACATAAATTTGGGGCTCATTGTGGTATAAACTGAGCCAAGTCCACTTAGCAATAGATGGTTCGGTTTTGTTGCCAAACTGCATTTATGCTCACTTGGAGAGTGTGATTCCCTTGGATTGCTTTCTGGTCGCCTGAGGTAGACTGCTTCTGCCCCTGGAGGTTCCGTTAATTTAGCCACCCTAGTTCACTGGCTTCAATCATCATATCCTGCTAATTGTACATGAGGGCCCGCCCCCCCCCCCTAATTTTTTCCCAAGCTTCTCGTGCAAATTTTTCTTACCAATCTTGCAAAAGACAGAAGAGGCGGAAGGTAAAAAAAAATTAAATTAAGATTCTGAAATTTGAAGGCCTCAATCTGGCACTTTATGACAGCTGATATGATAGCAGTCTTCCAATCTTTGAGGGGGGGGGGTGTCAACCTATTCTCCAAAGAGAAGGCAGGACAAGAAGCAACGGGTGGAAACTAATCAAGGAGAGAAGCAACCTAGAACTAAGGAGAAACTTCCTGACAGTTGGAACGATTAACCAGTGGAACGACTTGCCTCCAGAAGTTGTGGGTGCTCCATCGCTGGAGGTTTTCAAGAAGAGACTGGACAAGCACTTGTCTGAAATGGCATAGGGTTTCCTGCCTGAGCTGGGGGTTGGACTAGAAGACCTCCAAGGTCCCTTCCAGCTCTGTTACTCTGTCATGTGCAACGAAATTGTAGCCTTTTTCACATCATGCCAGCCCGGCCATCCTACCAAAGTGGCACTGCCCAGCATCCTCAATTCACCCCATCCATGCAGAAAGCCCGAAGCCCTGCCATCAAAAGTAGGAAGGGCGCCTGGGTGCGCGTGCAGAGTGCTTTTCCACAGACAACCCCCGAGTGGCTTCTGTAGCTTACTGTCACCCAGGGGAGAACGAGGGAAGCCGCACAAGAGGCGAGACTCAGACTCTAGCCCCACGTGTGTGTGTGTGTGTGTGTGTGTTGGGGAGCGCACGTTGTGGGGAGAGCTGACACAAACCCATCCGGTAGCATGACTTAGCAAAGCCTTGGGGCTGCTGATAAGCTGATGCTCCAAAGACGGATGTCTTGTGCCCCTTCTCGGGGATAAGGACCCCCGCCTGGTCCTTAAACCAACTTCCCCTTGTGGCTTCAGGTTCTTCTCTCCCAGAAGCCCCATCCGGCTGTTTTCTGTCCTCCCACAGCAGCCCCAAAGCCGAGGGGAGACTTTCCAGATCCAAAGGCTCAGCCACTGGTGTCATTTCTGTGGGGTAAATAATAACAACAGAACAGAACAGAACAGAACAGAATAGAATAACAGAGTTGGAAGGGACCTTGGAGGTCTTCTAGTCCAACCCCCTGCTCAGGCAGGAAACCCTATGCCATTTCTGACAAATTTACGTCCAATCTTTTCTTGAAAACTTCCAGTGTTGGAGCACCCACAACTTCTGGAGGCAGGTTGTTCCACTGGTTAATTGTTCTCACTGTCAGGAAATTTCTTCTTAGTTCTAGGTTGGTTTCTCTCCTAGATTAGTTTCCATCTGTTGCTTCTTGTCCTGCCTTCAGGTGCCTTGGAGAATAGGTGTTGGAGGGGACCTTGGAGGTCTTCTAGTCCGACCCCCTGAAGTGAAAATCCAAGGCTAGATCAGAGAGAGCAATAGGCCTACAATGAATCATATCTGCCATGGTACCGGTGGTTCATACCTGCGTCTCCAGTGAGGTTTACACTGAAGTAAGAAGAGGGTGTGTACCCCAAAAGGGAGGGCTTTTTAAAAAAACCACATAAAGCTTGGCAACTTGAGGATATGTTGACTTCAATTCCCAGAATTCCCCAGGCAGCATGCTTTAAGATGGGTGGACTTCAACTCCCAGAATTCCCCAGGCAGCATGTTTTAAGATGGGTGGACGTCAACTCCCAGAATCCCCCAGACAGTATGTTTTGGTTGGGTGGACTTCAACTCCCAGAATTCCCCAGGCAGCATGCTTTAAGATGGGTGGACTTCAATTCCCAGAATCCCCCAGAGCTCACGCTTTAAATTGGATGGATGTTAACTCCCAGAATCCCCTAGCCAGCATGTTTTAAGACTAAACGCAAGGTTTTCCTTTTAGAAACCCTTTTCGGGATCTGACCAACACCTTCCCATTTCGCAGCAAGGAAAACTGAGGTCAGCAGGGAACCGAGTTCGACTTCTAATTTAGGGGAGTGAGTAGGGCAAACCGGTTCCTCTTTTATTTCTAGGCTTTGTCATGTTGGAAAGTCCCAAAATAGTTTGGGAATTTCCTCCAGGCTGATAAGGCCCGACCGAGGCCTTATCTTTCTTTTTGCAGCTGTAAAACATCAGCTGTAAAATTCCTTTTTTGTTGTTTTTTTTCCAAGAAATTGCGGTCACTCTCCTCCCCGCGGCCATGTCATCTGGAAACAATGAAAAAAGGATGACCACATCCAAACTCGAAGAGGGGAAGTGGGAAACCCGGGGGCCAATTTTTCCTGTCGTGCCACTGATAGGGAAGTGGTCCCTAGTGGTGATGGCTGGGATGATGTGGAGAGGGGAAGCCAACTTTCCTGCTTCTCTTTCCCCCCCCCTCCCCCCAGGGCTGTGCTGGCTGAGGAATTCTGGGAGTTGAAGTCCGCAAGTCTTCAAGTTGCCAGGTTTGGGGACCCCCGGTTTTTAAGGGGCATGCAGGACAGAGAACAGCTCTTTGCAACCGAGGCAGCTGAGGCTGGGCGAGGGAAAAAAAATATTTGGCAACTTCAGAGATGACCCCAGGACTGAGTCAGACTCCCAACATCTGGAAGGGAAAACACTATATGATTTCATGGGAGCTGGAAGGACGCTCTCTGGAAAAATGCGATTTTGTTTTTCACCAGTTCTTCCTGGGCTGGTTGGTTAAGTTCACAGCTCTGCAAGTTTACATTGGCTGCTTTCTGCAGATGGAGGGCAGAAGAGCAGACAAAGCCAATCTCCTTAGGTCAGTTGGCAACCTGGGGGATGTCTTTCTTTCTTTCTTTCTTTCTTTCTTTCTTTCTTTCTTTCTTTCTTTCTTTCTTTCTTTCTTTCTTTCTTTCTTTCTTTCTTTCTTTCTTTCTTTCTTTCTTTCTTTCTTTTTCTCTATCTTTTCTTTCTATCTTCTTTCCTTTTCTTTTTCTTTCTTTCTTTCTTTTTCTCTATCTTTTCTTTCTATCTTCTTTCTTTTTTCCTTTTCTCTTCCTTTTTTCTTTATCTTCTTTCTTTTCTTTTCTCTTCCTTTTTTCTTTATCTTCTTTCTTTTCTTTTCTCTTTCTTTTTTCTTTCTTCTTACTATCTTCTTTCTTCTTTCTTTTCTTTTTTTCTTTATCTTCTCTCTCTCTCTCTCTCTCTCTCTCTGTTTACTTGCTCTCTTCTCTTTTATTAGAAATACAAGATATTTTTTTTCCTCCTCTGAAATTTTTCTCTTTCTTCTTTCTTTTCTCTTTTTTCTTTATCTTCTCTCTCTCTCTCTCTCTCTCTCTCTCATCTCTCTCTCTCTCTCTCTCTCTCTCTCTCTCTGTTTACTTGCTCTCTTCTCTTTTTAGAAATACAAGATATTTTTTTCCTCCTCTGAAATTTTTCTCTTTCTTTTCTTTTCTCTTTTTTTCTTTCTTCTTCTCTCTCTCTTCTCTCTCTCTCTCTCTCTCTCTCTCTCTCTCTCTCTCTCTCTGTTTACTTGCTCTCTTCTCTTTTATTAGAAATACAAGATATTTTTTTTCCTCCTCTGAAATTTTTCTCTTTCTTCTTTCTTTTCTCTTTTTTTCTTTATCTTCTCTCTCTCTCTCGTTCTCTCTCTCTCTCTCTCTCTCTCTCTTGTTTACTTGCTCTCTTCTCTTTTATTAGAAATACAAGATATTTTGTTTTTCCTCCTCTGAAGTTTTTCTTCCTTTCTTCCTTCCAATTTCCTCGCCCTGGATTCTATCTTTATTTTCTCCAAATTGCTGTGTCCTGTTTGTTTGCAACGGAAGACGGTACATATTTTTGAAAAAAACACACACAAAAAAACGAACAATCCTTAATGCTGTGGTTGGAGACTTGGAGAGAAACTGGAAAAAAAACAAACAAACCCATGATCTCTGTCTCTTTGACCAAAGTCAAAGCTCCTTTGATCTCACAAGGAAGAGAAACTTTAAAAATAGTTTCTTCCTGTAGCCGAAATAGATGCTGTGACGAAGTCATACGGGCAAAAAAACTCCGAGGTTGGGCTGAGGTTGGTGTGTGTCTTCTGGAAATCGGCCGGTTTGCCTGGATGGATGGTGGGATGAGCTAGTCTTCCGAAAACAACTGATCCCCAGAGGTCATACAGCTGGGCCTGACCCATAGAGCTGGGCTCAGATCTTGAATACAAAACCTGTGGATTGATTTGCTGATTCTGCTGAGCTGGCTTAAAAGGGAGCCAGAGGTGATGAATCTTCCTGAGTAACCATTTGAAGTTACAACGACACTGAAAAAATGTGACTTATGACTGCTTTTCACACTTATGAATGTTGCAGCATCCCCACGGTCACAAATTCAGGGCAACTGACTCGTAGTTATGACGGTTGCAGCGTCCCGGAGTCATGTGACCCCCCCTTCGGACGAGCAAAATCAACGAGAAAGCCAGATTTGCTAAACGATTGTGTTACTCATGAAACAGCTGCAGTGATTCACTTTACAGCTGTGGCAAGAAAGGTCATAAAATGAGGCAAAACTGTCTCACTTAGCGACAGAAATGTTGGACTCGATTGGGGTCGTAAGTGGGGGAACTACCTGTAATTTAAATTTGGTTAATAAATAAACTCGGCAAGACCATCACCTTAGGCCAGACAATAGTTCTCGTTTGAATGTTGCTTGTCATATGAACGGAGCCATTGTGCTTTATTAACCTGAGTTTAAAACAGGGGTCTCCAAACTGGGCCGCTTTAAGACTTGTGGACTTCAACTCCCAGAATCCCTCAGCCATCATGTTGAAATCCACAAGTCTTAAATGTTACCGAGACCACCCCCGGCTCTAAAACACTAATGAAACTTATAATGGGCGAACCCCAGAATTCCCCAACTAGCCTGCTTCAAAATGGGTGGGCGTCAACTCCCAGAATTCCCACGCTGGCTGGGGAATTCTGGATCCTGCAGTCCATTCATCTCAAAGTAGCCATGGTTGGAAGACCTTCGGCTCATCTCCTGCTCTGCTTCCTCTCTCCTGTCTCAGAAAGCTACGGCGACCAGTACAAGAAGGATGACCAAAACGTCTACTTTGGATTTGAAATCGGACCAATCCGGCAGATCCTTAGCGACCCCAACCTGCTGTACCGTGCAGAGCTGAGGATGCACACCTCTGGGAACGGACAAGAGCAGCGAATGGAGCTGTACCAGGTAGGATGGGGTGGAATGTAGCCTGGATTCCCAGAAGGGAGGGGCTGCATTCCAGAGACAGCAAAGCGTAGATACTTTGTGTGGGAGAAAGAGGGTGAAGACAGCTCCTCCTTAACCGTTCCCAGAATACAGGTGTAATGTTTGATGTAAACTATTCGTTTAGTGACCGTGTTCGAGGTTACGACGGAACTGAAAGGAGATCTCTCTAATTCAGGGACGTCCAACCTTGGTCACTTTTAAGATGTGACCAGAATTCCACAGGCCTTAAAGTTGCCAAGGTTGGACGCTCCCGCTAGTAACGGAAAGGAAAAGGAAAAATGGAACCTCTCTAAATTTCTTTGAGTGTGAAAGGTTATTGCCAACCTCACTTGCACAACCGACTGCCTGTTTCTCTTTTTGTGGCGAGGTTAAATGACACTGCAAAAGGGACCACTTTTTTTGGGGGGGGGGGTGGAGAGGAAACTTTGCCTCTTGGTTCTGCCCCAATAGCAGAAAAAGAGCACCGGAATGTTTTTGAGGACTAGAACCTTTGTCTTTTAAAACCGAAAGCTCAAAAGCTGGAGGAGAAACCAGGCAGGGTGTTTTGTCCGGCTGGGTAAAAGCGCACAGATGCTGCTCCTTCATGCATTCTGTCTTGTCCGTTTCTCCTTAGCAAAAAGCCCACTCTGGGAATGACTCCACTTGGTACTACCTGCAAGGGCTGTCGGTGAAGATGAAGAGCGAAAAAGAATGGCTTTCCTTCGACGTCACCAATGTCGTCCGGTTGTGGCTTGCGAGTAGAGGTAAGGTGGAAGGAGGGTGCACGACTGGGGTGGCCCTGGGGACTGGCTCTCCTTTGTGCCAACCAAAAGGCAGGCTAAATTTTCAGGCACCTGTCTGCAAATAAGCCAGGGTTGCTCAGCTTTGAGATGGGTGGACTTCAATTCCCAGAATTCTGGTGAATTCTGATGAATTCTGGGAGTTGAAGTCCACCCATCTTAAAACCTGCTGGCTGGGAACTGTGGGAGTTGAAGTCCACGCATCTTAAAGCGTGCTGGCTGAGGAACTGTGGGAGTTGCAGTCCACCCATCTGAAAGCATGCTGGCTGGGAATTGTGGGAGTTGCAGTCCACCCATCTGAAAGCACGCTGGCTGGGAATTCTGGGAGTTGACGTCCATGCATCTCAAAGTATGATGGCTGGGGAGTTCTGGGAGCGCCATCACTGGAGATTTTGAAGAAGAGGCTAGACAGTCACTTGTCTGAGATGATATAGGTTCTCCTGCTTGAGCGGGGGGCTGGACTAGAAGACCTCCAAGGTCCCTTCCAGCTCTATTCTATTAAGAAAGCATGCTGGCTGGGGGAATTCTGGGAGTTGAAGTCCACCCATCTTATAATTGCCAAGTTTGAATAACCTGGGGGGAAATGGTATATGCCAACCCAGTCCAAAGCTGGAAGGAGGCATCTGATAAGAATTTCCCCTGAAATGAGCAAAAAGCCTTTTGCTTTAAGCACACTTCGATTCTCCTTTGGGGCGAGGGGGCTTCTCTGGAACAGTTTGCTGGCTTTAGGGAGACCTCCAATCCTGACCCCCCCAGTCCTAATGTATGTATTTCAGACGAGCTGGGAAGATTTCGACTTAGCACTCATTGTTCCTGTGATGGCGTACGAAACGATCTAACAATAAAAATCGAAGGTAAGCACTGGGCAAAGGGGAGTGGGCTGGGCTGGGTGGGGTCTGGCCCTGGCCAAGATCTCATTTGACCCCATTGTTTATTAAGTGATCTAAATAACAGCCGTTGCTCCCATACAACCCTGTGGGCTGGAACCTCTGGGGAGACACCACTAGTCCCCGCCTTATGACTATTCCTTTAGTGGCTGCTTGAAGTTACAACAGCCGTTGAAAACGGTGACTTATATCCGGTCTTCACATTTATGACCGTCGAAACATCCCTGCTCTCACGGGGTCAGAATTCAGGCACTTGACATCCAGCACATATTTACCCCTGTTAGAGCATCCTGGGGTCCCGGGTTCGCCGTTTACGACCAGATTTGCTTAATAACCATGTGAGCCTCATAAAACCCCAATAAAAGAAGGTTGTAGAATCAGACTCGGCTTACTTAACCACCATACCACTTAGCGGTCGTTAAGTCGAGGACTACCCATAATAGACTAGGTAGGACGAGACTTTTGCTCCTCATCGCAGTTTGCGACTGCCACGATACTTGCAAAGGTTCGTTTTGTTTTGTTATTTTTATTTTTTTTCAAATTAAATTGTTATGCTGCCCGTCGGCCCTGCGAGGTGACGCTGGGTGGCTTATTGGCTTGATTTTTATTTTTATTTTCTCACCTTCCTTTTCCTTTTAATTTTATCTTTGCAACATTCCTGCCAGGGAGGGGGCCCTGCAGCCGGGGAAACCTCTCAATGCAGCCCCTGGGGCTAAGCTGGGGTGGACCCCCTGCCACGTGGGTCAAGGCCGCCCAGCAGGCAGAATGAAACCTTGCCAAGCCAGGCCAGCTTCTTAGCCTGCCCGATGACTTCTGCTTGGCAAACAGAAGTTTAGGGGTCAGTGTGGGATGCATCAATGCACACACTGTGTTCACAGCGTGCATCACACCTTTGCAACGCCCCGTCCAGGCTAAGGATAATTTGCAGGGAATTGAACAGAGAGAGAAAAAAAAAACCCCCAGCATTCAGAAGATAAATCTTTGGCTGTCACCCTAATGGGAGAGTCGAGACCCAGGTCCTGACTAGAGGCCTCCTCTGTCTCCCCCACTCCCCCGGTGCCCCCCTTTCGCACATCTCTGCTGCCTGCACAACTTCACACTCAAGAAGTGACAACTGCAAGTCACACAGTCAGATTTCCTTCTGGGGATCTGGCTGAGCCAGGCTTCCTTCTTCTGATGCCTGCCCTTCTTTCAGCCAGGGCTTTGGGGGTGAAGGTGGGGGGGGGGGCTGGCAGAGGGTAATGTGTATGTGAGCTGTGCCAAGCCCAGGGACTCAGTTGTGCTTGTCGGTGTGTGTGTGTGTGTGTGTCACAGCCTGCTGGGACTCTTCTCTACAGGATTGCTGAAAATTGTGCACACAAACATACACATCCACACCAGCCCAGCTTGTCCCACTGACTGAGTTATGTCAGCTAAAAGAAAGTAACAGTATAACGGAGTTGGAAGGGGCCTTGGAGATCATCTAGAGTCCAACCCCCTGCTCAGGCAGGAAACTCTATACCATTTCAGACAGCTGTCCGGTCTCTTCTTAAAAACTTCCAGTGTTGGAGCATTCACCGCTTCTGGAGGCAGGTGGTTCCACTGGTTAATCGTTCCAACTGTCAGGAAGTTTCTCCTTAGTTCCAGGTTGCTTCTCTCCTTGATTAGTTTCCATCCGTTGCTTCTTATTCTGCCTTCTGGTGCTTTGGAGAGTAGGTTGACCCCCTCCTCTTCTCCGTGACAGCCCCTCAAATGTCTATGGAGCTTCTCAACCATCTAGGTCACAGTTATCCCAAAGTTGCTTTTCCAAAGTTCAGTTCAGAACTGAAGAAGCTTTTTGGATGAGAAGTGAAACATTTGTAAGAAAAAGGACTAAAGAAAGTCTGGTTGCCTTTTGAAATCCCCAAGGTGCTTTTTTAGGAGGCAACTGGACTTCCTTGTTTTATTTTGAAGACGTTTCGCTTCTCATCCAAGAAGCTTCCTCAAGCTCTGACTGGATGGTGGGGGAATGGAAGGATTTATATTCCTTGCAGATGGCAAAAGCAAAGCGTGCAAATGACCAGCTGTCTGCAAGGAATATAAATCCTTTCATTCCCCCACCATCCAGTCAAGAGCTGAAGAGGTCATCTAGTCCAACCGTCTGCTTCAGGCAGGAAAACCTTCTCTGCTTCTCCCCCTCCTCCTCCCCTTCCCTCCTCCTCAGAATAATACAGCTGGAATTCCAAAGGTGCTTTTTCAGGAGGCAACTGGACTTCCTTGTTTTTCTTTGAAGATGTTTCGCCTCTCATTCAAGAAGCTTCTTCAGCTCTTTCATTCCCCACCATCCAGTCAGAGCCGAAGAAGCGTCTTGGGTGAGAAGCGAAACGTCTTCAAAGAAAAACGAAAAAAGTCCACCTTAGGGACAACCATGACCTGGATGACTGAGCATCTCCATAGGCATCTGCCTTTTGAAAAGCATCTTTGGTACAGCCCCTCAAATATTGGAAGACTGCTATCGTGTCACCCCTAGTCCATCTCTTTGTTAGACTAGGCCAGGGGTAGGCCACCTTGGCTCTTTTATGACTCGTGGACTTCAACTCCCAGAATTCCTGAGCCAGCTTGGCTCAGCATGGAAACCTCTCCCTTTCCCCTCAGCACGGCTGGCTCAGGAATTCTGGGAGTTGAAGTCCACAAGTCATAAAGGAGCCAAGGTTGCCTACCCCTGGTCTAGGCCTAGGTCAGGGGTAGGCAACCTTGGCTCTTTTATGACTCGTGGACTTCAACTCCCAGAATTCCTGAGCCAGCATGGGGGAACTATGGCCCCTTCATGACTTGGGGACTTCAACTCCCAGAATTCCTGAGCCAGCATGGGGGAACTATGGCCCCTTCATGACTCGTGGACTTCAACTCCCAGAATTCCTGAGCCAGCATGGCTCAGCATGGAAACCTCTCCCTTTCCCCTCAGCACGGCTGGCTCAGGAATTCTGGGAGTTGAAGTCCACGAGTCATAAAAGAGCCAAGGTTGCCTACCCCTGGACTAGACATACCCAATTTCCGCAACCGTCCTTTGTATATGTTTTAGCCTCCAGTCCTCTAATCATCTTTGGTGCTCTTCTCTGCCCTCTTTCTAGAGTCTCAACATCTTTTTTGTATCATAGTGACTGAAATTCTGCAGGGGACACTGGCCATCAGGGTGGGGCCGTGTGCAGAGTCCACTGGAGGGGTCCTGCTTGCCAGGCATACACCCTTCTTAAGAATTTTGCCGCCAAAACACACCTAGCAGAGTTATTTCTTCCTAAACTTCCTCCCAAATTAGAACAGAGGCACCTCTAGGTGAGCACACCAATTTCTCCTTCCCGTTTCAGTCTCAACGTTTCCGCCGGAGCTGCCGGCCACTCCCCCACCATCGTTCGTGGCTGGGGTTGTGCGTGTTGAGTCATGCAGGGAGGCAACAGGCTCCCTCTTGGGTGACTTCCGGCTTACAAAAGCCTCGGGTCAGATTTTTTTTGCAAGGAATTACTGACCTTCTGCTCCCGGGGTGGAGGAGAAGAGGGTGAAGGAAAGAAAATTAAGCTTCTTTGATTTGTCTGCCAACGTTGTTGCATCATGTGCTCGGATGCTCAGAATGTATGAGTAATGAGTTAAGAGGAAAGTTTTGGTCAAAGGATGGTCAAAATGATGGAGGAGTCACTTCTGAATATCGGAAGCTACCTCCCTTCTTCTCTCTGTTTCTCAAACCTGGCAACTTTAAGACGGGTGGACTTCAACTCCCAGAATTCCCCAGCCAGCCTTAAAGTCGCCAAGATTGAGAAACACTGTACTATGTTACAGGTAGACCTTAACTTAGGACCGATGGCTTAGTGACTGTTCAAAATTACGGCGGACCTCCCCAGAAACGACTTACGACCCAGATTTGAAGTTCCAATGACACCCCCCCCATCATGTGACTGCAATTTATATCCTTTTTTTGGTTGGAAACTGGCTTTTACTTCCAGTTGCTGGCAAAGAAAGGCCCATTGGGGACAATGGATTCACTTAACGCAACTTCAAAAAATGCTCACACAATCAGGCACCATTTCAACCAGGCATGACTTATAACTATAATTCTGGGCTCAATTACAGTCGTAAATCAAGAGCTACTTGTCATATTATTAATGGGTGCCGTTTAATTGGATTTATTTTGGCATGCTCACTCAAGGACGAGGGGGGACATGATAGCAGTGCTCCAATATCTCAGGGGCTGCCCCAAAGAAGAGGGAGTCAAACTGTTCTCCAAAGCACCTGAAGGCAGGACAAGAAGCAACGGATGGAAACTAATCAAGGAGAGAAGCAACCTAGAACTAAGGAGAAATTTCCTGACAGTGAGAACAATTAACCAGTGGAACAACCTGCCTCCAGAAGCGGTGAATGCTCCAACACTGGAAGTTTTTAAGAAGAGACTGGACAGCCATTTGTCTGAAATGGTATAGGGTTTCCTGCCTGAGCAGGGGGTTGGACTAGATGACCTCCAAGGTCCCTTCCAACTATTCTATTCTATTCTATTCTATTCTATTCTATTCTATTCTATTCTATTCTATTCTATCCTATTCTGTTGAACGTCGAGGACTACCTGTAATTTGGATTCTTCCTTCCCTCCTGTTGCATCCGGGGTAACATTTAGAGCAGTTTTCCAGCCGAGTTTTGAGGAAGTCGCAACAGATTCCCAATTCAATGGAGCCTCCCGTGTCACTTTTCGGAGAATGCAAGTCAGTGACTCCACTTTCCTTTGCAGGCATCACAATCAAAAGAGGGGACCAGGGACCATTAAGTCTGGACACAAAGCAGCGGCCGTACCTGCTGATCATGGCCACCACTCCAGAACGAGCTGATTCCTCAAGTCACAAGCGGAGAAAACGGGCCGCTCCGGATGCAGAGTTCTGCAGCAGTCAGTAAGTCGCTGTCAGGGGTGAACAGCCAGACCCAGACAAGCAGAGTCTGAGCTAACTACTTTATTACGTTCTGCCTCTAATACAGGAATCTCCCCAGACTGGCAGTCACCGAATAGATAAGCCTCCAAGGAACTTTGGGGATGGTCTTTTCTAGCCCTTTTCCGCTTGCGCAGAGACTCCAGGCTAACTTTGTGCTTGACCCCTTCTCCCTGCTAGGCTGGGTGCTTCCCACCATCAGCTGTTTTAAAACTTGATTGATTGATCAAGTTTATTGATCAATCAATCAATCAAATAAATATATGAGATACAGAGACAGTTTTTCCCCTTGTGCCATCACTCTGCTGAACACCTAATTCTCAAAGTACTATCTTATGTCCAAGTATATTTACCCTTGTAGTATGGCTGTATTACTATTACCCTTCTCATCTTTTCCACTGCCTTCTCTTATTGATATCTTTATTATGATTATTACTCTGTTGTTTTGCATGTACACGGAGAGCTTCTGCAAATTCCTTGTGGGCATAATCACACTTGGTCAAGCAAAGTATTATGTTCCATTCTGTTCTGTTCCATTATATTATATTATCTTTCTGTTCCATTCCGTTCTGTTCCGTTCCATTCCATTCCCTTATATTTCTGTTCCATTAAATTGTATTGTATTGTATTGTATTGTATATTATTATATTATATTATATTAATTATATTATATTATATTATATTATATTATATTATATTATATTATATTATATTATATTATATTATATTATATTATATTATATTATATTATATTATTATTATATTTATTATTATATTATATTATATATTATATTATATTATATTATATTATATTATATTATATTATATTATATTATATTTATTATATTATATTATATTATATTATATTATATTATATTATATTATATTATATTATATTATATTATATTATATTATATTATATTATTATATTTATTATATTATAATTATATTATTATTATATTTCCGTTCCATTCCATTCATAAAATTGGAGGTTCCAAAATTCAGAGCAAAAGGACTGAAGGGCATTTTTATGGCTCCTTTTTCCTAGATCACCGGAAGCGAAGAATTGCTGCGTACGCCGTTTCTACATCGACTTCCGAAAAGATTTAAAATGGAAGTGGATCCACGAACCCAAAGGCTACTATGCCAATTTCTGCATGGGGCCTTGTCCCTATCTCTGGAGCTCGGACACTCAATATAGCAAGGTAAGGAAAGCGGTGTGCCCGTTTCCCTCAGGGGTGTCTGGCCAGCACGGTCAAAAAAGTCAAGATGGCAGCTGAGACGGATTTTTTTTATAGTACTTTTTTTTTTTTGCTTTTCAACTTTTTTATTTTTATTTATACAAAACTCCAAAAAAAGGGGGAATTGTTTTTTTTATTCCGAAAACAAAAAAATAAACCACATATTAAAAATGTGTATTTAAAAAAAAAAGAGAGGCACATAGTCCTTAACTCACAACAGTTCATTTAGTGACTGCTCGAAGTTACAAGGGCCCTGTACCTTATGACCGTTTTTCACCCTTACGACCGTTGCAGCATCCCCATGGTCACATGATCAAAACTCAGACGTGTGGCAACCGACTCATATTTACGACGGTCGCAGCGTCCCGGGATCACGTGATCCCCTTGGGCGACCTTCTGACAAGCAAAGTCAGTGGGAAAGCCGGATTCACTTAACAACCGGGTCACTGACTTATCTGCTGCAGTGATTCGTTTAACAACTCTGTGGCAAGGAAGATCGTAAAACTCGCTTAACAAACGTCTCACTGAACAACAGAAATTTTGGGCTCAATTGTGGTCGTAAGTCGAGGACTACCTATATACATATATGATCTCCCCCTTAGTTGAATATTGATAAGTATATTGCAAGAATATTAATTCCCCATCCCTTTTGAAGCAGGCCCAACTTTTTTAAACTTCCAACTATATTTGCAGGTTACGGAATGGTCAAGCCCCTGTTGGTTTTTTAGGAGTTTAATGGCCCTGCTCTGTGGACACCCCTGGTTTTCTACTTGGGTTGTTTTGATAAAGGAGGAAGGATAATTAATTTCCTGGCTTTGGATGAAAAAACAGGGCACCCAGCCACCCCGCGGTTGGTTTGCAGCCTGGCACCTCCCTCCGAAGAAGGCATTAGCTAAATGATGCACAAGGGACTGGCATTCGACCAACCAAGATTGATGGCCTGTTGGGTTCAAGATGGTAAGGAAGAACGATGTGGGTGGCTGAAGGCTTCATTTGGATGGCTAAACTATCCAATCCAATCCAATCCCAGCTCTTTATTATTGGTGTTTGACTTGCTTTAACCCTAAAAAGAGTACAATAAAAGACAGGAACACAACAATTGGTTATTAGAGTAGGGAAAAAACAATAGGAGAATAAAACAGACTTTCCCATTAAACGTTTTGCACAATTGTGTCACTTGGGGAAGATATTCGATCATCTGATGGGTAGAATAGAATAGAATAGAATAGAATAGAATAGAATAGAATAGAATAGAATAGAATAGAATAGAATAGAATAGAATAGAATAAACAGAGTTGGAAGGGACCTTGAAGGTCTTCTAGTCCAACCCCCTGCTCAGGCAGAAAATCCTATAGCATTTCAGACAAATGGCTATCCAGTCTCTCCTTAAAAACTTCCAGTGATGGAGCATCCACAACTTCTGAAGGCAACCCGTTCCACTGATTAATTGTTCTGTCAGGAAATTCCTCCTTAGTTCCAGGTTGCTTCTCTCCTTGATTAGTTTCCATCCGTTGCTTCTCTCTTTGCTCTTCTTCGTACTTTTTCCAAAGTCTCAACACCTTTTTTTGTGACTGTGGTGACCAACACTGGATGCCATATTCCAGGTGTGTGGCCTTAACGGTGAAATCTTGCATCTCTAAGCAGGCTGTTCTTGTCTCCTCCACATAGGTCCTCGCTCTCTACAACTTGCACAATCCCTCAGCCTCCGCCGCACCCTGTTGTGTCCCCAATGAGCTGGAACCGCTGGGCATCGTTTACTACGTCGGGCGACAAGCCAAAGTAGAACAGCTTTCCAACATGATTGTCAAATCCTGCCGGTGTAGCTGAGAAATAGGATCGGGGGCGGACTTGGGATTGCCCTTCGGGTCAGGTTGGAACGTCTGAAAGATCCCTCTGAGGAAGGAGTCAGGACTGTGAGGACGCCGGCTTCGTTTTCCCCTCTGCCCTTTTTCTTTCATCTTTTTATTGTTGTCTTACCGAAAAAGGCATTTTTCTTTCTCTCTCTCTCTCTCTCTCTCTTTTTTTTTTAAAAAACAACAACACAACTTATATTGTTATTATTATTATTATTATTATTATTATTATTTTATTTGGTAAATTTATGTTTTTTGGGGGGAGGTGAGGATTCTTTTTTTATTATTATTATTATTTGGCTTCGGTGGTGGAGAGCACTTTCTCAGGAGAGAGAGAGGAAGAAGAAGGAGGAGGAGGAAGGAAGAGCGAGACGGATCCAGCACCAAGAACAGGCCGGGAAGAAGAAACCACCTCTTTGCTAACAGGAAGTGGGAGGAAGCAACTTGCTGCAAGACAGCATAAAAAAGAAATAACTAAATTAAAATTTGATCGGGGTTCAGGAATTGTAAAAAAAGGGATAAAGCCGCTGAAGGGCTGCCATATTGACTTTGGAACAGAGTCCGGAATTGTCCAGAAGATCCAGGGGGAATGTTCTCCAGATGCCCAAACTTTGGGGGAGTTCTTGGGTCGCTGGACGATGCCCGATTTACTGCTTTTGGACCTTGTGGGGAAGGGAAGACGGTCCCCAAAACCGGATAAACTCTGCTTTGGACTCTGTCGCGCGGCACGTAGATGCGGCCATTTGGACAATGTTCGGGCCTCGCTCTTGGAAAAACCCCAAAACTGGATGGGGTGAATGACTCTTCTTCCTATCTTTTGGTTCTGCTGGCCCCACTTCCCACTCCCCACACCGGCTTCCCACTTGTTGGAAGATGCTGGAGGAGAAATTGGAGGGGTGGGGGGAAAGGGGTGGGGGGGTTCTTTGGGGTTCACACAGTGCTGGGATAACCATGAAAAGGCAGGGTGGGTTGGGCTATTCCAGCTGTGGAAGGAAATACGGGTGGTCCTCAACTTTACGGCCACAATTTCCATTGCTAAGCAAGTCGTTCGGTGAGTCGCGCCCCGTTTTATAACCTCTTTTGTTAAGCCAATCACTGCAGTTGTTAAACGAATCTGGCTCCTCCCCATTGACTTGGCTGGTCAGAAGGTCGCAAAAGGGGATCACGTGACCCCCGGGACACGGCGACCGTCATAAATATGAGCCAGTTGTCCAGCATCCAAAATGTAAATCAGGCGACCACAGGGATGCCTCGACGGTCGTAAGTGTGAAAAATGTCACAAGTCCCTTTTTTCAGTGCCGTTGTAACTTCGAACGGTCACTAAATGAACTGCTGTAAGTCGAGGATGACCTGATATCGGCAATCAATTCAGACACCACAAACTGGGCGGGTTCGCACAAACGCTCAACCCTAAACATGCATTGATAAATGGCTGTATTTATGTAACGTGCAATTTCCAAACCAATAAAACCATATTGTGGCTTCACGTGGTGGCTTGTTTTACACACAACCTGGTAAGGAAAGATCTGCATGTATCCTGAGCTAGATCAGGGACAAACCTGGGCCGGGCATTAGCCCAGGATACCCGGGAAGGGGGGGGGAGGGTGTCAAAAAAGTGAGGATCTTAACCCCCATCTGCAGATGTCCATGGTAAGCAGCTTTGAATGCTTTATTTGTGTGATTAGACACAGAAGGAATTTTGTCTCCAGTGTGGCAGCTCTCAGTGTACATGCAAAGCAACAGAATCATCATCATCATCATCATCATCATCGCAGGATGGAAGCTGTTCCTAGTAAGGCTGCCTTTTGCAATTGACTGATAGCGAATTCTCACTTGGACACCATCATCGGCATTGACAAATTCGGCAGCAGTCAATTGCAAAAGGCAGCCTTACTGGGAACAGCTTCCATCCTGTGACCACATCTGTAATACCATCAATTCAATCATCCACATCTGCCTATCCCAGGTGCTTGGTAAGGACTGCATAGGTAGACAAAAATGCCAAATCCAGTCTGAACATCTGGTTGACTGTGTGAACAACAACAACAACAACAACAACAATAATAATAATAATAAGGGACTAAAGAAGATAATAATAAGGATAAATAATAATAGTGGGTCAGTTCTGACCCTGGTGATTATTTTTTTAGGATGTTTCAGTGGACGTTGTAGGAATCCAACCTGTATGGTTTGTTTAGGATCCCATTGTTGCAGGAACATGGTTTAATTTCAACCAGATTAAGATGTTATCAGAACAGGCCTGCTGTTTTGAGTTTGGGGTGTTGCACTGTTTTAAAAATCCGTAGATCTGTTTTCTCAGCTGGCTGTATATAAATCCACATTATAAACGAATACATACAGGTAGTCCCCGACTTACAACCGCAATGTCTGCAGGTGGCTCAGGGCCTATGAAGTGAGCCCAGCTGTGACGTTTATGATTCAGAGTAGCGTGCCAATCAATAAAATGGACTAATGGGTCAACTGGGTTAAAGGCCTTGGGCAGTGGTGGGATTCAAATAGGTGAACAACCGGTTCTCTGTGTGGATGTCACTTCCGGAAGTCCATTCTGGGCCTGGGCAACACAAAAATTAGCTACTGGTTCTGCCGAAGGGGTGCGAACCGGCTGAATCCCACCACTGGCCTTGTGTGAATGGACCCATGCCTGCCTCAGAGAGGGCTTGTTGTTATTGTGAGGAGGGAAAGAAGTGTTGAGTTTGATGCCTTGAGCCGAGACAGGATCCAAATTTAACCAATCACAAAATGCATCCACTCTAAAAAAAATACAGTTTTTGCATTATTCAGTTGGGCTTTGCGCTGCTGGATAAGGGCTTGAGATAACAGCCTTTTCAAACAGCCCCGGGGGGAATTAATAACAATCATCCTAGCAGCCGAGCCGTTTTTCCGCTCCCTATAAATGCATTTCCTGATCAGATTGTGAGACTCGTAAGCAACGCTCCGAGAGGCGGAACAAATTCCCAGGAACATCTGGCTCCTCCGACGAAAACAGCAGCCGACCAGGAGCTCCTCTATTGTGGAAGAGGCACTCAGCATGCGAAAGAATAACACAGCGCTGCATCCCAACAAAAACAAACAGCCTCCACAATTATGTTTGAGCCCCAAAATAGCCCGGCTTTCTTCCTCTGCAGGCTGCCGGGGAGAAGAGAGAGAAAAACGAAAAGAAAATTCCAATTTTTATTCTGACGGACAGATGGCAGAGATGTGTGTTTGTTTCTGTGTGTGCATGTGCGTGTGCGTGCGTGTGTGTGTGTGTAAAAAAAGCACTTTCAGGGGCTTTCGAACGGCCTGCACAACTTTGGCATGGTTGAATCCCTGAACAAGACAATTTTAAAGAGTTGGGTGGGGGAGAGAAGAACCATCATCTCTAGAAGAATGGACCTGGGTTATTTTCTTATTCAGGCTATGGGGACAGGTAGTCCTCGACTTACAACAGTTCATTTAGTGACCGTTCAAAGTTACAACGGCACTGAAAAAAGGGACTTAGGATCATTTTTCACACTTACGACCGTCGCAGCTTCCCGGTGGGTCACCTGATCAAAATTCAGACTTTTAGCAACTGGTTCATCTTTATGATGGTCGCAGCGTCCCGGGGTCATGTAATCCCCTTTTGTGACCTTCTGACAGGCAAAGTCAAGGGGGAAGAAGCCAGATTCGCTTAACGGCCGTTTCACTCACTTCAACCACGGCAGTGATTCACTTAACCGCTGTGGCAAGAAAGGTCGTAAAAGAGGGGGCAAAACTCACTTAACCGATGTCTCAACAGAGACATTGGGCTCAACCACTGTCGTACGTCGAGGATTTATCTGCGATATTTTAACTTGGTGTTGTTTTAATCTTTGAGTAACTATTTCTTGCTTGTTTTATAACTCGCAAGCCGCCCAGAATCACCGTCCTTGTAGGAGAGACGGACGGCATAATAAATTAATCAATAAAAATCGATCGATCGATCAATGCCACGTACCAACATCAACACTCGTTTTGTGACGAAAGGCGTACCCCAACGTCTGACCTCCTCAGATCAGTTTTTAAGTTTTTAAGAAGAGACTGGACCGCCGTTTGTCTGAAATGGTATAGTGTTTCCTGCCTGAGCAAGAGGTTGGACTAGAAGACCTCCAAGGTCCCTTCCAAGTCTGTGACTCTTATTCCAACCCCATTGGCTTGGAAGTTTTGGGTCAACTGCACACCGCCATTTTTTGGCGCAGGGCCCCTGGCGGGGAAAAACACGTGGCCTGTTGCAAGGGGGTAAATCTAGACTGCCAGAAAGAAGTTTTAAAGACGGAGAAGCCGTTGATCACGGGGAGAGGAAATGACAGGGCTTCTTCCTAGCTTGCGCAGGCTTTGCTCTCAGCTGGCCAGGAAGTGGTGTGAGTAACAGCTTGCCCACAACGACAAAAGCTTTTTGAGCTCTCGGCGAGTTTGCAAGATTGGAACCGGCAGAAACGGGGAGCTGCAGGCTGGCCTCAACCCTTGGGTGTAAGTTTCGGCCACTTTGAAGGCTTCGGACAGAGTGCTTTCAAGCATGTGTAGAGGGCGCGTCTTTTTCTGACTTTGCTGGTCAGAAGGGCGCAAAAGGGGATCGCGTGACCCCGGGACACTGCAACCGTCATAAATATGAACCAGTTGCTAAAAGTCTGAATTTTGATCAGGTGACCACGGGGGAAGCTGCGACAGTCATAAGTGTAAAAAACGATCATAAGTCCCTTTTTTCAGTGCCGTTGTAACTTCGGTCACTAAACGAATTGTTGTAAGTCGAGGATTACCTGGATTTCCTGGCCCATCGAGAACCCTGAAGGAGAAGCTGAATGAAACTGGGGTGGGAGCCAAAACGAAGTTTAAAAATAGCTTCAAGCATTTGCTGTATAAACTCTATCGGCAAACATTCCTGCTGCCTGGCCTTTGAGGGATGTAAACAGTATCCGGAAGAAAGGACGCACCTCCGTAAAATGGACCATTTCACGAGGACAGCAGCAGAACAGATCCGCAGATCTTGTCTGTAAAGCCATTTACTCTTTGAAGAACTCGTGATTCAGTTGCAGACTCAGATCATGCTGAGTGCAAATTCCCAGGTCCTTGTGTAGTTTTAGGGTGGGGAATCGGTCAGTTTGCAGAGTTTCGAAGTCACTTTAAGATGGGTGGACTTCAACTCCCAGAATTCCCCAGCCAGCCTAACCCTAACCCAAGAGAGCTGGCTGGGGAATTCTGGGAGTTGAAGTTAAGGAAAGGAAAGGAAAGGAAGGGAAGGAATGGAAGGGAAAGGGAAGGAAGAAGGGAAAAGAAAGGGAAGGAAAGGAAAAGAAAGGAAAAGAAAGGAAAAGGAAAAGAAAAGAAAGAGAAGGGAATGAAAGGTAAGGTAAGGAAAGGAAAAGAAAGAGAAGGAAAGGAAAGAAGGAAAGGAAAGAAGGAAAGGAAAGGAAAAGAAAAGAAAAGAAAAAGGAAAGTCCAACTTCGGGGTGAGTAATTCCCAGTGCTTTCTCCACCCTCGTCCTGCGAGAATTACATCAATGTTTGTTTGCAAGCTTTGCTCTAGGCCGAGGGAAGAATTTATGGCCTTGCCAGCAAGACCAGCCACAGTGGAGCAGGGGGTGGGGTGTACAAACAGCCACAAGATTGAGCAATTCTGCTCCCAGCACCGAGCAGAAGCGTGCAAGAGAGTTGGCCGGTCCCTCTCCCGCGCGTTTGGCACGCTCGCCTCAAGCAGGAGAAGGAGGGTGACAGCTTAGGCAGCTTAGCCAAGAGGTGGAATAGATGCTGGCTTGTTCCTGCCATCTGAAGGCAAAAGGTGAATCAGGACGGCTTAAACACCCAGGAGAATTTGCTCAGAGAACTACAGGTCTCTCTGCCGCACCTTGGAAATACACCGGTCTCATCTCTTTCGCTCCCCAACCCCGGGAGAGGAAAGGAATCACTTCTGTAGGGAGGGATGGACAAGAGATTGGGCGGTCGCCCAATTCCAAAAAGGGCCTTTTGTTTGGTCACCAATGACTGGAATTGGTACCTTTGTGCCTTCTGGGACTCTTGGGTGGAAAGTGCCAATCCACACCCGGATTAGTGCATTAGTTTATCTCTGTCAACATGAACGTCACTCCCAATGGGCAGCCTAATGGCCAAACACTTTCAAAACCCAGGCCGGGGTGGTCCATCCATCAAACTGAGCAGCATCCCGTCCCAGCAGAGAAGAGTCATGGCCACCCAGAAACGGAGGCCGAGTTGGGTTCAAGCCCACCAATGTTCATTATACGAAACTCTGAACAACCGAGTCACACGGTGGTTGATGGGAAAAACACCCATGTTTTGCTAACGGGCACCAGGAGGATTGGAAAGCCAAGCAAGGCCCAGGATGCCGGGCCTTAATTCCAGAAGCCAAGAAAGAGTTTGATGGACATCAGGGGGGCGGGAAGGTATTGCAATGAAGAGATTTAGGGTGTAAAAATCAATGTGGATGAAATGACCAGAATTCCCCAGCCAGCAACTTCGACTCCCAGAATTCCCCAGCCAGCATGCCTTAAGATGGGTCAACTTCAACTCCCAGAATCCTCCACCAGCATATTTTAAGATGTATGGAATTCAACTCCCAGAATTACCCAACCAGCATGCTTTAAGACACGGGTGTCAAACTCGATCGTGTCATGTGACATATCGTGACGTATCGCGATGTTTTTTCTCTTTGCAGAGCCGGGATGGGCGTGGCCTGTGCATGATGCATCCAGCCTGCGGGCCGCCAGTTTGACAGCCCTGCTTGAAGACATATGGACTTCAACTCCCAGAATTCCCCCAGCCGGCATGCTTTAAAACGTATGGACTTCAATTCCCAGAATCCCCCAGCCGGCATGCTTTAAAACGTATGGACTTCAACTCCCAGAATCTCCCAGCCGGCATGCTTTAAAATGTATGGACTTCAACTCCCAGAATTCCCCCAGCCGGCATGATTTTAAGACTTATGGACTTCAATTCCCAGAATCTCTGGCTCAGCCGGCACGCCACATCTTCCACTCTATCAGGAGTTAAGAAAGACGAGGGCCGTTTTCGCCGTAACAACTTCCCAGCCACCCCCTGCCAATTGTGCAGCCAGCTCCTGCCCACCTGCCAAAATCTGATCCCCCCAAGCTGTTTCCCTTCGGGCCTCTCCCGCTGTGGCTCACATCAGCAACTTCTGAATGGCTTTGATGTGGATCAGGGATGGAAAGTGACTAAGACCCCCAGCAGGTCAGCTGAAAAACTACACCGCCGTCTCTTCTTGACCCAGCCAAGAACAAGATCTCCAGATCTCCTGCCAAAAGGTGTTCTGGGACCTCATCACGGACGACCGGGTCATCGTCTGGAGCGAGTCTTCTTCCCACCCACCTCATCGCCATGGCCAGAGGTGCTATTGGATCCAGATGTGGACTGACCACCACCGCCCCCAGGAGCCTGTAAAACTATCTGGATGGGCTGACACCCCCCCCACACACCCGCTTAACCTCAGGGCTTTCCCCAGTGCATTGAACGGCGCTTTTCAAAGTATGGATTTATCCGTCTCTTTGATACTCATTGATGTCAGATCTCTGATCTCATGCGGGGTTGTGATTCACAGCAGCAGGGAGGGGAAAAAATGGGATTTTGGTGCCCTTGTGCTGGACTTGCAGGAGGGCGAGAGGGAACTGCAAA
This sequence comes from Azemiops feae, assembly GCA_023970755.1. NCBI lineage: Eukaryota > Metazoa > Chordata > Lepidosauria > Squamata > Viperidae > Azemiops > Azemiops feae. Next base: position 195,946 of record JALGBA010003873.1, on the reverse strand, counting down.
TCCTCCGTGGTGATACAGGTAGCTCTCAAATTATAACCATTCGTTTAGTGACTCTTTGGAGTTACAAAGGCACTGAAAGAAGTGACTTTGTAATATTTTTTTCCTTGCGCCTGTCTTCAACAGGGAAGGCACGCCCATTTGCACCACTCAGGTGACCCCCGAGGACGCAGGTAAACCTCCACGACTCTCTAAAAGAAGGCAAATGACCAGCTGGCTGCAAGGAGTATAAATCCTTCCGTTCCCCACCATTCAGTCGGAGCCGAAGAAGCTTCTTGGAGGAGAAGAGAAACGTCTTCAAAGGAAAACAAAAAAGTCCAGTTGCCTCTTGACAAAGGACTTTTTGGGACAGCCAGGATCTGGATGACTGAGAATCTCCGTAGACATTGAAATCTCCTACTTTTCTTTCAAGGCTGATTTTAAAGGATGGGGGTTATAATCCAGAGCAGTGTTTCCCAACCTGTACAATTCGAAGCTGTGAGGAACTTCGAATTCCCAGAACTGAATTCTGGGAGTTGAAGTCCGCACCTCTTCGAATTGCACAGGTTGAGGAACACGGGGCCTTTTCTGGGCTCTAGAATAGAAAAACGTAGATTTAAACCTGTTTTTTTCTCTCTCTCTCTCCAGCTTTTTTCCCTTGGAGAATTCACCCCTTTAGTCCTGCAGACGGAGCATCTCCTGAAGAGGATAAAAGCATTGGGGCACCTTCCTTCAGGAGAGGCGACAGGGGTCCTGGGTTCAAGGGGGTCTTGGATTCAGGTTTCGCCTCTTGGGGAGCCCCAGCCGGCCGTGTGAAAGGTGGCCGGTGCACAGTAGCCTTCTCCTGGCCCTTGGAGGCCCCCTTTGTGTGTCAGTGTGAGATGTGTGTGCGGTAGCTGCTTTGGCTGACCCATCCGGAAGGCATTTCCTGCTGACACCAGCAACGAGGGGGTGAAAGTTGGAGAACTTTGAAAAGAATTTGCAAACCACAATTCATCGTTCCCAGGCCGAGGAGAGGCCGAGCCGTGGATGATCCCTGCCCCAGGCATGGGAAGGGGCTGGGGGCCGAGCCCCCCCATCTCTCCCCAGAGGAAGGCTTGGTCATAAAGGTTGGAAAAGTGATCCAAAGTTCTGTCTAGTCTGGTGACCTCCAAGGAGAGCATCAGAATCCTCTCCGGCCGGGCCAGGCGGGGGTGGGGTGGGGACGTTTGAGACACCCCCGAAGAGTGTAAAGGCTGGGGAGGAGGGTCAATTAGGAGCAGGAAGAGCTCAGTTCGAATCCTCCTTTGGCCACAAAGCTCAATGGGTCTTCTGGAGGGAAACCCTCTTCTTCAAAACCGGTCTACCTCACAGGGCTGTTGGGCTGGGCCAGCAGGGATGGGAGAGAAATACTGGCCTAAGAGAGGTAGGAGAGTTTGAAAGAAAAGGGCATCTAAGCTCCCGGGCAGGTTTAAAGAAACCAGGATGGGAAGGCTTGTAGGCCCGGCTCTGGGTGGCAAAAATGATAAAAAGAGAATTAAAAACCCAGGAAAAAGAACCCAAATAATAAAAAAAAGAGAGAAATAACACGAAGTAATGTAGCTGCCAAGATCACTCATTATATAGTTAATAATTATTATTCAATATAATTAGTTAATATAAGAGCCAGTTTGGTGTAGTGGTTAAGACCCCAGGCTAGAAAACGGGAAAGGGTGAATTCTAGTCCTGCCTTAGACATGAAAGAGGGCTAGGTGACTTTGGGCCAATCACCAGGAGACTGTGAATTCTAGTTCTGCCTTGGGCACGAAAACTGGCTGGGCGACTTTGGGCCAGTCACCTGGAGATGGTGAGTTCTAGTCCCGCCTTATCCATGAAAGCCAACTGGGTGCTGTGAGTTCTAGTTCTGCCTTAGGCACGAAAACTGGCTGGGCGACTTTGGGCCAGTCACCTGGAGATGGTGAGTTCTAGTCCTGCCTTATCCATGAAAGCCAACTGGGTGCTGTGAATTCTAGTTTTGCCTTGGGCACGAAAACTGGCTGGGTGACTTTGGGCCAATCACCTGGAGATGGTGAGTTCTAGTCCTATCTTAGCCATGAAAGCCAGATGGGTGACCTTGGGCAACTCTCTCTCTCTCTCTCAGTCAGACCCACCTCACAGGGTTGTTGTGGAGAACATAGGAAGAGGAAGGAATATTAGGTATATTTGCCAGTTTGAGTTATTTGTAAAAAAAAAGTAACAAAAGCAGGATATAAATAAACAAACAACCATGGCCAAAAAAATGGTTTCAAGAGAAACCTAACAAGAAAGAATTGCTTAAGAACTTAGCTGCCTCGGACGGTCCGGCCTCTCCTTCAACGGAGGTGTTGAACCCAAGGCTGGAGTCTGTCGATCAGGGATGCTGTGGGGGTTGATGCCTGCACTGGATGAGGGTTGGACTAGCTGATCTCTGAGGTTCCTTCTGAGGTTCTCAGATTCAACGGAAACAAATACGGACTTATCAAACAATTCGTTCCAGCGGAACTGAGTCATTTTCAAAATAGCCCGTGGGTGAATCTCTGCAAATGTAATTTTTACTTCAGGCATGGGAAACCTTTTGCGCATCAATGGCTGCTTGTGTTTGCTCATGCACATAGCCACATTAATGCACATGTGTGTGCGCATGCACAAACATGGAAAAGCTCCTCTCTCATCTCTGACACTTCTTCCTCAATTGCACTGCTGTTTGGGCTGTGTTTCTCAACTTGGCCACTTTAAAATGAGTGGACTCCAACTCCCAGAATTCCCCAGCCAGCATGGCTGGCTGGGGAATTCTGGGAGTTGGAGTCCACCCATCTTAAAGCATGCTGGCTGGGGAATTCTGGGAGTTGAAGTCCATGCATCTTAAAACATGCCAGCTGGGGAATTCTGGGAGTTGAAGTCCACCCATCTTAAAGCATGATGGCTGGGGAATTCTGGGAGTTGAAGTCCACCCATCTTAAAGCATGATGGCTGGGGAATTCTGGGAGTTGAAGTCCACCCATCTTAAAGCATGGCTGGCTGGGGAATTCTGGGAGTTGCTGTCCACCCATCTTAAAGTTGTTGAGGTTGAGAAAAACAAGCCTAAAGAACCATCTCTTTTGTTATACTCGACCCTGGCTATAATTCCCTATATCCAAATGTTGTTTGAAAAGCACACATGGATTTGATCTCCTCTGCTTTGCATTTCTCGTTTCATCACTTGCCTCGTGACTTTACTCTTGGTGGTTTCCGTCTCGTTAAGATTTAATGCCGGCCACTGACCGAAATAAAGGGACTTAAAAGTTGCGAGTGAAAGTACGGGAAGAATTCAAAACCGGAGCAGCTTCTGCGGGCCATGCAGGGCCTCTTCCGGATTTCTTTCGATCGAACAACAAAGATCTGAAGTGGGTTGGGACCCAGCCCAAATCCGCTAGAAACCCTGATGAGGATGATGGGGTCTCCAGCGCCGTGGTTTTGCCCACCTCGCTCCAAGCTTTGGTGGCCCTCCTACTGCTGAGAATCGGGTGGTCTTTGAACCTTCCTTCTCAAAGGATGGATGGATCCGTTTGTCTTCTCGAGTCCCAAACTGTTAGCCCTGCCTGGGGGGCTCTAGCAGACCTCCACCCCTTGTCTCTCTGCTACATGTCTGATCTCAAGAGGCAGACGGCGTCTTTGGAGTCATGTTCCTGAGACGCCACCACCCAAGACGCTGGAGAATGGGGTCAGGAACGGGTTCCTGGCTGTTCTCCAAAGAACTGTCACAGGAGCAAGGGAGCCCCAGAAGTTACAATCCAGACCCGGCCACATCTATGATGCATCCAGCCCAGCCTAGGAACAGATCTCCCCCACCTGCCACCTCCCACCGCCGTGCTGGATCTCCCCCGGGGTCAGGGCTGGTGGTAGAGGCCACTGAGGAGGCTGGAGGGAGCTTTGCTAATACGCCCGAGTGGAATGAGGTCATGAAGAAGACATTTCATTTCCATGCACCCCACGGAACATGGTGGCCACCCAAAGAAATGCACATGGAGACTGTAGAGATGGGAGGATGGGAGAAGGAGATCTGGGTCTCTGCAGAAGGACTGTGTGGGACGATGGACGAGTTGTGGGGAGAGGAGAACACGCCACCGAGGAACACTCTTGAGAAGAGTTATCAGCATGGCCGTCTCCTGATCCTCACCATCCAACATTGAACATGGAAGTCCCAAAGGTGCTTTTTTCACGAGGCGACCGGACTTCACGAGTCCAGTTGCCTCGTGAAAAAAGCACCTTTGGGACAGCCGTGACCTGGATGACTGAGAATCTCCACCGACATTGAACATGGAACAACAGAGTGGGGATGGACCTTGGAGGTCTTCTAGTCCAGCCCCCTGCCCACGGCTGGAGATCCTATACCATTCCAGACTTTCTTTGGGCTTGATGGGATGGATACATGTCATCCTAGAAAGAATAACGGAATAACAAGAGTTGGAAGAGACACTGAGGGTCCTCCAGTCCAGCCCCTCCCCCCATCCAATTAGAAGATCTATAGTACCGTTCCAGACAAATGGCTGCCCAGTCTCTTCTTAAAAACCTCCAGTCATGGAGCAACCACAACTTCTGGAGGCAGGTCGTTCCACAGGTTCATTGTTCTCAGCGTTACCAACATGTCCATCTCCTGATGCTCGCCATGGTTTGAACTGTGAAGGTGCCTTGATGCTTTCATGCCTCCTTCGAGGTTGGCCATTGTAAGGAGCCAAAGGGGGGGATGAGGACCCATCGACCTGAACCAGGATAGTTCTCCTTTCTCAACAGGGCTCTGTCCTAGGTGAGGTTGACCCTCAAGAGATTAGATCTGACCTGGGAAGGCTCTTCCTGTCCCGGTGGAATGGAATGGAATGGAATGGAATGGAATGGAATGGAATGGAATAGAATAGAATAGAATAGAATAGAATAGAATAGAATAGAATAGAATAGAATAGAATAGAATAGAATAGAATAGAATAGAATAGAATAGAGTAGAATTAGAATAGAGTAGAGTAGAGTAGAGTAGAGTAGAGTAAGTAGAGTAGAGTAGAGTAGAGTAGAGTAGAGTAGAGTAGAGTAGAGTAGAATAGAATAGAATAGAATAGAATAGAATAGAATAGAATAGAATAAACAGAGTTGGAAGGGACCTTGGAGGTCTTCTAGTCCAACCCCCTGCTCAGGCAGGAAACCCTATGCCATTTCAGACAAATGGCTGTCCAATCTTTTCTTGAAAAATTCCAGTGTTGGAGCATTCACAGCTTCTGGTGGCAAGCTGTTCCACTGGTTAATTGTCCTCACTGTTAGGAAGTTTCTCCTTAATTCCTGGTTGCTTCTCTCCTTGATTAATTTCCATCTCGGGAAGCTTCTTGAGCTTCTCAAAATGAGTCGGGGAGAACATCGTGCCTGGCCCGGCCTTGGGAACCAGAGTCAGCCTTCGCTGATTCGTTGAGCCAGCTCCACCTCACAGGATACGAGTAACTCCGAGTGGCTTGTGAGTCAAAGAGGAGAAGACTCGCTCATTGCCCACCAAGGGAGAATGGGTGGGAGTGTGTGTAAGGGATGAGTGTTCCCACAAACCTTCCTGGAGGATCATGCTTTCTGGGCCAGGATGTGTTTGCTCAGCACATTATCCCCCTAAAACTGCATTTTTCTTGTAAACTTTAACAAGGGATAGACTTCAACCCCCAGAATTCCCCAGTCCACCCATATTTCCCAATGTATATGTTACTTACAAAGTGTTAATACCACTTTACAATGCCTTGGTAAGGCCACACTTGGAATATTGCATCCAGTTTTGGTCACCACGATGTAAAAAAGATGTTGAGACTCTGGAAAGAGTACAGAGAAGAGCAACAAAGATGATCAGGGGACTGGAGGCTAAAACATACAAGGAACGGTTGCTGGAATTGGGTATGTCTAGTTTAATAAGAGAAGGACGAGGGACATGATAGCAGTCTTCCAATATCTCAGGGGCTGCCCCAAAGAAGAGGGAGTCCAGCTATTCTCCAAAGCACCTGAAGGCAGGACAAGAAGCAACGGGTGGAAACTAATCAAGGAGAGAAGCAACCTAGAACTAAGGAGAAACTTCCTGACAGTTCGAACTATTAATCAGTGTAACAACCTGCCTACAGAAGTGGTGAATGCTCCAACACTGGAAGTTTTTAAGAAGAGACTGGACAGCCATTTGTCTGAAATGGTATAGGGTTTCCTGCCTGAGCAGGGGGTTGGACTAGATGACCTCCAAGGTCCCTTCCAACTTTATTATTATTATTATTATTAATTATTATTATTATTATTAGTAGTAGTAGTAGTAGTAGTAGTAGTAGTAGTAGTAGTAGTAGTAGTAAGGGTGTAGGTCTATACATATGTTGCATATAGTATGTTTAAATGTGTGTTATGTATGTGTTTCACTTTGAGAGCAAGCAACTAAATTTCATTTTTAATGTGTGCCATTGTGCCCACAGGAAAAAATGATAATAAAAGTTATCTATCAGTCAGCTAAGCGACCGGTCGTAAGCCGAGGACTACCTGTAATCCCCGTATTACAGGTAGTCCTCAACGTACGACCACAACAGAGCTCACAATTTTGATCACAGGATCATAGGGCTGCTGTAACTGGTCGTAACTGTGAAAAAGGCTCAAGTCACTTTTTTCAGGGCCGTTACGACATTGAACGGTCGCTAAACGAACTCGTGTAAGTCGAGGATTACCCGTATTTATCAGAGTTACAAAACAGACCTACAACCCTAATTCTAACAGCCCCCCCCTTCCACGGTGACATGATGGCAAGTTGGGCGTTAGGCAACCATCTCTCCTTTACGACCATTTGTTGTTGTGTCCCGTGATTCCACCACACTTTTATGGCAGTTTTGCCCAAAACCCGGCACTTATTTCTGGTTTTCAGCAAAACCAGCCCAAGTGAAGTGAGCCGTTGGTTTGCTTAATGCCTGTGGCGTTTGCTTTACGACCAAGGCACTCGTTTAATGGCTCCATCCGGTGAAAATAAAAATTTGCAGGGGGGAGAGCACAGGTGAGACGTCTCAAGTTAGCCTTCTTCAGCTTCTCCAGGGAGGACCTGGAAAAACTTGTAAGAGCTCCTTTGCACACGTGCACACACACACACACACACACACACACACCACCACCACCACCCACAGGCCGAGCTCAGAAGACCCACTGTCCTAACCCCAGATCAAAGAAGGGGTCCCGTGTTCCAAATAAAGGTCGCCCTTTGTCATTAATTGAATTCGTTCCGTTCCTTCTCCTGGGCCGGATTTGCCCTCCGTGAAGAACTGAACGCAAAGAGATGGTTTAAGAAAGGTCAGCGACAAATGGGACGTGTGAGGAAACAAGAAAACCGGCTCTTGCGTAACCCTAAATTCATGGGTGTTTCATCAAGGCCAGATTTTTTTTTCTCTCCCCCCAAAAATATGTATTTTTGAAAAGGGAGATTGAGGAGGAGGAGGAGCGATCCCAAAGGAACCTCATAAGAGCAGAGCAAATGAATCAGGCCGAAAAATATGATTTTTCAAAGAGTCTGCTACTAAAAGAGTCTTGTCTGTTTAGTCTGCTGGATGGGCAGGCTGCAGGCTGAGCAGAGGGGTGGGTGGGTGGGTGAGTGGGTGGGAGGCGTTTCCGGCAACTCCTGACACCAACCTCCATCCAAAATTACAATTATCGGAGCCCTTCCCTCTCCCAACTGAGCAGCAGGACTCAGTTCAGAAACAGCCACCTCTGGTGGGACCCGAAGCTACAGCCTTGGAGGAGGTTGCCTGTTGCCCCTCTGAATGAGGCCAGTTGTAAGAATCTGGGGAGCTGCCAGGGAGAAGGTCCTCAGTTCAAATGTGCTGGGCAACTAATCCAGGTTTTTTCACCCCTCTTGCCAGAGTTTATCATAGGACACACTACTACTACTACTACTACTACTACTACTACTACTACTACTACTACTACTTCTTCTTCTTCTTCTTCTTCTTCTTCTTCTTCTTCTTCTTCTTCTTCTTCTTCTTCTTCTTCTCCTCCTCCTCCTTCTTTTCTTCTTCTCCTCCTCCTCCTCCTCCTTCTTTTTCTTCTTCTCCTCCTCCTCCTCCTCCTTCTTTTTCTTCTCCTCCTCCTCCTCCTCCTTCTTCTTTCCTCTTCTTCTTCTTCTACTTCTTCTTCTCCCCCCCTCCTCCTCCTCGTCTTTCTTCCTCTTCCTTTCTCTTCTTCCTCTTCCTCTTCTGTTCCTTCTCCTTCTCCTTCTTCTCCACAGCAGATCTTGGCTTGACCAAGCCCCCTTCCTTCCCCAAAGCCCCAATCAACACCTCCAATCTCTTCTCCTTCAGCTTTGGCGTTCCTCCTTGGTCCTCCAGCAGACAGTCACCTCCTTTGAACGGGGGGGGGGGGGGGGAGGGGAGAGAAAGACCCTACAGAATCTACCAGGGTGCCCCAAAGACATTTCCCCCCCCCTGTTCTCTTTTTGATGGGATCCAGCTTTGCCCAAGGCCCTGTGTTCTCCCCCAGGCCCCGTGTGGGTGGGATTTGCAGCTGGGTGGGACAAGGGTTGGCTGGGCTATTTTAAAACTTCGCCAGCCGGAGTAAACCAGGCTGCTTCTCCTGGCAAAGCCTGGCTCTGTTTTCAAACCGAACCCGCAGCCGGACTGAAGAGCTGGGCATCTGCTTCCCCCGGTCTGGCGGGATGGAGTGTCTGCGTTATGCCAGGGTATTTCCCCCCACACACACACACACACACAAACACCAAAAGTGGCTGAGACCAGACACCGTGGGATGAATGGGTCCTTCTCCTGGGTCAGACAGTGATGGATTACACAGCAGGGTGGAGCCGAGTGCGAGGGAGGGCTCGAGGAGTCGAGGGCAGGAAATTTAACCCAATATTGCTTCTGCTCGTTGGCCAGGTGCTCCAGGAGGGCAGGGAGAGTCCTGCCATGGTGAGAATTTGGGGGTTTTTTTTTGGCATCCCCTTCCAGAATTGAAATTGGAGCACTGGATTCCACTAGGATGGCTCTATTCCTCCAGAGGAATACCACATCCCTGGGACTGAGATCGAATTCAGCATCATCCACACCAGCATCCTCATCATGTCATCAAGGAATAAGGCAGCATAAAGAAGAGACAAAAAGAACGACACCTTCACGGTTTGGGGCTGGGCTACCTGAAGGACCCCGTTCTTCCTGGGTGTTTCTGCCTGTCTGATTTGATCCAGCAGGACGAGAATATTACAGTCCCTTGATTTAGTGGTTAAGGCCCCAGGCTAGAAAACTGGAGGAGGTGAATTCTAGTCCTGCCTTAGGCAAGAAAGTGGCTGGGTGATTTGGGTCCAATGACCAGGAGACGGTGAGTTCTAGTCCCATCTTAGGCATGAACGCCAGCTGGCTAACTTTGGGCCAATCACCAGGAGATGGTGAGTTCTAGTTCCACTTAGCTGTGAAAACTGGCTGGGTGACTTTCAGCCAATCACCAGGAGATGGTGAGTTCTAGTTCCACCTTAGCCGTGAAAACTGGCTGGGTGACTTTGAGCCAGTCACCAGGAGACGGTGAGTTCTAGTTCCACCTTAGCCGTGAAAACTGGCTGGGTCACTTTGAGCCAGTCACCAGGAGATGGTGAGTTCTAGTTCCACCTTAGCCGTAAAAGCTGGCTGGGTGACTTGGGCTAATGACCACGAGACGGTGAGTTCTAATCCCACTTTAGGCATGAAAGCCAGCTGGGTGTCTTTGGCTGAGTCACTCTCTCTCTCTCTCAGTCCAACCCACCTTACAAGATTGTTGTTCTGGGGAAATAGGAGGCGGAAGGTGTGTTAGCTCTGCTTGCCGTTTTGAGGTTGTTTGTAAACCTCATAAAAGCTGGGATCTCAATCAACCCATCAGAATTGAGCCAGAAGGGACCTTGGAGGTCTTCTAGTCCAACCCCCCTGCTCAAGCGGGAGACCCTACCCTTTCAGACAGGTGGCTGTCAATCAAAAACCGAGACAGCGGGCCATGCCCAAGACAGGATCGCAGCCGGAACTCTGCAGATGGGTTTGCGGGCACACGCCGTGCCCCGGGCGAGGAGGCGATTACCGAGAATTTTGAATAACCGGAGGCAATCATTTCTTCCTGGGTCTCCGAGAGGAACCGAGTGTTCTCAGCTGACAAGGCTTCGCAGCGCTGTGCCTGCTTCACTTTGCACGACCTCCAAGGCTTTAGAGGAGGGGGCAGACGCAGGATTAAAAAAAACAAAAGAGAAAACAGGCCTTCCCGTGGCTGAATCAGCCCTGCCGGGAACTGTGCCACGTTGGGCAAAGATGCCTCTGTTTCTGCCTGCGTGGGAGGAGACCCCCCCCTGTCCCCCCACCACCACCCTTATCTGCAGTGTTTACTCAGCTGCCGCCGTGCCTCCTGTGGTCCGGCAGCACCTCTCTCCTAGGTATGAGTCACTCCCCGGGCTGGTGGGGCCTGGGGCTGGGACGAGGCAGGTGACTCAAGGGCTGATGGTGTAATTTCAGGCCGTAAAGAGGTATCATTAAAACTGCCCACGGAAGATGGAAATAGCCTCAGGGTCCTCTCCGACCCGGGCCGGCCCCGCAGCCGGGCCTAAACAAAAGCAAGCAAAGGGATGGGAAGGAAAAACAAGTCCTTGGGTCACATCTACCCCTAGGTATCCAACGGCTACTGTTCCTAGCTTGTTCCCAGCTCCTGTCCGGTTGGCTGCTTCCATCATCTGCATCCCGCTACTTTATCATCCCGTTCCAAAATGCCAAGGATTCCCCAGCCGGCCTGTTTTAAGATGGGTGGACTCCAACTCCCAGAATCCCTCAGCCAGCCTGCTTTAAGATGGGCGGACTCCAACTCCCAGAATCCCTCAGCCAGCCTGCTTTAAGATGGGTGGACGCCATCTCCCAGAATCCCTCAGCCAGCCTGCTTTAAGATGGGCGGACACCAACTCCCAGAATCCCTCAGCCAGCTTTAAGATGGGCGGACTCCAACTCCCAGAATCCCTCAGCAGCCTGCTTTAAGATGGGCGGACTCCAACTCCCAGACTCCCTCAGCCAGCCTGCTTTAAGATGGGCGGACTCCAACTCCCAGAATCCCTCAGCCAGCCTGCTTTAAGATGGGCGGACTCCAACTCCCAGACTCCCTCAGCCAGCCTGCTTTAAGATGGGCGGACTCCAACTCCCAGACTCCCTCAGCCAGCCTGCTTTAAGATGGGCGGACTCCAACTCCCAGAATCCCTCAGCCAGTGTGACTTTAAGATGGGTGGACTCCAACTCCCAGAATCCCTCAGCCAGCCTGCTTTAAGATGGGCGGACTCCACCTCCCAGAATCCCTCAGCCAGCCTGCTTTAAGATGGGTGGCAGAGCAAACCCCATACTCCCTTCTAGCACTGATGATGTTACCTAGCCGGGTAATGAAACGTCTGCAAGAAAGTCTATGGAGATTCTCAGTCCTCCAGGTCCTGGTTGTTCCAAAGGTGCTTTTTTTTTTTCAGGAGGCAACTGGACTGCCTTGTTTTTTCTTTGAAGACGTTTTGCTTCTCATCCGAGAAGCTTCTTCGGCTCTTTCATTCCCCACCATCCAGTCAGAGCCGAAGAAGCTTCTCGGATGAGAAACGAAAGGTCTTCAAAGAAAAAGGACGTCCGGTTGCCTCCTGAGAAAGCATCTTTGGGTCTGCCAGAAAGCCACCCCCCCCAGGAAGCCCGCAAAGGTAGTATCTGCCAGGGCTTTTCTCTAACCAGGTTGTGGAGGAGCAACCTGCCTTTTGCAATGTTGGGAGAAGACGAGACCCAGAGCAGACGCAGCATCCAGGAAAGCTCTAGAGAATCGGTTTCTTGAATTTTAAGACTCCGTTCATCTTTGACCGTGATTTAAGCATCGCCTCGTCCACCCTTTGGGGGAGGGGGGCAGGGGAGAAATTCCTGGGACACTCCGAAAGTTGTAGCCCGGCCAAACCGGACTCCCACATAATCCTGGGAAACTGGGCGACAAGCAAGGCAAACTGACAGTTGTATGAAACCACAAGCGTCTTCCAGCCCAAGGGTACCCTGCAATCTTCAAAGCGGTGACCTCAGCTGGCTAGAAGTTTTCCCTTCTTCGCTCCTGGGAATTCAGACACACGGACAACAAGCGGGCCGGATGGCCCAGGTGCCAGGCCATCCGTCCAGGGTCTGCCCTGAGCAAAGGGGGGGGGGATTTTATGCTTAAGAAGCTTTGTGGAGGAGGGAGAGCCGGGTTCGAATCCTCCCCTGGATCGCCGAAGGTACTCGGCAACTTTGGATCAGTCACCTTTCTAATCCGCTTTACATGGTTGCGCAGGTAATCCCCGTCTTACAACCATTCGCTTCGGGATGGTTCAAAGTTACGACGGCACTGGAAAAGTGACCAAGAACCCGTTTTCGCACTTTTGACCGTGGCGGCACCCGCCCCCAGGGTCACGTGGCCAAAATTCGGACGCTTTAGCAACTGACTCACATTTATGACGGTTGAAATGTCCCAGGGGGGGTCATGTGATCCCCTTTTGCGACAAGCAAAGTTGTTGGGGAAGCCAGGTTCGCTTAACGACCTTAACAACTTTAGTGATCCACTTAACCGCTGTGGCAAGAAAGGTCGTGAAATGGGGCAAAATTCACTAAACGAATGTTCTCACTTTAGCAACAGAAATTTGGGGTCGCAATTGTGGCGGTGAAGTTGAGGACCGCCTGTAAAAAAAAAAACTAGGCTTCAAGCTGCGTGAACCACAGGTTGTTTTCAGGAGCTTCCGGAAAACCCGAAAGGGCACGAGGGAACTTGAGAGCTTTCTCTACCCAAAATACCTGTTGCACAGACATGCCTGGCTTTGCACAATTTGTGGGATTGCAACATCCTCCCCCTTCCCTGCACAAAGTGGGTGTCTTTTGGGAAACACAAAGAGGACGTGATAATGATACGCACACACACACACACACACACACACACACACACACACACGCACACCGTCCAGGACTTCTTACCCTTCTGTCTGCTGGCATCCTCATTTATTTGTTTGTTTATATCCCACTTTTATTATTTTTGAGCTGAGAGGGAGCAACAGCCCCAAAGTCACCCAGCTGGCTTTCACGGCTAAAGTGGGACTAGAACTCACAGGCTCCTGGTGATTGTCGCATGTCACCCAGCCGGCTTTCGCGGCTAAGGCAGGACTAGAACTCACAGGCTCCTGGTGATTGTCGCATGTCACCCAGCTGGCTTACATGGCTAAGGCGGGACTAGAACTCACAGGCTCCTGGTGATTGTCGCATGTCACCCAGCCGGCTTTCACGGCTAAAGCAGGTCTAGAACTCACAGGCTCCTGGTGATTGTCGCACCCAGCTGGCTCACCCAGGGCTCCTGGTCGCACGGCTAAGGCAGGATTGTAGAAGCTCACAGACTAGAACTCACAGGCTCCTGGTGATTGTCGCATGTCACCCAGCCGGCTTTCATGGCTAAAGCAGGTCTAGAACTCACAGGCTCCTGGTGATTGTCGCATGTCACCTAGCCGGCTTTCACGGCTAAGGCGGGACTAGAACTCACAGCCTCCTGGTGATTGTCGCATGTCACCCAGCCGGCTTTCATGGCTAAGGCAGGACTAGAACTCACAACCTCCTCACAACCAGGGCCAATTGAGCAGTGGGCTCAACTAGAAGACCTCCAAGGGCCCTTGCAACTCTGTTATTCTACTAACCTCATTGGGATGGGGATAAATCAATTCAGCTCTGAGTCTTTCATTCTGCATTTTCACAGTAATCTAGAGGCTGAAATGTAGCATTCTATGGGCGTCTTCTGGTTTTTTTTTAATTGTACAACAACCAGAGTCCCCCTGTGAATGAGATGGGTGGTCAAGAAGAGACCAGACAGCTATTGGTCGGGAATCGTATGGGAATCTCTCCTGCCAGGGGCAGAGTGTGTGTGGGGGGGTTGGACTAGAAGACCTCCAAGGTCCCTTCCAACTCTGCTTATTCTGCTTTGTACTCTGCTCGTTCGGTTCTGCCAAAATCCGTGACTCAGGCAAACGCTTCGGGCCCATGGAACGGGGAGGGAGGGAGGGGCGGCAGGAATACCCTCCGCCGGGCGCAGACAGCATCCTGTTTGCAAAGTAATCCACACCGGCCCCAGAGTGAGAAAACAGCAGCAGCGCCAGGCAGAAGTCGGCCTTCCTACCAGCCTCCACGACGGCAGGCTGAGGCCTGAGCGTTGCCAAGCGAGGGATTAATCATTCGGGGGGTTCCCCGAGAGGTCTCCCCACCAGCTCACCAGCTCAAGGGAAAGTGGCGTCAGATCCAGCCCTGAGCTGGCAAGAGATTCCTGCTTTGTTTGTTTTTTTCCCTGTCCTGGGGCGGCAGGATAGGGCTGGGTTGAAGCGCCCACGGTGCTCCGTTGCAGCTTGCCGGGAGCCTCAAGCGGGTGCCCGGCCTCTGTGGGCATTCAGGAGAGCAATTGGCAGCTGGCAGGGAACCACGTTGGCAGGAAGGAGAGGCTCCCGCTGGAACGGCGGCCCCAATGCCCGGCTCCCAGCGGTTGGCAGAGAGAGGTTTTTTGCAAGAATTAAAACTGCTCGGGGTTTCTAATGCTGGACTGTGCTGAAATGAACAGACTTGCATTGAGGATCCAAGAAAAAGAAGAGGCAGGATATTTGCAAACAGGGAACTTGTTTTATCAAGGACTGGAAAAACGGGATGGAGAGGAAGAACTTAACTTGTATTGCTAAGCAAAACAAATCAAGCCAGACAACACGTTAAGCACCAACGAACTGTAATAATAGAAAATTAATCAAATATTATCAAACAAAACTGCTTGGGGTTGGGTCTTGGGGGGATACACAATGGGTTTTTTTTGGGGGGGGAAGAGTCAGATTCACAAGCCTCCTCCTCTTTGGAGGAGGTATTGTTAGGCAACTGACTGCCCGGCCATGCTGCTAGTCCTCAGTGAGTCCGCCCCTGGCAAGGTAGAAGAGGGAATCTGGGATTTGGGAGGACTCAAAATCAATTTTAGTAGGGGAGTACACAGGTCGTCCTTGACTTACAGCAGTTCTTTTAGTGACCAAACTTACAACGGCTCTGAGAAAAAGTGACTTATGACCGTTTTTCACACTTACGACCGTTCTGCATCCCCGTGGCCACCTGATCAAAATCCAGACGCCTGGCAACTGACTCATGACTTACGACGGTCGCAGCGTCCCCGGGGTCACGTGATCCCCTTTTGCAACCTTCTGACAAGCAAAA
The DNA here is from genome assembly GCA_023970755.1 of Azemiops feae. NCBI lineage: Eukaryota > Metazoa > Chordata > Lepidosauria > Squamata > Viperidae > Azemiops > Azemiops feae. The sequence continues at coordinate 180,785 of JALGBA010003873.1, read as the reverse complement.
ACGTCAGTGGGGGAAGCCAGATTCTCTTTAACAATCGTGTTATTAACTTAACGATTGCAGTGATTCCCTTAATGACCGTGGCAAGACAGGTCGTAAAATGGGGCAAAATTCACTTCACAACTATCTGGCTTAGCAACAGAGGTTTGGGGCTCAATTCTGGTCGTATACCGAGGACTACCTGTAGTGTCTTCTATACATTTGATTCTTCGCTGAAAAAAACAGGACTTCCCAGACTTCCCCAAACTTCCCAGGGCTTCTCTGGGTGCGGTTTTGCCAAAGAATAGATTTAATTTTGGGGGGGGGGAGATTTGGCAAAACTATCATAAATCCACCAAGCTCAGGGAGCGTCAGGGACCCCACGGTCCCCCCGCTTCCTCCTCTCCAAAAAGCCCACTCCCTCCTAGCACTGATGACGTTACCTCGTTGGGTCCTGAAAGGTCCTCACAGTGTAACCTTGAGCTACAAATACTCTTCTATCGGCACCGGCCGAATCTGCCCTTTTCGCTTTTCCAGGCCTTCCTACAATTGGCGGAGATGCTCTTGAGGAAATGTTCCACACTGGGAAACCGGTTTATGAGCACCTGCGTGCTTGTGCAAAAGAGACCACCGGCAAGCCGAAAAAAACAGGCCAAAACACTTCCCCACCAGCCATTGGCCTCAGATGAGCAGAGAGGAACTGCAAGATTAACACCGGACCAACGATCAAGAAGTGAACAATACCCCAATCAAGGAACTGCTGAATAAGCTAGCGGTAAACAGCCAATGAACCTCCAAAGCCACTTCCAGCAACTCTGGCAGGGCAAGACGGTCGAATATAAAATGAGAGCAGTGAGGATGTTAGTTTGGGTCATGAAACGTCTGCAAGAAAACCATCAAGCTCAGAGAGCACCAAGGACCTCACAGTCCTCCTTCTAGCACTGATGATGTTCCCTAGTTGGGTCGTGAAATGTCTGCAAAAAAAAACAACCCAGCTCAGAGAGCACCAAGGACCTCACAATCCTCCTTCTAACACTGATGATGTTCCCTAGTTGGGTTGTGAAATGTCTGTAAGAAAACCATCAAGCTCAGAGAGTACCAAGGACCCCCCCAGTCCTCTTTCTAGCACTGATGATGTTCCCTAGTTGGATCGTGAAATGTCTGCAAGAAAACAACCCAGCTCAGAGAGCACCAAGGACCTCACAATCCTCCTTCTAACACTGATGATGTTCCCTAGTTGGGTCATGAAACGTCTGCAAGAAAACAACCCAGCTCAGAGAGCACCAAGGATCCCTCATTTCCATCCTGAGCTGCAAATAATTCTCCTTTATTGATGAGCATCTCATGAGGCCGTGGGTGCCACAGCCCACGGCTGGGCCATTACACCTTGAAGGCAGGGGACGGCGCTTCTTGCAAATGCAAGCCCAGTTAGCCTTAACCATAACATCAACTGTAGCGATGAGTGTCAGATTCCTCTGTGGTGAGAGAAGGGGAAGCTGTTGCGTCACTCGGATGTGACCAAAACATTTCAGGATGCCTTGTTGCCTAAGATGGAAGTCAGTGGCAACTGGGAGGCAGGCTCTGCTGGGACGGCGTCCACATTTCTTTGGAATCTTCTTCCAGGGATGGCTCTGCCGGACTCCCTACGTGCTTATCCTTCTAGTAGCCCAAAGCTTTCCACGTTCTCAGGTGCTTTCAGTTCGGTATGGTAAAATGCGCTCCTCTCTCTTCATTTTTCACTCCAAATGTTAGGATTAGAACATAGAACATCATCAGAGTTGGAAGAGACCTTGGAGGTCTTCTAGTCCAGCCCCCTGACCAGCAGGACACTCTATACCCTTTCAGACAAATGGCTATCCAGCCTCTTCTCAAAAGCCTCCAGTGATGGAGCACCCACAACTTCTGGAGGCGAGTCGTTCCACTGATTAATAGTTCCCACTGTCAGGAAATTTCCCCTTAGATCTAGCTTGCTTCTCTCCTTTGGTTAGTTGGTTAGCAACACATTTGGGGTTGAATCATAAAATCGCCGCAGTCACCTAAGGAACTCCAGAATCAGTTAGTGGTCAGCAGAGAAACGGGCAACAACAATCAAACAGGCCAAATTTGAAGGTGTTTTTTTTCTGCAGTTTCTACAAACTGGATCCAAGAATCCAGATGTTTATTGGAGACCTGCTGCCCCCTCCTGGCCGTAGCCATCCAAAGCAGCTGGCAATGATGGGATTTAAGAAATCGACCCAGGCTAGCCTAGATTTAGGGCTGCATTCTCAGCTGATGCAGAGAAGGATGCTTGATTCTGCCAGCCCTCTTGGGACTCCAGAGTGTGGGTTGTCATAAGCGGACAACTAGCTGGGCAGACAGCTGAAATCTCCCCTTGCTGACCTATACACACCTTGCTTCCAAACCAGATTAAAACTGGAGAGCTGCTCTTAACAAGCCAGTTTAGTTCCTCAGAAAAGGGAAGATGGTACGGTTTGTATCCTGGTCAAGTTTTTTCAGCTGTAAGGGCTCCCTTAGAAGGACTTCAGTTCCTCTCAGTTTATCTATTAAAACTTTTATCCCTTATTTCTTTGTAAGTAATTCAAGGTGGCAAACGTATCCTCCTTCTGTTTTCCCAACAACCTTGTGAGGTGGGATGGACTGTGAGAGAGGGACTGGCCCAAAGTCACCCAACCGGCTTTCACGCCTAAGGCAGAACTAGAACTCACCATCTCCTGGTGATTGGCCCAAAGTCACCCAATCAGCTTTTATGCCGAAGGCAGAACTAGAACTTACCGTCTCCTGGTGATTGGCCCAAAGTCACCCAGCTGTATTTCAGGCCTAAGGCAGAACTAGAACTCACCATCTCCTGGTGATTGGCCCAAAGTCACCCAGCTTATTTCAGGCCTAAGGCAGAACTAGAACTCACCGTCACCTGGTGATTGTTCCAAATTCACCCAGCCGGTTTTCGTCATTGTCTCTCAGTTTCTAGACTGGTGCCTTAACCAAACTAACTCTTCTAATTCCAGAATTCGTGTGAACTCTAAAAGTTCACAAAAGGTTCCCCCTTCTGTTTTTTCAATGATACCCCTTTAGAGACAGAGACTGCATCGTGCACAACGTTGGACTTCGATAATTGGGAGCAACGGGGTCCTATGGGAGCTTTTACCCGAAGCGGCGAACTTCCTGCATGTTCTGAAGAAACCGCTAAATGACGCCAAGCCTTATTTAACAATTTTATTGTTCACTTCCAAATGCTGGAAAACACACACTTGGCCTCCCAATGGCCACTGAGTAGCAGAACACCGGCAGGGCTGGCAGGGGTGTTTGATTTGGGGCGAGGGCAAGCTTGAGGCCAGCAATGTCTCTAATGGAGACCGATTAGTTAAAATAGTGTTTCTCAACCTTGGCAATTTTAAGAGGGGTGGACTTCAACTCCCAGAGTTCCCCAGTCAGCATGGGGAAGCCCACCCCTCTGAAAGTTGCCAAGGTTGAAAAAAACACCGATTTGCAAGTCAAGGGGAAAATGCAGAGCTGAGAAAGGAGCGTGCCTGTTATCTCCACGACGAGCGTGTCCAAATAAAGGGATGGGGCAGGTCAAACCCAGGCTGGCATTCTCTGATCTTTTTCTGTTCTCCCCAATCTTTTCCTACTGGGCACGCAGAAGAATTCAGGAAGCAACGTGGGAATCTCCCCACCGCCGAGGGCCTCCCAAACTTCCCTCGGCAACGAGTTCCGGTGTCAACACTCCACCGCTGTGAAGGTGAAGCTGATCCTTCCACCCAGTTCAGCCAAAATAAAACCTACGATGGGGCATCACAAAAGTACATTTCCCTGCTCTCTCACCAGGAGCGGGGTGCCCTGGTGCCTTCGCCTCCCTCCCTCCCTCGGAACTACGGTCTTCGTTCCGTCTCTTCCGTTTCCATGGAGTCAGCGACTTCAGGTTCCTCCCCGTCGAAATAACGTTCTTCCTCGTCTCTCGAGACAATGTCGAGGTTATCAAAATCCGGATTCTCGTCTACTTCACTGAGGGGAGGAGTGAGAAGTCAGGGGATGAAGGAGAGAATGAAAAAGGATCAGCGTTCACCACAGGCAGTCCTTGTCTTATGGCCACAGCTGGGCCCAAAGTTATTGTTGCGAGGCCAGGCAGTTAAGTTTGAGTTTTGCCCCGTTGTAGGACCTTTCTTGACCCAACTGCTAAGCAAATCACCAGAGTTGTTAAGTGAATCATGCAGTCATTAAGCAAATCCGGCATTCTCCGTCAACTTTGCTTGTCAGGAGCCAGCTGGGAAAGTCACAATATATATGAGAACCGTGGCCTAGAGGTTAATACAGCAAGCGGCCCGGTTTCGAATCTCAGAAGGGTATGGCTAGCTGATGAGAGCTAAATAGCTCGAAATAGCTATACTAGTCTCCCTTTAACTCTTTGTCGGCCAAATCTAAATTTAACACAAAAATATATATGGTCATAAGTATGAAAACTGGTTGTTAAGTCACTTTTCCCATAGTGTTCTAACTTTGAACGGTCACTAACCAAATGGTTGTAAATAAAGGACTACCTGTATTTCCAAGATGGCACGCACAGAATAACAGAAGGTATTTTTTTAGAAGCTCCTGCATTTTTCATTGGACAGCTGAAAAAGAGGCTACTTAAGACAAGTAGCTAGCTCCTGGGACCTGTGTCAGGCCCAAAGGACCCAGAACGGCGCGTGGAGTTACTTCTGAGTAGTTCCCATAGTAAAAATACTAAGTTCTTGTGCCTTTTTCCTCTTCCCGCCAGGCCCTTCCTGACTGCTAGTAATTCAGAACTGGGGAATGTGTGTGCTCAGTTACCTGGGCTTGGCTTGCACGATCCATAAATCCAGCTTAGTGTCAGGGGTGCACGCCACTCCTGCAGAGATCTGTCCTGTCCTGAGTCCTCTCCTTACCTGTAGTCGAAGTCCAGATCCTTGCCTTCCAGGAAGCGTTGGTACATCCGGCTGGTGAACTCTTCCCGCAGAAAAGCCTTCTCCTCTGCATCGGGGACCCACTCGTCTGCGTCAGGATTCAAAGTCTGGTCTAAAGAGGGAAGGAGAAGGGGTGCTCAGCGTCTCTTCCAGGGCTGGGAACTCCCTGCCCTTCCTTATTTTTTATAAATTTGTACCCCAACTTTATTAGGTGGGATATTAGACAACAAACATATCCAACACATCTTCCTATTTCCCCCACCACAATCCTGCCAGGTGAGGTGTGCTGAGAGATTGATTGACAAAGTCACCCAGCTGGCTTCCATGCCTAAGGCGGGACTAGAACTCACCGTCTCCTGGGGATTGGCTCAAAGTCACCCAACCAGCTTTCATGTCTAAGACGGGACTAGAACTCACCGTCTCCTGGGGATTGGCTCAAAGTCACCCAACCGGCTTTCATGTCTAAGGCGGGACTAGAACTCACCATCTCCTACTGATTGGCCCAAAGTCACCCAGCCGGCTTTCACGCTTAAGGCAGGATTAGAACTCGCAGTCCCTTAATTTCTAGCCTGGTGCCTTAACCACTAGACCAAACTAGTGGCTCTCCTACTACTTAGGATAGTAGAGGCAGCTTCTCCTAACCTTTCGGGAGACAGAAATCCTCCCTAGCAGTTTATGAGAGAATAAAAAATGGATTAAATTGTATTTAATTTACAATTAAATTAAATTGCACATTAAATCCTATCCATTATTCCCCATTTTCCCGCAAAGCCACCGATCCAACGGGTTCTCCACTATTCCCTTTGAAGCAACTCAGCTGCTCTCGGTCTTCTGCAGGGCCTGGACCTCTTGAGATCCAGCCACTAGATCCCACTTCCTTGTTTCACCAACCTTCGCTCTCCTGGTCACTGTCTTCCTCCTCCTCCTCCTGGCAGGCGTCTTCCAGCTCCTGCTGGACCAGCAGCCGCTGCTGGATCACCTGCTCCTGGTAGGAATCTAGGAGGACGCCGGAGAGGGAGCAGGAAGCCTCCAGCTTACAGTGGCCCAGCTCCTGCAGCTCCTCATCGCTCAGATACTGTCCGATGTATTGCTCGTAAAGGAGGGGGTCACGGCCCCTCATCTGCTCATCGCTGAAATATTCCCCACCTACAAGGAACGGGGAGAGAGGTGTCTGCGACAAGAAACCTGGAGCCAGGAGTATAGTTGGTGCAACAGGCAAATTAGACAAATTAGACAAATGGCAATTGCTTCTCTCTCTCTCTCTCTCTCCCTCCCTCCCTCCTTCCCTCTCTCTCCCTCCCTCCTTCCCCCCTCTCCCTCTTTCCCTTTCTCTCCCTCCCTTTCCTTCTCTCTCCCTCCTTCTCTCCCTCCCTCGTCTCTCCCTCCCTCCTTCTCTCCCTCCCTCTCCTTCCCCCTCTCCATCTCTCCCCCTTTCTCTCCTCCCTTTCCTTCTCTCTCCCTCCTTCTCTCCCTCCCTCCTTCCATCTCTCTCCCTCCCTCCCTCTCTCTCTCTCCCTCCTTCCGTCTCTCCTTCCCTCCTTCTGTCTCTCTCTCTCTCTCTCCCTCCTTCCTCTCTCTCTCCCTCCCTCCCTCTCTCTCTAACACACATCCATCATATGCAGTCCAGACACTAGCAGAACAGCTGCCTTATAGTTCAATCCAAGTGAGAGCAGCAAAATTACTGCACCACAACCCTGGAGAACGGTTAACAGGTCTTCTTGCCCTCTCCTTCTGAAAAAAAAAAGAAGAAACTATTTCTATTTGCTACAAAGACATCTTCAGCCTCTGATCCGGCCTCCTTGTGCGAAGGAAATAATACCACCTGCAAGATACGTTGCTAAAACGGTGCCTGTTCCTACTCTTAGTCCATAAATCTGCCAATCTACAGGTTTACTTTTAAGCAAACTGTAAAACCCCCCTCCAAAATTCAGGCCCCGGTACCTCTGATGAGTTGCTGCAGAGCTGCGTAACGCTTGTTCCTCATCCTAGTATGCAGGGTTTTGCCCCGGTTTGCTTTGCGGACGTCAGCGCAGTAAAAATCGGCCTCATAATTGCCAGAGAGGTGGCGGAAACAGGGCAAGTGTTCTTCGTGCAGGACCGTTCGGAAGCGTTCCAGGAAGACCAGAGGCTTGGTGTGGTATAAATCCCGTAAAATGTCCAATTTCTGGGCTGGTGTAAAATCTGGTTCATCCTTCTGCTGGCTCTGGACTGCCAAGTGGCTGTTGGCCACAGCCTGGAACATGGCAAGCAGAGCGGAGTCTTCCTCCTCCATGGGACTCTCGGTCACCCTCTTTGAACCCAGGGACTTAAAATAATTTCCATTACTGTAATATGACTTTTTGTTGCTGGAGGTCTCCTCTCCCCTGGGGCTGCCACTTTCAGCATCCAAGTCCTCCAGTTTTTCAGTGCCTTCTTTACAATCTTGGCTAGCCTTGCTCCCATGATTCATGGCTGGGTTTTCTGTCTTTAATTCACCCCAGCAGAGGGAGGACCAGGTCTCTCTGGACCCGTGTTTGCCCACAGACATATTTTGGCTTGGATTCCAAGATTCCTCTTCCCTACGAGAAGGTGATTCAGATGTTCTTTTCCTGCTCAGGTGATAATTGTGTGAATTTGGGACGCCTGACATTTGTTCTCCCCAATGTGTCCGACTCAGAGGGGAACTGCCAACTGTTCTAAAGCTGCACATATCTGCAAGCTGCTGATCATCGCCAGGAGACGCTCGGAAAGACCTATCAGAATTTCTGTCGCTCTGCAAAAGGCAACCTTTGCTTGCTGGAATTTCCATCCTGTGATTTCTAGCCTCGGTTTTGTCTGGGAAATTGCTCTCTGTCCTCTGTGGCAAACTTTCTCCTTTTTTTTCTTAAGAGAATTAACACCTGGAAAGAGAAAATAATTTTTGTTAGCATTAATTCAAACAGATATCAAATGTCCCCAAGAGAAGGAATCACATCTACTGTATTAGGACAACCTGTGGGTCAGAAATAAATACAAATAAGCTTATATGACACTATGGCCTGAGCCCAAAGAGGTGTTCTGTGAAGTAAATGATAGAGAAGACAAATTCAAAATTATTTCAATGGCTACCAATTTTGGAAGGAAGACCCAAGATGCTGCTGCTGCTGCTGCTGCTGCTATCTTAACATGGAGACTTTAATGGCATCACAAAGACAGAATAACTATCCAGTGGGTTTGAAGGGGGGCAGGGGGAAGGAGAACATGGCTCGCCCTTCCCTACTGATACTGATGGGGGCCAGGAGGCCACTCCCCCACCCCTTAAGAAGCTCTGGATCCCATCCAAGTAGCATTTCAAAATATTCAGATTTAAAGACCCCCCCCCTCCTCAGCTGAACAAAACTTCTAATGCGGCTCTCCAAAATCCTCGCTCTATATCGACCCGACAGACTGGAGGCTAAAATATATAAAGAACGGTTGCTGGAATTGGATGTGTCTAGTTTAATGAAAAGAAGGACTAGGGATGATATGATAGCAGTATTCCAATATCCGAGGGGCTGCCCCAAAGAAGAGGGAGTCAAGCTATTTTCCAAGGCGCCTGAAGGCAGGACAAGAAGCAACGGGTGGAAACTCATCAAGGAGAGAAGCCACCTAGAACTAAGGAGAAATTTCCTGACAGTGAGAACAATTAACCAGTGGAACGACTTGCCACCAGAAGTTGTGAGTACTCCACAACTGGAAGGTTTTTAAGAAGAGATTGGAGAACCATTAGACTGAGATGGTATAAGGACTTCTGCTTTGGGTAGGGGGGGCTGGACTAGAGCAGGGAGGACCCGAAGGGGAGCAGATCGGGGTCGTTCCCAAAGGAAGGGGCGCCTTTCCAGGGCAACCATCCCGCCACCCCCGCCACGTCACCAAAGCAGGAGGGGGAAGGCCAGGAGGGAAGCTCACCGCTGGAAACGGCTCCCGAGGCGCCTCCCGCTCCTTCTCGGTCGACCGTCTTGGCGGGGGAACGTAAATCAAAACGAACGGGCTCTCTCCGAGCCACTTCCGGTTCCTGGGCGGGGCCGCGGGAATGGCGCTCCGGGTGGGAACCTTTTACCGCGGAAACTTTGGTTCCGGGAGAATTCTAACTGGACGCCTCCATTGAGATTCTCAGGCATCCAGGCGAGGGTTGTCCCAAAGGGGCTTTTCCAACAGGCAGCGGGACTTTTTTTGTTTTCCCCCCCTTTTTTAAGACGTTTCGCTTCTCATCCAGGAAGCTTCTTCGGTTCTGTCTCCATCTCAGCACTGAAGAAGCTTCTGGGATGAGAAGCGAAAGGAGAAACGAAGCCCAGCTGCCTTTGGGAAAAGCACCTTTGAGATTCTAACTCAGGGGTAGGCAACCTTGGCTTTTATGACTCGTGGACTTCAACTCCCAGAATTCCTGAGCCAGCATGGCTCAGCATGGCAACCTCTCCCTTTCCCCTCAGCATGGCTGGCTCAGGAATTCTGGGAGTTGAAGTCCACGAGTCATGAAGAGGCCAAAGTTTCCCTCATGCTGGCTCAGGAATTCTGGGAGTTGAAGTCCACAAGTCATGAAGAGGCCAAAGTTTCCCTCATGCTGGCTCAGGAATTCTGGGAGTTGAAGTCCACGAGTCATAAAAGAGCCAAGGCTGCCTACCCGTTCTAACTGGACCACTGAAGAGGCAGAAATAGCGAATGTGGGAGAAAGGAAGGCCAGGCTTTTTTAAGGGGAGGGGGAGAAATAGTCACCATGGTAGCTGTAGGAGAGCATTACAGGAAGACTGTTTCCTGATTTTTTAAATATTTTTTTACAACCTGAGTAAAATAGGAAATCAGCTGCCTGGGTCCTGGTCAATATAACCCACCTCACAGGGTTAGTGTTGTGAGAAAACTAGGAGACAAGGAGTATTAGCTTATGTTCACTCCTTCCAAAGAAATCCCTAAATCCAGCAGTCAGGAGAAATTCAACAGTGTGAGGAAAAACAAGAGAGGAAGGACGGATAGCGTTGGTGCTCACGATGTGGCTGATTCAAGGCCAAAAGTACATACAGCTGCTGAAGTGTGCAGAGGCCAAAAGTTAAGTTTGAACTTGTAAAAAGGCATCTATAGCAGGGGTGTTCAACCTTGACGCCTTTAACACACACGTGCAAAGGTGCTTTTCCAAAAGGCAATTGGCTTTCCTTGGTGTTTTGTCTTTGAAAATGTTTCGCTTCTCATCCAAGAAGCTTCTTCAGTTCTGAGACGGAGACAGAACTGAAGAAGTTTCTTCGATGAGAGGCGAAACGTTTTCAAAGAAAAAAAAAACCCAAGGAAGGCCAACTGGAAAAGCATCTTTGGGGGACCACCATGACCTGGATGATTTGAGAATCTCTACAGATATTGAAGACTTGTGGACTTCAACTCCCAGAATTCCCCACCCAGCCATGCTTTTTTTCGTTCCTTCTTTGGAAGGAGAAATATTGAAGCTGGAGCGTGACTGCTCTGGACACCCAAGGAGAAGAGAGGACTCATTGGAAAAGACCCTGATGTGGGGGAAAGATTGACGGTAAAGGGGATGGCAAAGGACGTGAAGGTTAGATAGTGTCACTGACACAATGAACATGAATTTGGGCGAACTCTGGAGGACAGGTGGGCCTGGTGTGTTATGGTCCATGGGGTTGCAAATAGTCAGACACAACTTAGCGACTGAAGAAGAGCAACAACAATTTTTAAATGCTACGTGCACAGGCAGAGATAGAAACACACAGACAGTTTAAAGGTCAATATTCATTCTTTTTTCTTCAAATACAAAAAGCTGTTACAATTCAACTCAACACAAAGCATGTTCAGAGTTACAGAAACTGAAACATTGTATAAAAAGTTACACATTTAAGATGATTTTTCTCCCCCCCCCTTTTTTTAATCCTCTCCTGTACTGAAACAAAACAGAAATTGTTATCTTGATGAAAATATTAACAGCTAGTGACCCACGGTAAAAAGTTACAGAAAAAATATTTCTTTTTTAAAAAAAACAACCAATCATAATTAAATGTAAGATAGCCATTTCTCCTCCCTCCAGTTTTAATGGTTATTTGCAAAAAAAGAAAAGAAAAAAAGATTAAAAACACCTCAAAGACAGGTGACGCCAAACTGCAAGAAGTTTCCAAAAGGTGTAAAATTTATGGTCACTAGCAGATTGGGTGAGGTGGCGGGGTGGAAATGAGAGAATTGGAGGGCATGGGTCTGCAGGATGTGGTGAACAAACGGGGTGGCTACAATTATGACCCAACTCAAAAAATTTAATATGTGCATTTTGACCACCCTCTTCTCTTACCGGACCCCCCCCCCCCGCCGTGGACACCCCTGGAGAGAATGGCGGTAAACCCTACGGAGGCCTCCCAACTACCGTAGGAAATTTAGATACCTGGATGGGTCCTGGCCTAAAAAACCAAACAAAAGTACAATGCTATGACGTTGAAGACCCTAGCTTCTTTCGGAATCAAAAGAAATCTTAAAAGAAGAAGAAGAAAAAAGGGGTGGGGATGGGGGAGCTAAAATGGTCTTCAACAAGGAGAGAGACAAGGAACCATGTAACTTCCTCATGAGCGATGGTACAAAGGAGATAACATGCCTAGCTGTACAAGTAAAAACGCAACCATCCTCAAGAAACTCTTAAGAGAGGGAAGCTGGGCATAGACACCCAGCTTCCTTCTTCTGGATCTCTTCAAGATTCAGAAATGCCCGCCATTGTTAAGAACGTGCTGTTCCCTTTCCCGGGGGAGTGGGGAGGGAGAACAACTCCCCCCCCAGCTATCACTGTGTGCTTGAGCCTCCTTGCGAGGTGCCTGTGTAGCTCCCGTAGTCGTAGTTGCCGTAGTACGGGGGCCACTGACTCTGGTTCTGATAGTACTGGTTCCATTGCTGGGTGTACTGTGGGGAAAGGAGAAAACGGATCAGTGGACAGCTAATATTTCCTCGCCCCCCCCAAAAAAACCTCCATTTCCATCTGCTGACTCATCTCAGACAATGCTGAGGTTTGTTTCCTCCCCTCTAAGGTCCCTCCTCTTCCCGAAAAGCCTTCCTTGCCAAAGGCAAAGGACCAACAAGAGAATCAATAGCTGCCTTGGTGCAACGTATTAAACCAGAAGTGCCCAAACTCGGCAACTGATAGTTTATTGATAAGTTTTAATGCGGGGATATCCAACCGTGGCAACTTTTTAAAAAGACTCGTGATTCAAAAAATATTAGAATGCGCTGAAATGTGTATGCTTACGTTAGAAATTAAGGACAAGGAGACAACAGATTACTATGAGATATGGAACCAATGTTATGTTTGGTTAGATCAGAGAACAAAAGAGAAGGACATAAAAGGGTAAGAAACTATGTAACAATTGTAAATAAATGTAAAAATAGACGACACAGTACTGTTAAGGAAAAAAATAATAACAACAAATAAACGTATTTTGTTTTGTTTTTATGTAATGTAAAAAGGAAAATAAAGTTTGAAAAAAAAAATGAAAAAAATGAAAAAATAAAATAAAGACTCGTGGACTTCAACTCCCAGAATTCCCATGGCTGGCTGGGGGGGCATTCTGGGAATTGAAGTCCACGAGTCTTTTTAAAAAGTTGCCAAGGTTGGATATCCCCGCATGAAACTATCAATCTGGAGGAGGAAGAGGAGGGAACCACCGCTCCGTTTTTATAACACACTACAAGTAGTCCTCGATTTACAAATAGGCCACAATTGGGATTAGAACTTCTGTGGCTAAGGCAGTTGTTAAATGAACCATAGTCGATTTGACGACTTTTTTCGGGGGGGGGGGGGCAAGGCTACTAAGCAAATCACTGCAGTTGTTAATGGAACCACACGGTTGTGGTGTGAAGCCAGCTTCCCCCCCCACACACACACACCGACGTCGCTTGTCGGAAGCCAGCTTGGGAAGGCTGCAAATGGCGACCACGTGGCCCCGGGGCACTGTAAGCGTGGTAAATACGTGGGTGGTCCCAAACCCTGAATTTTAACGCATAAAGGGGGAGTCTTGCTTTTCCACACTTACTTGTTGGTACTGATTGTAGTTGGGCTGATTGTAGGCTGGCGGGGTAGGGGCTGGCGGAGGCGGCGGAGGCTGGGTGTAACTTTGGCTGTAACTGCCGTACGTCCCATAGTTGTAGCTGGGAGCAGTGTAGGCCCCTTGGCTGTAGCTGGAAGGGGGGCTGTAGGGCTGGCTGTAGCTTTGCTGTGGGTGACAAAAGTCGCAGTTGGTTCTCTAAGCTGAAGTGTGCAGACGCAGACCCGCTAAATCCCATCTGGAGGCCCCCTCAAAAACCTCACTGACACCCCTTTTTTTTACCCAAAGGAATATTTTAAAAAGCTGCGTTTTGGTCTAGACCAGGGGTAGGCAACCTTGGCTCTTTTATGACTCGTGGACTTCAACTCCCAGAATTCCTGAGCCAGCATGGCTCAGCTTGGAAACCTCTCCATTTTCCCTCAGCACGGCTGGCTCAGGAATTCTGGGAGTTGAAGTCCACCAGTCATAAAAGAGCCAAGGTTGCCTACCCCTGGTCTAGTGGTTAAGACAGCAGGCTACAAAGTGAGAGGCTGCGAGTTCTGGTCCTGCCTTAAGAATGAAAGCCGGCTGGGTGACTTTGGGCCAATCGCCAGGAGACGGTGAGTTCTAGTCCCGCCTTAGGTATGTAAAGCTGGCTGGGTGACTTTGGGCCAGCCACTCTGTCTCGGCCCAATCCAGCTCACAGGAGGTGGGATTGGGGAAAATAGGGGGAGGGGCTGTTGGGTAAGTGAGGAGTTTGTAAAAATAATAAAAGGCGGGACACCGATAAATAAGACAAATAAAGTTGTGACATATTGTCATGCCGAAGGCTAATGGAGCACCAGGCCTAGAAAGATGTCCTGCTGATAGGCATCACGTATTTCCTTTTACCCACCAAGCCAGTCCACTGGGGTGCTTTCTCGGCTGCCCTGATCCTTCCCAGATTCACCCCTCCATTATCCCCCGCTTGAAGGGGGCTTCGGCATTTCCCCAAACGGAATCTCGGGTGGAACCCTGAGTGCAGCCTACCTGTGCTCCTTGATTGTACGACCCCGGAGGGGGGTTGGTGGCCGGGCCCAGGGCTGGAGGAGCAGGGGCCAAGCTACTGCTCTTGTAAGGGTTCTGGTCACGTGCTGGGCTGTAGCTGCTGCTCTGCTGTTGGTTGTTCTGATTGTAGCTGCCTCGGGTGTTGTTATTGTTGTCTCGGTTGCCACTCCCCCAGCGACTTTGGTTGTAGCCGCCTCGGTTGAAGCCTGAAAGGGAAAGCCAGAGTTAGGAGCTTCCACTAAAGAGCCAGTTTGGTACAGTGGTTAAGGCGCCGGGCTAGAAAGCAGGAGACGGTGAGTTCTAGTCCTGCCTTTGCCATAAAAGCCACTGGGTGACTTTGGGCCAATCACCAGGAGACGGCGAGTTCTAGTCCTGCCTTAGGCACGAAAGCCACTGGGTGACTTTGGGCCAGTCACCAGGAGACGGTGAGTTCTAGTCCTGCCTTTGCCATAAAAGCCACTGGGTGACTTTGGGCCAATCACCAGGAGACGGCGAGTTCTAGTCCTGCCTTTGCCATGAAAGCCAGCTGGGTGACTCTGGGCCAATCACCAGGAGGCGGTGAGTTCTAGTCAAGCTATAGTGAAATATTACATTCATGGGGAGACTTTGAACTTTGAACCACCACCTAAGGGACTCCCAGCTAGGTTTATTGGAACGTCCAACGGTTGCTAAGTGACCAGTCATAAGTCAAGGACGTATAATTGAGGCAACCAGCTTTCTCACCTCACCGAGGCCATTAGTCCAGTCTTACCTCCACTTCCGCTGCCGCCACCAACCCCGATTCCGCCTCCTCCTCCTCCTCCACTGCTGCCTCTATAGCCGCCTCCTCCTCCTCCTCCTCCTCCGCCGCCACCGCCGCCACCTCCTCCTCCTCCTCGGTTCTGGAAGCTGCCCCGGCTGCCCGTTGGCGGGCCTCGATTGTCAAAGCGTTGAAATCCTCCTCCGCCGCCTCCTCGGCCACGGAAACCGCCACCGCCGCCACCTCCGCCCCAGCTGTCGAACCGTTTTTCGGGGGGCGGGCCCGCTTTCTTGCCTTCGTCGTTGTACTGCCTCACCAGCTTCTCTGCCTCCTCCTGCTGCACCTCGATGTAAACCACCGAGTCAAGGAAATCGCCGGCTTCCGGCAGGGCAAAATTGGCTGCCGGGAGAGAAACCGAGATGCCAGTCAGTCACCGCTAAGAGGGGTGGAATGGGGACACGCCGAGTCACAGGGGACGGGACCAGGTGGGGAGGAGTTCCGGGGATTCAAAAACAGCAGAAAGAGAATGAAAAGAGGGGAAAAAAAAAAAAAGTGGGGAGAGAACAGAGGAACACACCTTAAACCAGGGGTCCTCAACCTTGGCAATTTTAAGACTTGTGGACTTCAACTCCCAGAATTCCTCAGCCAGCTTTGCTGCCCACCTTAGGCATAAAAGCCAGCTGGGTGCCTTTGGGCCAATCACCAGGAGACGGTGAGTTCTAGTCCCACTTTGGGCATGAAAGCTGGCTGGGTGGCTTTGGGCCAGTCGCTGTCTCTCAGCACATCTCATCTCACAGGATTGTTGTTATGGGGAAAATAGGAGGGAGGCGTGGTTGGATATGTTCCTTGCCTTATTTATAAAAACAACAAAGGCGGGATTCAAATAAATAAAACAAAATAAAAATAAACCAAGACAGCTGCAGACTTAAAAGCATCGTAGGTATGGGAGTGGGTGGGCCCTTAAAATATTCCAGAGAGAAGAGGAGGAAAACGAAGAAGGAACTAGAAACAACCTTTCATTTCTAACACTGCGTGATCAGGCACATCCTTCCCCTCCTCATCCGTGCGTTTTATTGTCCGGTCGTTTAAATCCTCGTCCGTGGGACAAATTATGATGGCTTTGCGTTGAAAACCTTCAAAAGGACGCATTTTTCGTCTCTGAGCAGATCCATAAACATTTGTCTAGCAATGATAATAAAGAAGAGAGTGTTTAAAAAAAAAGACCTGGTGGTTATTTAGCAATTTAAGGCTCCCCCCACCCGACGCCCCACAACGGAACAAGGATTTCAAAGAAAGAAACTCTGGCTTCCTTGCCCCCTCCCCCTGCCCATTCCTCCCTCCATCCATCTTTTCTGGATAGAGAAGAAGAAGAAGAATCATCCCTGATAACAAAGCAACCTTGAAGAGAACCTCTCCTTTTTCAAAAGATAAAAACAGCATAATGTGCAATTACTTTTTTGCAATTCAAATGAAACCCCCCCTTAGGCTAGGCTGACAGGGCAGCAGCGGTGGCTTTGCTCAGTTTGCCTTAGGAGGGGGAAACGAAGCAACAGGACATCCGGCGTCCATTCATTTAAGTGCACCGTTTACGTATTAAGAGCCATACGAGCAGTATAGAGTTAACTAGCGGGGTTTTTTAAAAAGATGTCCTGGTCTTAAAAGACCATCTCTAGACTTTTTTTTTTTTTTTTTTTGAGTTGAGGGAAAGAGGCAGGGAGGCTGCAACAATCTGAATCGGGAGGGGGATGTGTGTGTGTGTGTGTGTGTCCAAACTTGACAACTTGTAGACTTCAATTCCAGAATCCCCCAGGCAGCATGTGTCCACAGGTTAGACAACCCTGATCTGAATGCATTATGTTTGAAAGGCATAAGCTTCAGAAAGATTTATTAGACGCAAGAAGCCAAAAAAGCTGGTTCAATTAGGCCTTATCTATAATTTGAAGCAAGGATTGCTGGTTTGGTTTGATTCTGGAATAAAGGTTGCACAACGGCAGTCACCTTTGTGTGGATTGAGCGGCTATATTGATTAATTAAAAGGGGGGGCAGAAATCTATCATCTATCTATCATTATCTATCTATCATTATCTATCTTATCTATCTATCTATCATCTATCTATCATCTATCTTATCTATCATCTATCTTATCTATCTATCATCTATCTTATCTATCATCTCTATCTTATCTTATCTATCTATCTTATCTATCTATCTATCTATCTAGCTATCATCTATCTTATCTATCTTATTTATCATCTAGCTATCTTATCTATCTCTTATCTATCATCTATCTCTTATCTATCTAGCTATCATCTATCTTATCTATCATCTATCTTATCTATCATCTATCTTATCTATCATCTCTATCTTATCTATCTTATCTATCTATCTATCTATCTATCTATCTATCTATCTATCTATCTATCTATCTATCTATCTAATCTATCTAGCTATCATCTATCTTATCTATCTTATTTATCATCTATCTATCTTATCTATCTAGCTATCTATCTCTATCAAATAAATAAATAAAATGGGGGGGCAGAGCAGACGTTCACCTACCCTAGGCTGGCACAGCTTGCTACACATCTGGCCCCAGGCCCCCTCCCAGCTGTCCCCGTGAAGAAAAAGGAGGGGCCTCATACCTGATCCAGGATGTAATTCCGCTTCTTCCGCGCTGCAATCTGGATGAGGCGGTTCAGGCACTGTGTTGCTTGCTGGATGAGAACGTCCCAGCGGCCGGCGTAATTGCGCTGCCGTCGGAGTCCCATTACCTGAGAAAAGGCAGGGTGGTGAGGGCAGCTGGGGGGGGGGGGGGCTGGGGGGCTAGCAAGAGCGCCCCCTGGAGTAGCTGGCCGGAAGTAGGCCTTGCTCCTGGCATTGGGGGTCCCAGGGCGATTCACGCAGGAGTCATGACAGGAGACTATCAGAATAATATACAGGTAGTCCTCAACTTACGACTGTAACTGAGCCATTGCGGTCATAAGTTGAGGCATCAGGGCCCCAGACCTGATTTTTCAACATTTTTTTGCAGCGAATCTTATTTTCACTTAGTAAAAATCTGCAGTAAAATCCGCAGGGACTCCTTTGCTTTTATAGAAAAACCACCAGTTACGAAAGGAAGCCTATCCTGCAAAGGTCTGGCCAGAAAAAAAAGTCGTTTTCAAAAGACAGTCAGCTGATCTTAGGTTTTGACATACCAGGAAGCTAGAGGGGCCCACCACAAATGAGGAAGCAGGCGGGAGAAGCCGGCATTCTCTGCCTCCAAAGCTTACCCTCATTTTGTCCATAATGGCGTTTGTTCCCAAAATATTATACTTCTTGCCTGGATTGGCTGCGGCATGCTTAATGGCCCACGTAGTCTTCCCGGCGGCAGGCAACCCCACCATCATCAAGATCTGAAACAACAGGGTGTGGTTTGAACAGCTGCTGCGAGCCAATAACGCAACTCCAACCAGTTTTCCAATGCAAATCTCTCCTTTACAAATCGAGTCAGAAAAAGGGCAGCTCTGCTGGACCACATCCTTTTAAGGCAGGGGTAGGCAACCTTGGCTCTTTTATGACTCGTGGACTTCAACTCCCAGAATTCCTGAGCCAGCATGGCTCAGCTTGGAAGCCTCTCCCTTTCCCCTCAGCATGGCTGACTCAGGAATTCTGGGAGTTGAAGTCCACGAGTCATAAAAGAGCCAAGGTTGAGGACCCGATATAGGGCAGGGGTAGGCAACCTTGGCTCTTTTATGACTCGTGGACTTCAACTCCCAGAATTCCTGAGCCAGCATGAGGGAAACTTTGGCCCCTTCATGACTCGTGGACTTCAACTCCCAGAATTCCTGAGCCAGCATGGCTCAGCTTGGAAACCTCTCCCTTTCCCCTCAGCATGGCTGGCTCAGGAATTCTGGGAGTTGAAGTCCACGAGTCATAAAAGAGCCAAGGTTGCCTACCCCTCTGAATCTAAGGGACTATCCATTCCAGACACAGAAATATGAGATTACAGGCATCTCCTAGCCTCAAGAGGCACAGAAAAACCAACATTTTTAACCCTTATATTTTCTTTTGAAATATATAGGTAGTCCTCGGCTTACAAGTTTGTTTAGTGACCGTTCAAAGTTACAACGGCACTGAAAAGTGAGTTTTTCACACGACTGTTGCGGCATCCCCGGTCACATGTTCAAAATTCAGATACTGGGCAACGGACCCGTTTTTATGAAGGCTGCAGTGTCCCAGGGTCACGTGATCCCCCTTGCGACTTTTTCTGACAAGCAAACGGTTAAGGCCGATTCGCTTAACGACCGTGTTGTTAACTGAACACGTTCAGTGATTTCACTTCGCAACGGTGGCGAGAAAGGTCGTAATATGGGGCAAAATTCACTTAACCACTGTTGAGCAACAAATGTTTTTTCCTCAATTGTGGTCGTAAGTTGAGGACTACCTGTAAAGCTTTATCAGTCTAACCATCTTAGTCACCGTGTTTGAAGCTGTGAGTCTCTGACTGGCCCTTTTCACTGCTGGCAATTTGAAAATCTGGGCGTTAACCTCTGAATTTTTTTTATAAGCAGTTAAGGCCTGGTCTTAAACCCAGTTGATGCAATACTATTTCAGAGGGGGGGGGGGGGAAACTGCTCTTATCCGTGTCCTGGTCCACTCAACCCCCACCTGGTGAAGAAGGACCTGGCCACTGAACTCGAAGAACCTGCCATTGCTGGCTTCTCCTTTGGGGCACCTACTTCACAATCCCTTTTGCTCTTTGGTCCAATGGTGCCCCGAACTCGCTCGGACAGGGGGAGGTGCTGTATGAAGGTGAATCCCGGCGGAACCGGAAAGAAAGTGTCTTCCCTTTGGCCAAAGTTGAATTCGATGGCGCAGTTCTTCGCCAGGACATGAGGGAACAGGGCCTGGCCCCCCAAATTCTCCTTCCGTAGCCGATAGGCCACCCCGAGCCATTTCCCATTCTTCATGTAGGACATTTCCACGTCGTCGCCACACTCAAAGTCCTGAGGAGAAGAGGGAAGGAATCGCCAATCAATCTAGAGCAGGAAATTTGAGGCCGGTGGAAGCTTAAAAGTCTTCCCTTTTTCCTGCTAGGAGAAAGTAAGGTAAAGGGGACCCTGAGAAGTTTTACTCCACGAGTCATCGCCAACTTTAGGAGACATTGCTCATCTTCTCTAGGCATGCAGCGAAACATGGAGCGCTGTTACCTTCCCATCCAAATGGTACCTATTTATCTACTCGCAGTTGCATGATTTTGAACTGCTAGGTGGGCAGGAGCTGGGGCAAGTGACGGGAGCTCAACCCATCACACACAGCAGCGCTCGGGTCTCAAATCTGGGCTGTTGGCATTCCGAAAGATGAAACTCTTCAAAGAATCTTTAATCGAGACAGCATAGCTTCGGCACGTACATAGTTGAAGCCAAGATCTGACTTCCCCTCCCTTCAGCACATAGATCAAAGCACAATTCCCTCCTACAACTAACAGTCATAAATCACATTCTCCAATTAGTTTGAAATGCTGGCTTTCCGCCCAGTTTTTTCTCCCGCCATTCCTTATCAGCTCGTTACAATTTTGTATGTCTAACTAACTCCCATCACATTCCTCCCCCTCCCCCACTATGTCTAATTCTAAGAGTAAAGTATAAGAAAGAAAAAGGCTGCATCTCCATCTGTTGTCAAAGCAAGAACATCCAATGTTAGCAGTGTTGACACCCAGCATCTTAACCACTGAGCCATCGTGGCACCCTAGAGGTGTAGCTTCTGAAACTCCACAGGCCGTACTCACCACAAGACAAGTGATGACGTCATTCTCAGTAAAGGTTTCGCCGTAATTTTCAAACTTGCAATTACTGGATTTCTTTGCAGTGCCTCCGTAGCCATAGGAGAAAGCCTCTTCCCCTAACGAGAACGATAATTGAAGAGAGACCTGAGCAGCCGTGCCATGGGGGACCAGGTGGCATTAGTGGGGCAGAGAAGTTTCAATATCCCCAGTGTGGTTGCACTTAAGCAGGGAAATTGCCTAATTCAAATGCTCCGGTTTAAGCTAAAGATACTCAAAAGTTAAAGACAGCCCAGCATAGCATGAAAGCTGGCTGGGTGCCTGTGGGTCAATCGCCAGGAGACAGCGAGCTCTAGTTCCACCTCAAGCATGAAAGCCAGCTAGGTAACTCCAGGCCAGTCACCAGGAGACTGTGAGTTCTAGTCCTGGTTTAGGCATGAAAGCTGGCTGGGATTATGAGCCAGTCACATCAGGTTGTTCCACTGATTAATTGTTCTGTCAGGAAATGTCTCCTTAGTTCTAGTTATGTTCACCAACTTGAGTTGTTTATAAAAACATGGAATGTGAAATAAATAAATAAAACACACCCCAAGGCTTCCCTAGATCCAGCTAAAACTACTCACCTAACTGAGTGCTACATGAATCCAGTGACCAGCCAATCCGCACGACGTGAGGATCCGGTTCAGTGGGAGGAAGGTGTTTGACAGAGATCTCTTCGTTGATCTGAAGACAAAAAAGAAAGCCCCTGGTGGTTAGTGATACTCTTTTTCCTATAATCTCCTCTGCACCTCCGTGGTGAGGACGCACGTTCCCTCACCTTCATCTCGTAGAACACCCTCCCACGTCGCACGCCGTACGTCGCTCGTGCGCCTGACCAGAGAAAAGCAAATCCTTCGATGGTCAGAGGGTACCCACTGTATCGATCACGGGCAACTTTGAAATGGAGATCACAATTATCTGAAGAGCAAAACAAATGTTGTCAATGAAAACCAAAGGAGATTTAATCGTAGAGGCAACTGTGGGCTAAAACCCAGTACAGATCACAGCAACGTGTGAAGGCGAGGCTTTCCTTGATGGAAAATGACTCTCCTGATGATGTTAAGCTAGGTACACGGGTAGGCAACCTGGGCTCTTTTTATGACTCGTGGACTTCAACTCCCAGAATTCCTGAGCCAGCATGGCTCAGCATGGAAACCTCTCTTTCCCCTCAGCATGGCTGGCTCAGGAATTCTGGGAGTTGAAGTCCACGAGTCATGTTGCCTACCCCTGAGCTAGGATCATAGGCAAGAAGAATTAGCTAACTCCTCATTTCTGGTATCAAAACTGCTGCATGTCAATGGCTGTATTTAAAGAAGGCAGAACTGAAAATGGAATAGGAATGGAGAACTCTTACTGGAAAGAAAAATCACTTCTGCTTTGCAAGCTTGAAAAAACAACAACAGGCCTCTATTCAATAATTTTCTTGCCAAAATAGAATGGCTTAGTGTGAGGCTAAGATGTCTCATAGACTCAGGACTATTAAATGATCCACTTAGGGGCCTTGTAGTTTTTAGGGAAGAAATCAATGCCTTACAACTTTCCAATATCTAAGGCAGTTACTGCACCATTTAAATCCCTTTCCTACCACCCCTAAACACCTATACATACAAACCCCAAAGAATCTCGTTGGTTTAACCATTCAATTATATCCGACCCTTGGCGAGTTTATAGGCACCCTGTCAAGCACACTTTCTTTCAGTTGTTGTTGGGTGTTCAACTTTGTATCAGATTTGATGTTATCGAGCCAGCGTGTTCTTTGCTTGCCCCTAACCATGCCTAGCATTGTTGTCTTCTCCAAAGCATTTGCACCAAAAAGAATGACAACATTTAAACTTCTCCTTTTCGAGGGAGGATTTACCCGCTCCTGACCCAAACTAAAATAGGCCATGGCAAAAAGCTGAATTTAAATAACCTTCCTATTTACAAGGGTCAGATCTGTAATTTTTCCTCTTGCAGGGAACCAATAATCTAAAGGACTTTTCCTCAACCCCTTTCACTGAATGTCAAGAATTATGACCCACACATCCCTCTACCTCAGCTGCTTTTTTATCTTATTGCACCTCAGGGATGTGAGATTATTGAAGGACACAGGAACAGAGCTGAAGGGGAAAACTCTGCTGTGTCGACTCTGCAAATGAACAAGCTGGGGCAAGAGGGAATTTGCATTGGGGGGTGGGACAGCATAATTTATTTATTTATTTTTCACATTTCTGAACCGCCCTTCTCCCTCAAAGAGGGACGCTTACATTTACAGTAAAATGAAATATATATATATATATATATATAAACAGTATCTAGAGAAGTTAAAAACAACACCGCAATCTCTGTAACTCACATGTATCAATGGCCACCAGGGAGTCATCAAAATCGTCCTCTTCTTCTTCTGCAGGCGGCTGAGGAGATCGACCCCTGGAAGAGATGCAGCAGGATATGGAGCTTCCATCAACCCATCTTAGGCAAACTGAGATGGGGCCTGCAAGGCAGGCTGAGAAAGGAAACGCGGTGCCTGATTCCAGGAAACTAGTCCCACCCCGTTACCATGTTGATTCAACTGGGAACACTTTGGAAGCTCCTAGCCAAGTAAAAAAAAATGGTTTCCCCAGTACTGCAGCCCTGGATTTAGAGATAGGAAATCTTCAGTTTTCCTTAAGTGTCTGGACTACAATTCCTAGCATCTCTAGAAAAGATGGCCAAAAGGGAGGGAGGCTGGGTGTTGTAGTTCAGGAACACCGTGAAGATTTCTTTTGGTGAGATGGATGCCTATGGTAGGTAGGTGGATAGGATAGACAGACACATACATATACACATACATACATACATACATGCATAGACTTAGACTTATATACCGCTTCACAGTGCTTTACAGCCCTCTCTTAAGTGATTTACAAAGTCAGCACCTTGCCCCCAACAATCTGGGTCCTCATTTTACCAACCTCGGAAGGATGGAAGCCCGAGTCAACCTGGAGCCCATCAGGATCGAACTCCTGGCAGTGGGCAGTTAGTCAGCCTGGAACAGTGCATTCTAACTACTGCGCCACCACGGCTCCTTCACACACACAGACACAGACACAATATACATATACACAATAGCATGTATGTATGCCTTAACAAAAAAAGTTTATCAGATGAGAATCTGCATTTACAAAGATGTTATAAAACAGCCGTTCATTTCAGCCAAATATATATTTTACTTTAAAGTTTAAAGCTAAGTATCGGTTAAGCAATAGCCAACTCTAGACGCACACTTTTTCATCCAATAACGCTTACAATTCTTTACAACTTAGTAAAATCAAGTGCACTGCCAAGTTTGTGGAATACATGAAGAGAAAATCCCAGATGCCTCTTAAAACAGATTCTGCATTCAATGACACCGCTGGGCTCAGTTCCTTTCCAGGGTGTTTTGGAAAGATTAAAAACAAGCTAGAACAACGTATGTAGCGAATCCTTGTCTGAACGTACCTTTTATTCTCCCGATATTCATAATATCCGCGCCCTCTGGACTCATCAAATGTCCTCTTGTGACCTTGTTGTGGGGGTGGCTGCTGCTGCTGCTGCTGCCACGGCTGATATGAGTCTGAGGTGTTATAAGCAGAGGGGGACGCGCTATAAGAGGAAGACGAGGCATTGTAGCCAGAAACGGAGGAGGGCGCGTTGTAACCAGAGGCTGATATGCTGTGGCTGGGAGTTGACTCCTCTTGTTTTATTTCTGTCTTCATTTCTGCGTTTAAACACAATAGGCACATTTAACTGGGCAAAGCAATCCACGTGAAAAAGAAACCACTGCTGCTATTTACTCTGAAAAAGCCAGCAGAAATCGCCCTAACTACAAGACAAAAACTCTCTTTCAATTTCACTACCAAATGACTTGGCTCTGAGCCAGGCAAGGCAATAAAACTTGCAAGGAAACGCTCTCATTATCGCCCGGATTTATGTGCCAGAACCAAAACCACTGAAGTACCTATTTTAATCCCCCACAATTTTCTTGCTTCTGCTCTTAAGATGCGTGGATTCTATTAGAATAACACAGAGATATGATTAAGATAACAAGGAGAGGCATATTCAGGCAGAGAATTCCAAGGGGAACAACGTAATAATCAATTAGGGCAGTGATCCCAAGTGGAGCCGAAAGAAAACAAGCCTCACCTCACTGGGCTTTTTTAAAAAGGGAGAAGCTACAAGTCCACAATAAACAGAAGAAAAATCCAAGACATTTTCCTTTGTAGATATACAACAAAGCGAAAATAAATAAATAATAATAAAATAAAAAATAATAAAATGAATTAAGAGATTCCCTTCGTGGGAAAAATGAGAACTCTTATCATTCAACCATATGCAAATCTTTTACACACAGGTAGTCCTTGACTTACAACCGTCATAAATGAGTCAGTTGTCAGTTGGATCACAGGAGGTTGTAATGGTGGTTAAGTGTGAAAAACGGACAGTCATTTTTTTTCAGCAGCGTTGTAACTTCGAACGGTCACTAAATGAACTGTTGTAAGTCGAAGACAACCTGTACTACATTTTGGGACGTTTATCCCAGGGGTAGGCAACCTCGGCTCTTTTATGACTCGTGGACTTCAACTCCCAGAATTCCTGAGCCAGCCATGCTGAGGGGAAAGGGAGAGGTTTCCATGCTGACTGGGGAATCCTGGGAGTTGAAGTCCACCAGTCGTAAAAGAGCCCAGGTTGCCTACCCCTGGTTTATCCAGTAAAAAAATCATCCCTCTGCATACCCTACCTCCAAAGTTTTTTAATGCAAAAAATAACTGAGGCGCCTCAGTGGGGCTATTCTATGCTCTCCGCTCAACAAAACAACAAAGGCTCTTTTTCCGACGCTCATTTTTTACCTGATCGATCTTGGCTCACAGCTCCCCGCTCGTAACCCAATTCGTCCTCCTGTTTAACATTGAAATGCTCAAAAGACTGATATCCTTGCCGATTGTCTTGTCGAGTGTTGTCACGGATGCCATCTTGAAAACAGGAATCAAAAGAAGGCAGATCAGCGTCACTGTTTCATGCTACTTTTGGGGGGGGGGGGGAAAGAAAGGAACCGAATGCCGGATGGTTTTCCTTGCACCGTCAGAAAGCGGTTGGGCTACATGGAGGGAGTGGCCATCCCAGCCAGCCAGCTCACCCTTACCTGGATGGCTGCAGATCAGTTATACCCTCAGCGCCATCTTTTTTTCTGGAGTACCCACCATTCAAGATGCAGATGGGGAAGAGAAATGGCGGGGTTTTGTGTGAGAATAATGCCCCATCCTGAAAAGCAACTTATTATCGTGCAGCAAACTGAAATGCCAGAGAGGAGGTTTTTCTGTGCTGTTTTTCTCTGAATACGACTCCCACCCCAGGGGAGGATCAAAATAGTGCTGCTAAGGAGAGGGTTCGCTCCCTGATTACGGCAAGGCTGAATGCCAAGGCTAAACAACACAGGAAACCAGAGGGTGCAGCATGTCCTCCACATCGCACAAAACAATTGTGCTTGATGTAGAAAAAAAAAGCCCTGTATTTTGAGCCCAAAGCAAATCACAGGTGGAAAGCTCCCCTCTTAGATTTGGTACAGTTATCTACTTTGTTTGATCTCAGCTGGAACAATATTATATCTTGTTGTGATATCTGTATGTTAACCAAAGAAATAACAGGAGTTGGAAAGGACCTTGGAGGTCTTCTAGTCCAATCCCCTGCAGGAGACCCTATGCCACTCCAGACAAATGGCTGTCCAATCTCTTCTTAAGAGCCTCCAGTAATGGAGCACCCACAACTTCTGAAGGCAAGTTGTTCCACTGGTTCATTGTTCTATCAGGAAATTTCTTCTTTTTTCTAGGTTGGGACTCTCCTTGGTTAGTTTCCATCCATTGCTTCTTGTTTTGCCTTCAGGGGCTTTGGAGATTAGGTTGACCCCCCTCTTCTTTGTGGCAGCCCTCAAATATCAGAACACTGCTATCATGTCACCCTCCTAGTCCTTCTTTTCAGAAGACTAGGCAGACTAGACTAGACAAACCCAATTGCGGTAAAGATATATGGAAAAAATGCCTGACAATATGATAACACCTAAGATGAAAATTTGTAGGTCAATTTCGTGAGGTCCAAGAGATTCAGAGGCCAATTAAGAATAAATAGAATGGACAGAATAAGAATAAATGGATCAAAAATGGCTAAAATCGCTGGAATTCTAGGTAGTTATCGACTGCACTGTCTTTTCAGCCACTGTTCAGGGTATGCTAGGTGCTGTTTGGAGATCCTGTGGGTCCCTTCTCTGCTTTCTAAGAAGCAGCTGTGCTGAAGCTTCCCTTAAGGCAAGAGGATCACAGGCACTCAAGACAGGAGTCGCTTGGCAACAAATGGCAGCATCAGGGAAAACAAATGCCCAGATGCCATAAAAACAACACCTTGCACTTTGGGAAGTCAGAAAAGCCCCGGTCTTTTCCCAAGGGGCAGCCTGGATCGCCCACAGGCCTCTGGGCTGGGAAGCCCCCGAAGTGGACCGTCTATGGCAAGGATCCCCAACCCCCAGTCCGTGGACCAGTACCGGGCCGTGGCATGCCAGCAACCAGACTGCACAAACAAGCAAAGCCCCATCCGCGGGATGCAGGTAGCACACAAAACCACGTGCCCTCCGATCCGTGGAAAAACCGGTCCCTGGTGCCCAAAAGGTTGGGGACCTCCGGTCTATGGAGATTCTCAGCCGTCCAGGTCACGGTTGTTCCAAAGGTGCTTTCCCCCCCCCCAAAAAGGCAAGGAATGTTGTGGGTCCCGTCCCCTAAGGTGATCAGTCTCACAGGACCCAGAAGAAGGGCCTTCTCCATGGTGGCTCCCTCTCCGTGGAACATCTTCCTACCCCCCCCCCCCAGATTAGACTGGCCCTCCTCTCTGACACTCTTCCGGAAGGCGCTGAAGACCCGGGTCTGCCAGCGGTCTTAGGGAACCCAGAGCGGGATGGAGCCCATCAAATGGCTAGTTTGAATGGGTGGGTGGGTGATTATTATTTTTCTTGTTATTTTTTTTTAATAGGGTGTTTTTATATCTGTTTTTATATCTGCCTTGAGTCGCCGTGTGCGAGTAGGTGGCAGCATAAATTTCCCAAATAAATACATACATACACACACACATATAACAACTGGACTTTCTTTTGTTTTCCCTTGAAGACGTTTCCGCTTCCTCGGTTTTTCAGTTCAACCGAGGAAGCTTCTTGGATGGGGAGAAACTCAAGTCCAGCAGCCTTTTTTTTTGGGGGGGGGGGGAGAAAAAAGCCGCCTTTGGGGCTCCGGGAAGGCCGGTCGGCGCGTGGGAGGAAGCGGCGCCGGGGCCTCGTCGGGCGGGCCGGAGGATCCCGGAAGCCTCCTCCGCGGACGGACGGCTGGGGCCACTTCAGAGCCGCCGCCCGGATCTCCCCGGCTGCTCCGCGGGCGGGATCTGCCTCCTCCAGACCCATGTTCCGCGGCCATGGGAGCCCATGCTCCGCAACGAGGGGGCGTCTTCTCACAGACCAGCCAGGGGCTGCCTGCCTACCGTGGGTCCATCGTCCCCAGCCTTGCGCTGCCCGAGACCCATCCTGCCCAGCGAGGGGGTGGAGGGTGTCTCACCCACTCATGTTCTCCAGCGAGCGGCTGCCGCGCACGGCCCATGCTCCCCGGCCAGAGGCTCCCCCAGAGACCCATCCTCCCCAACGAGCGGGAGTCTTCTTCCCGCAGCCCATCTCCCCCCGCCTGAACGTCCCCCGTGAAGACCCATCCTCCCCAGCCAGAGACCCCCCCCTCCTCCCAGGCCCATCCTCCCCAGCGACCATCTGCCTCGTACGGCCCAGGCTCCCCGGCGACCCGTCCTCCCCAGCCTTCCCACAGACCGTGTTCCCCGGCCACCCCAACCCCCGCCCCGGAGACCCATCCTCCCCGGCCCGCGGCGTCTCCTCACAGGTCCGCGTTCCCCGGCAAGGCGGGGCCCGCGCTCCCCGGCCTGAGACCCATGCTCCCCAGCCAGGGCCGCCGCCGCCTCCTTCCCCCCGCCCGGCCCGCTTACAGTGTCCGTCCGAGAGCGGCTCTCCGCCCGAGTCCAGTTCGGGCTCGCCGCGGGCCTGCTCGGCCTCTACCGCCGCGTGCAGCCGCCCGGCCAGCTCGGCCTTGAGCCCGCGGGTGTCGAGGCCGCGGCGGCCGAGCTCCTCCTTCAGCTCGCTGACGCGCAGCCTCCGCACATCCATGGCGCGCTCAGTCCCGGCCGCAGGGTCGCGGTTGCCCGGCCATCGGGGCGCCGTTCCGGGCTCGGCTCAAAATGGCCGCCCTCGCCGAAGCCCCGCCATGCAACGGGCCCTCCGGTTGGCCGAGCCGGCGGGCGAGGAATGAGAGGCGCTCTCCGATTGGAGAAAGCGTCCCCTGCCTCCGCCCCCCTCCTCTCTCTCCCTGCGTCTCCCGCTCATTCCCTGCCTGTAAAAGGAGCTCGCGCGTTGGACAAAAATAAAGGTCAATCTATAAAGAGCATTCCCATTGGCTGAAAAGGGCTCGTTTCCTCCCCGCCTTCACTTTCTCTGAAACTGGTCAGGGAAAGGAGAGGGGAAAAACAACTGACGGACGAAGGAGGGGGCTGGACTTAGGTCGCTGAAGGCGAATCCCGAGGCCTCTCCCTTCCTCACTTCTCATTGGCTGAAAGGCGGGCTTGTTTGGACTGTTATGTGGAGGGATCCCCCCCTCTTTTTTCTATTGGCTGAGCCTTGCGTAATTTGGTCTCCTCCCGCCCTCCCTCCCTGGGGATGATGGGAGTTGAAGTCCAACACATCTGGAGAAAAACAAATTAGGAAAACTTGACTCAAGGCCAAAACGAAAGGTTTTTTTCCCAAATACCTCTTTATGTTTATACCTCTATAAGGTTATATAACATTTAAATGTTATATATTAAAATATATACTACACAAGCTTATATTAATATTTTATATCATAGATAACCTGCATTTCTCTTTAATTATGCAATTGTAAAAGCAATATTGCTTCCAAATCGAGCATAAGCTAGTCAAAATCAAATACCTTGTAGAGCTTATTTTACCTACTGAATAACATGGATTTTAAATATAGAGTAACTTTGGCTAGTCTGGGTTCAGATTTAGACATTGAACTAAACCATGTTTTATTAATAAACCACAGCTTGCTAGCTGACGTGCTTAGCAAAAGATGTGGTGAGGATGATGCTAGTTGATACATCAACTTAAGAACCAGGACCATGCTGGGTGGGAATTCTGGGAACTGTAGTCTCAACACATCTCTAGAGGTGTACATTTAGGAACACTGAGTGAATTTTAGAACATTGTATCTCAGCCTTCATAGCTATGGATTTCAACTCCCAGACCATCTGGCTGGGGAATTCTGGGAGTTGAAGTCCATACCTCTTAAAATTGCCAAGGTTGAGAAACATTGAAACTGAGCATTTCTACACAGTGCAGAGATTTAACCGCCAGAGGGTAGCATTGTAACAGCCAGACCAGCAATGAGATATTTCCAATCTGATTTTTGTCCCATGCAGGCTAAACTGTTTTCAGGGTAATTGAAGCTCTTTACAGCTCCTTATTTTGAGCATACGATCCAAAGATCCAGCTCCTTTAAAAATTCTGCAATTCTGGGAAAATTGGAAAGAAACCACGAGCTGCAAGATGGATAGACTTGATTATAGCGGCAGTGAATGCACCCTAAAAGACCAGGTTGAGAACAAATCTTCTTGCAGAAAATCTATCTGTGTCTCCAACTTTGGCAACTTTAAGACTTGTGGACTTCAACTCCCAGAATTCCTCAGCCAGCATGGCTGCCTGAGGAATTCTGGGAAGTCTACAAGTCTTAAAGTTCCCAAGTTTGGAGACCCCTAATCTATTTGGTCATTAAAGGAAGATTGGAATTTGTGTCTTCGCCACCATGTTGACTTTTTTGACCATGCCTGCAGACACCCCCGACTGAAACAGAGATTTATCTAACACAAATAAACTCTGTTTCCCCATTTCTGTATTCTGTATGTATTCACTTTCCCTCCTTTTAGTTTCAATTTTTCACTCATCTGATTTCTCCATGGACAGTCCGAGAAAGCAGAATACCCCGTTTAAGGACTCTGGGGCTAATCAGAAAAGAGTTCAACCCTGATTAAGAGGAATGTGTTTGGGGAGACGAGAGTTCCCTGTGGCAAACGGACTTTCTTGTTTCTCTGTTACTTGCTTGGTTTGATTCAACAATGGTTCTAGGAAGCAGTCTTGAATGTGCCTATTGATGGTGGTTTTGCCTGGCAAGTGGAGAGGGAAAGCAAGGGATTATTCTCCCCCCCCCTCGTCTTCCAATACTCATTGCATTGGTCTTTAAGTATAAGCAAAGTTCCCTAACTCAGCTACCAACAGAGATGCCGAGATCCTAGAAAGAGTGCAGAGAAGAGCAACAAAGATGATCAGGGGTCTGGAGGCTAAACTGTATGATGAACGATTGAGGGAACTGGGTATGTCCAGTCT
The DNA here is from genome assembly GCA_023970755.1 of Azemiops feae. Classification (NCBI taxonomy): domain Eukaryota; kingdom Metazoa; phylum Chordata; class Lepidosauria; order Squamata; family Viperidae; genus Azemiops; species Azemiops feae. The sequence goes on along the minus strand of JALGBA010003873.1, from coordinate 149,845 downwards.
AACGAAGAGAAGGACTAGGGGCAACATGATAGCAGTGTTGCAATATTTGAGGGGCTTCTACAAAGAAGTGTGTGTGTGTGTGTGTGTGTGTGTGTGAGAGAGAGAGAGAGAGAGAGAGAGAGAGAGAGAGAGAGAGAGACTATTTTCCAAAGCACCAAAAGGCAAAATAAGAAACAAAGGATGGAAAATAATCAAGGAGAGAAGCAACTTAGAACTAAGGAGAAATTTCCTGGCAGTGAGAACAATCAACCAGTGGAATGATTTGATTCCAGAAGTTGTGGGTGCTCCATCACTGTGATTTTTAAGAAGAGATTGGACAACCATTTGTCTGAAATGGTATAGGGTCTCCTGCCTGAGCAGGGGTTGGACTAGAAGACCTCCAAGTTCCCTTATTCTATTCTGTTCCGTTCCGTTCCATTCCATTCCATTCCATTCCATTCCATTCTATTCTATTCTATTCTATCCTATTCTATTCTATTCTATTCTATTCTGATGGCGATCATAAGTCAAGGACTTAGTCGTTCCATGTTTCAAGCCCTCTTCCCCCCCCCCTAACTTCCTAAATTCCCCTGAGAAATTAAAACTTCGGGACCAGATTTTTGTCTGTTGTTTTTTTTTTAAAGAAAGTTTTTATTTATAAGCAAAATATACCACAGAGCATTCTCTAAAAACAGACCTGAGTGGAAAATGCGTTTTTACAAAAGTAATGAGTGGAAAAACATTTCATATACAGCATTTTTTTCTTTAAAAAGTATATACATTTATATATTTATATATATATAAAAATCATTAATAAGAATCTAAAGGAAGATAATTCACTGGGCTGTATGCACGTCAGCTCGACAGACTGTAATCTTAATGTAATAGCAGGTGCAAGGAATGTCAAAAGGTAAAAAGGTGTGCTGCGTATAAAAAAGGGGTGGGGTTTAGACAGGGCTTTTGCAGCAGCCATCTTGACTTTTTTGACCTAGCAGGCATGTCCCTGAAACAAACTAAGTGGAACACATTATAGACCCAGAGGTGTCCAAACGTGGCCACTTTTAAGACCTGTGGACTTCAACTCCCAGAATTCCCCAGCCAGGGAATTTGAAGTCCACAACTTTTTAAATGGCCACGGTTGGACAGCCCTGCTTTAGACTAGCAGAAACATCTCCTTTCTCCAATCTGGTCATTCCTTACAGATCCCCAAAAGGAGACGAGTTTGCATCAATACATAACTGGCAAGTAGAATGGAAAATATGATTTTGAAGCTGAAATGAAGTCCCTGAAAATATGATTCAATGGCCGGAGAACTGGCATTGCACAATTCTATCTGCTTGTCCCAAGCTGAAACTCAACGTGGAATCATGGCTGCAAGTCTCGCTCTGAAAAATGGATCTGCTGAGTAACATAAAATTGGAGGGGTGGGATGTCAACCCCCTTTTTTTGCTCTTAGCAACCCCCCTCCCAGACTGCACCCCTTTTTATTATTCTCCAGGCAGGCTCTGAGACTGGAATTGCTATAACTAAAATCAGGACTGGGCGCACCCAGCTGTGTTTGCGGCAACCTTAACTCGGTGACTAAGTTAAGCACTTTTTCTAAGTTCACACAAGACAGTCGGTTAGTTTCTGTTTCAACGGGGTTGGGAGTTGCAAATCAAGGATCACCCCCATCTCAAACAGGCAAGCTAAAGTTCAAACTAACTAGATTAGCATATGGGCCAAATGCTGCCTTCCAGGTCTGGTCCGTCACCAGCAGTCTGAAGATACAGTAACTGCCCACACATTTGCTCACAAATGTGTTTCCTCACAACAGGGATAAAGAACAGCCCCCATTGTAGGGCAGGATTTCTCAGCCTTGGCACCATTAAAATGTGTGGACTTCAGCTCCCAGAATTCCCCAGCCAGCATGCTAGCTAGTTTTAAGATGTGTGGACTTCAGCTCCCAGAATTCCCTAGCCAGCATGCTCACAAGCTTTAAGGTGTGTGGATTTCAGCTCCCAGAATTCCCCAGCCAGCATGCTAGCTAGTTTTAAGATGTGTGGATTTCAGCTCCCAGAATTCCCTAGCCAGCATGCTAGCTAGTTTTAAGATGTGTGGACTTCAGCTCCCAGAATTCCCTAGCCGGCATGCTAGCTAGTTTTAAGATGTGTGGATTTCAGCTCCCAGAATTCCCTAGCCGGCATGCTAGCTAGTTTTAAGATGTGTGGACTTCAGCTCCCAGAATTCCCTAGCCGGCATGCTAGCTAGTTTTAAGATGTGTGGATTTCAGCTCCCAGAATTCCCTAGCCAGCATGCTAGCTAGTTTTAAGATGTGTGGACTTCAGCTCCCAGAATTCCCCAGCCGGCATGCTAGAGAGCTTTAAGATGTGTGGACTTCAGCTCCCAGAATTCCCCAGCTGGCATGCTAGCGAGTTTTAAGATGTGTGGACTTCAGCTCCCAGAATTCCCCAGCCAGCATGCTAGCGAGCTTTAAGAGGTGTGGGCTTCTGCTCCCAGAATTCCCCAGTCAATCAATGCTGGCTGGGGAATTCTGGGAATTGACATTCACAGGACTTCGAGTTGCCAAGGTTGAGAAATACGGTTTGGTATGACAGAATCAGCTACATTCATGCTGGAAAGTAACATTATCACCATTGGCCGGGATTGTCCAGGTTGGGTTTTTTCCAAGACAGCAAAATGGTGAAGGAGAAAACACACCAGCGGTTATTTTCATCTTCCTGCAGCTGTTGAAGGTAAAGACTTTCCCAGGAAGAAACTGAGATGGGGTTTTTCCTTCAGAGTCACTTCCTAGTGACAGTCAATGCAGGGAGTCCGTCTCTCGTTTCTGCAAAGGCCTTGCAAAAAAAAGAAAGAAAGAAAGAAAGAAAACCCTCTTCCTCCCCCCCCCCCACCTCAGCAGAAAAGGGCGAGGGTTAGGACTCAATTTTAACCATCCTGAGATCCTCCTCTGGATAGGCACTGGAGGTTTTTAAGAAAAGTTTGGACCACCATTTGTCTGAAACGGTATATAGAGTTTCCTGCTTGAGCAGGGGGGGTGGTCTAGAAGACCTCCGAGGTCCCTTCCAACTCTGTTCTTCTGTTAGGCCTTTTGCCTTTGCAGAATCCTCGGTCTGAAAGGGCTCCCCAGAGATCAGCTTTTTGCACTGTTCACTTATGGCTAAACTAAAATGCTGGCAAGTCTTCTCAAGACTTGGGTCTTCTCAAGAATCTGTGTAAGCTGCGGGGGAAACCCTGGAGTTGTCTTTGAGAGCAGAACGGAGCCAAATTAAAAGTCCAACTAACTAGATTAGCGTATGGGCCAAATGCTGCTATCCAAGTGTGGGTCTGTAACCAGCGGTCCGAAGGTACGGGGGCTGCCCACACAGAACGCTTCTCTTGGGATTAAGTTCACGAGCCAGATCTGGGTGTCAGAAATGTTTCTTGAGAAGCCACTGGGCTATAAAAGTTCATCAGATTAAAAATAAACACTCTGCTCCATTCAATCTCAGGTTTAGAGCAGGGGTGATGATCCTCTGCTTCATTTGTCCTTTGGTGCCAGCTGGCACAGTACACTCCATGGTGATGAGCAGAGAATCGTGGCAGTGAAATAGCTGGACGAAAATGAGAACCACGGATGTGGGTGTGTGTGTGTGTGTGGCTGGAAATCACTCTCTCCAGGTGACTTGAGCAGGTGAGGTGGACCGTGTGCATCTCAGCTTGGGAAAAAGCTCAGCGGAATCAGGAGAGCGATTCCTTGTGGGAAGAAGGACGGCTGTGGGTCTCTCAAGGGTTTGTCTTTGGAAGTCCCCTCTTGGGGGTGGAGAGGTGGGGGGCCGGTGTCACCAGTAGGGTGTCTTGCAACATCTACACAAACACCCAGCTCGGGGGGTCCCTGCAGATCTTCCCTTTTAGGCGCCTTCCTCAGTGGCGGCACAGCTGACGGTCTCGGTCAAGAGCCGGCTGTTTTCGAGGGGAGTGGGACACATCACGTAGCGGCCCATCGCCTGCGGGGGATGGACCTCGGCTGAGGTCACCATGACCTTCAGCAGCTGGCTCTCTTTGGGCAGGGCTTCCTCAGGGCCCAAGCCTCCGACGGCCCCCAGCTCCGCCTCGGCGGGGGCCACTCCGTCGTCCATGTTGACGTAGAGGATCTCTTCGGGGTCTTTGGGCGGTGGGAGGGACTTGAGGGTCTTCTCCAGCTCCTGAGAGAGGATTTCAAAAGTGGGACGGTCGCGGGGGTTCAGCGCCCAACAGCTCATCATCAGCTCATACCTTGGTGGGGGGGGGATAAACAGAAGATGAAGAAGTTACTTCTAGAGAATAGATCCTTCTGAGACTTGGCAACTTTAAGATTTGTGGACTTCAAAATAGCGAGCCAACCCCACTCCCTTCGCTGATGAGGTTACCTAGTAGGTCATGAAACGTCTGCAGGAAAATAACCGAGTTCAAAGACCACCAAGGATGCCGCAAATGTTCTCCTTTCCCTGGACTCCCCAATTTTGGCCAAACTTACTCAGGGTAAGTGTAAGGAAATGGGAACTCCTATATATTTTCTGACGAAATGGGAAACTGAGGCCGAAGTACTTACAGACTATCCAGGCAGTCAATCGGCTGCTTGAGGCGGTTGCCTTGCCGGAGGTAGTCGTAAATTTCACTGTTTTCCACCCCCGGATAAGGCGTCTGGCCTCGTGTGGCGATTTCCCACATGCTGACTCCAAAGGACCACTGCAGGGGAGAGGTTAGAGGAAAGAAGATGAGGGAGGCAGAAGAAAAATGTAGCCCAGGTGGAGTGCAGACACTCCCCGGGAGGCCCAAAAGATGGAGGTTTGTTTCCAGCGGGAACTAAAAAGTCAGCCCGATTTATTGGCTGGGGAGGGGGGAAAGGGAGACGTCGGCTCACCACGTCGCTCTTGGTGGTGTAAACGCGATCTGCCAGGCTCTCGATGGCAATCCATTTCACCGGCATCTTGGAGATACGGCCTTGGCGGTAATAATCACCATTGTAGATCTTCTTAGAGAGGCCAAAATCGGCCACGCAGGCTGTCATGCTTTCGTTCAGCCTGTGGAGGGAACGCGAAGGGCTCTTGAAGGAAAGGCTTTAAGGGTGAAGACAGGGTGACAGTCTAACAGGCAGAGGGAATGGCCTTGAGGGACAGGAAGGAGAGCAAAACAACGCTCAGATAAAAGAAATCGGAGCCCAGGTCAGAAACGTAATCTGAGGAAGCATCAGACAAGGGCATGGCTGGTTCTCATGGAGATATAGGGAGAAAACACATTCAGACGTACAAGGTTCCGAACCAGATGGGGCTAGTGGTGAAGGCACTAGGCTAGAAACCAGGAGACGGTGAGTTCTAGTCCCACCTTAGCCATGAAAGCCAGCTGGGTGATCTTGAGCCAATCACCAGGACATTGTAAGTTCTAGTCCTGCTTTAGGCAAAATAGCGGGCTGGATGACTGGGCCACTACCAGATGCTGAGAGTTCTAGCCCCATCTTAGGCATGAAAGCCGGCTAGGTGACTTTGGGCCAATCACCAGGAGACGGTGAGTTCTAGTCCTGGTTTAGGCATGAAAACCAATTGGGTACCTTTGGGCCAATCACCAGGAGACGGTGAGTTCTAGTCCTGGTTTAGGCATGAAAACCAATTGGGTACCTTTGGGCCAATCATCAGGAGACGGTGAGTTCTAGTCTCGCCTTAGCCATGAAAGCCAGATGGGTGACTTAGGCCAGTCCTTCTCTCCCACCCCACCCCACAGGGTTGTTTTTCTGAAGAAAATGGGAGGAGAAAGGAGTATGCCTGCCCCCCTGAGTTATTTACAAAAATCATAAAGGCAAGCTAGAAACAAACAAAAGGAAAAGAAAAGAATAACCTTATAACAAAAATAATCTTTGCATGCAGGACTTTCGTTTCCTAGTCTAGTCACCTTGAAGGGCTGACATACAGCAACATCGCTGCTGAACTCTTAAATAAGGGATTGGAAGCCCTTTCCAACAGATCCTCCGACGAATGACATCGTTGTGCACCCCAAGCCTAGAAGCTTCTGGACTTCAACTCCCAGAATTCTCAGCAAAGGCTGGGAAAGTCTGAGAACTGAGCTGCCCCAAAATAGGGGCAGTATAGGCAGTATAGGGGGTACCTTGCTCAATAGTAGTAACTGTGAGAGGGATCTCGGAGTCCTAGTGGACCATCACTTAAATATGAGCCAGCCGTGTGCTGCAGCTGCCAAAAAAGCCAACACAGTGCTGGGCTGCATTAACAGAGGGATAGAATCAAGATCACGTGAAGTATTAATACCACTTTACAATGCCTTGGTAAGGCCACACTTGGAATACTGCATCCAGTTTTGGTCACCATGATGTAAAAAAGACGTTGAGACTCTAGAAAGAGTGCAGAGAAGGGCAACAAAGATGATTAGGGACTGGAGGCTAAAGCATATCAGGAACGTTTGCTGGAATTGGGTATGTCTAGTTTTAATGAAAAGAAGGACTAGGGTGACATGATAGCAGTCTTCCAGTATCTCAGGAGCTGCCCCAAAGAGAGGGATTCAAGCTATTCTCCAAGGCGCCTGAGGGCAGGACAAGAAGTAATGGATGGAAACTAGTCAAGGAAAGAAGCAACCTGGAACTGAGGAGAAACTTCCTGACAGTTAGAACAATTAACCAGTGGAACAACCTGCCTCCAGAAGCGGTGAATGCTCCAACACTGGAAGTTTTTAAGAAGAGACTGGACAGCCATTTGTCTGAAATGGTATAGGGTTTCCTGCCTGAGCAGGGGGTTGGACTCGATGACCTCCAGGGTCCCTTCCAACTTTATTATTATTATTATTATTATAAAATCTGGATGGGGGGTGCCGAGATGCAGAACGCTGAAACGGATCCTGATGGGGCCTCATTGCTGATCTCTGCTTCTAAATCCCCCTTTTTAGAGTCGTCCAGCTGTAGACACTCACATGCAGTTGCGGGCCGCCAAATCACGATGAATGAAGTTCTTGCTACTGAGATACTCCATTCCACTTGCAATGTCCACCATGAACTTAACCAGGGTCTGCGTGGGCAGGTACTGTGAAGAAAGAAGAACACAATCAGGAGGAGACACCCAACAAGGACTACTAGACTCTGTTCTTGGACTTAGCCCCCCTCAGAATGGAGTCCACTGTTTTAGGGCTAAGAATCAAGGATCCGGCATAATTGCTACCTACCACGGGACTCTCCCCAAGCCGGGAATAGAGGAGGAAGCTATGCAGATCTCCATGTTTCATGAACGGCAAGATCACCACAGGGGAGGGGTATCCTTCACTTTCTGTGTTCTGCAGACAGACGCCTTCAGGAAAGAGAGAGAGAGGACATTTGTGAATTCTCTACAACAGAAGAAGGCGTGGAGTCCTTGGCGCTCTCTGAGCGTGGCTGTTTTCTTGCAAACGTTTCATTACCCAAACTAGGTAACCTCACTGAGCATTGACGATGTTCCCTAGTTGGGTCATGAAACGTCTGCAAGAAAACAACCAAGCTCAGAGAGCATCAAGGACCCCACAGTTCAACCTTGAGCCACAAGTATTCTCCTTTATCAAAAGAAAGTGTGGCTTTCCTTTGAGGGATTGGCTTCCTTCTCGCTAAGGCAGTTTATTCACTTGTATTTAGCATGCTGTGTGAGACCAGGTATTGTGGTTTACAAACTTCCCTCTTCTTTGTGGAGCCCCTTAAGATATTGGAACACCGTTATCATGTCACCTCTAGTCCTTTTCATTAAACTACACACACCCAATTCCTGCCTCTTTTAGCTTCAAGTTCCCTAATCATTGTCGTTGCTCTTCCCTCTGCACATGTCTTCACAGGATGCTGAAACATGCATATATATCGCTTCAGTCTACTTCACAATTCCCCTGGGTCCCACTCTCGGTTTGCCATACAAACAGAATAATAGAGTTGGAAAGGACCCTGGAGGCCTTCGAGTCCAACCCCCTGCTCAATCAGGAAATCCTGTATGATATCAGACAAATGATTGTCCAGTCTCTTCTTAAAAACCTCCAGTGATGGAGAACCCACAACTTCTGGAGGCAGGTTGTTCCACTGGTTAACTGTTCTCACTGTCAGGAAATTTCTCCTTAGTTCCAGGTTGCTTCTCTCCTTGATTAGTTTCCATCCGTTGCTTCTTGTCCTGCCTTCAGGTGCTTTGGAGAATAGCTTGACTCCCTCTTCTTTGGGGCAGCCCCTGAGATATTGGAACGCTGCTATCGTCCTTCTCTTCGTTAAACTAGACACACCCAAATTCCAGCAACCGTTCCTTATATGTTTTAGCCTCCAGTCCCCTAATCATCTTTGTTGCTCTTCTCTGCACTCTTTCTAGAGAGTCTCAACCTCTTTTTTACATCGTGGCGACCAAAACTGGATGCCGTATTCCAAGGGTGGCCTTACCAAGCCCGAATGTTATTTTGACCGTGTTCCTCTTTAATAGGAACCAGAGAGCAGGAAAAAGGGACCGGGAACAGGAGGAGGAGGGGGGGGGAACTGAGTGAATAGGTCCCACTTTGCTGCCTCGCAAACCCCAAGCAAGCCTGAGTTGCATTAGCTGAGCTTCCGCCCACCCGTCTGTCAGCCCCATCCCAGTCGGGACTCCGACAATCTTGCCAACATCTGTTTTCTCAAGTAATGCTCTCTGTTCCTTCTTGCTCACAGCTTCATCCCCCCAGGGGACAATCTGTCCTTTCTGCTTTCCCCAGCCCTCCCCGCCCCCCCCCAAAGCCCAAGCACGGTTTCCTTTCTTTTCCGCCCTTTTTTTCCCAGGCTCCAGCTGAAAAAAAAGTTTGCCCCAGATGGAATGAGCAAAGGTGCACTTCGCAGGTCTCTCCAGGCCGGGCCACCCGCCCCTCCCCCCCCAGGCCGGAAATTGTAAACCTGCACACGATTGGATGTCAATCTCAGTCTGGGAATTTAATAAGAGGAGGAAGTACGCAGAAGGAGAGGGAGGGAGGCCATACAGAAAGGAGTAGGTAACCTGGCATGCTCAAGGTGGCCGCCTTGACCACTCTCTATGTTGGAATTGTTGGCCGCTCTCTATGGTTGGCCTAGTTGACTGCTCTCTATGATTGACCTTGTTGACCGCTCTCTATGATTGGCCTTGTTGACCGCTCTCTATAGTTGGCCTAGTTGACCGCTCTCTGATTGGCCTTGTTGACCGCTCTCTATGATTGGCCTTGTTGACCGCTCTCTATGGTTGGCCTTCTTGACCGCTCTCTATGGTTGGTCTAGTTGACCGCTCTCTGATTGGCTTTGTTGACCGCTCTGTATGGTTGGCCTTGTTGACCGCTTTCTATGGTTGGCCTTCTTGACCGCTTTCTATGGTTGGTCTTCTTGACCGCTCTCTATGATTGGCCTTCTTGACTGCTCTCTATGGTTAGCCTTCTTGACCGCTCTCTATGGTTGACCTTGTTGACTGCTCTCTATGGCTGGCCTTGTTGACCGCTCTCTGGGCTAGAAGGAGGAGACCATGGATGCTCTACATGTCTGCAAGAAGCCGGGCATAGAAGAAGAGACCTCCTTGTCCCTCACCGATCAGTTTCATGACGTTGGGATGGTCAAAGTCCTTCATACAAACGGCCTCACTGAGGAAGTCCTCCATCTCGCTCCGGGTGCAAATGGCAACTGCCGAGAGAAGAGAGAAATTAATGCTTCGGTAGCATTAATCCTTGCTCAAGGATTTTTGGGAATGGAACTTGCTGTTCAATGACAGACATCAAGCTTATTTATTTGAGGATTTATATGGCCACCATTCACTCCTAATGACTCTGGGCAGCTTACAATAACAATATAAATAAAAATAAAAAAATAAACAAAATCTTTACCCAATATGAAAAGGATAAAAACAGTAAAAACAATAACCCCACCCCACCCCACTGGCGGCAACAATCAAACAAGCCACTTGGAGGGGTCTCAGCCACCCTGGTTTCCCCAGGCCTGTTGGCAAAACCAGGTTTTCAGGGCCTCACGGAAGAGTGTCAAAGTGGGGGGGGGCACTCTAATCTCTGTGGGGATGATGTTCAAAAAAAGAGGGAGTCACCAGCGAGAAGGCCCTTCTTCTGGGTCCCGCCAGATGTACCTCCTCTTAGGAGAGAGGACTCACAACATGCACACTTAAGACACCTAACACTGAGGAAAAGGAAAGGGAACCTCTGGGTATATGCAGAGTGGCATTCCTTCAGGACAATTGTGCTCTCTCAGTTTACTGGGGTTGAGGCAGCTCTCAATCTCCCGCCGAAAAAAAGGATATCTTTTTTTTCTTCTCACGGTTACTTACTCTTCATTGTCTTGACCGCAACTTTAAAGATGGCGCCATCTTGGCTGAGCTGACCCTCCATAACCGAGCCGAATTCTCCTGTCGAGACAGAGAGAGCAGAAAAGGCTCTTCGTGAGGCTTCTCTGAGGAAAATCAAACATGGCTGACCTCCCTGCCCTCTTTAGGACGGCTCTGTGCCACTCATATCATCCCGTGCTGGAATTGGAAAAGGTTTTTTTTATTATTATGGATACGGTCTTTTTTTCATGAGGATATTAGAACAGAATAACAGAACCGGAAGGGACCTTGGAGGTCTTCTAGTCCAACCCCCTGCTCAAGCAGGAGACCCTTACAGAATCAGAGAATCCCCCCCTCCTCTGCTTCCCCCTCCTCTCCACAAGCCCCACTCCCTCCTAGCACTGATGGTGTTACCTAGTTGGGTCATGAAACGCCTGCCAGAAAATGGCCGAGCTCAGAGAGCACCAAGGACCCCACAGTCATCTTCCTCCTCCTCCTCCTCCTCCTTCCCCCCTGACCATGGGGGAAGCCGGACTCGCTGAACGACTCTGTGGTTCACACAACAACTGTGGTGATTTGCCTCACAACCATTGCAGACAGCTTGTACGATGGGGCAAAACCAGTGGTGGGATTCAGCCAGTTTGCACCACTTCAGTAGAACTGGTAGCTAATTTTTTGTTGCCCAGGCCCAGAATGGACTTCCGGAAGTGGCATCCACGCAGAGAACCGGTTGTTCGCCTATTTGAATCCCACCACTGGCAGCAACTCATTTAACAACCACCTCACATAGCAACGGAAAATCAGATCCTAATTCGGGTCCTAAGTCTGAGCGTGGCTCAGAGAAAGCGAAGACCGATTTCCTCGTCTGTTGGGTATTTGATTATCCAAATCTGATCGTCAGTTGCTGTGTTTTCTTTCAGGCACAGTAAGGTTTTGGATTCGCTCGAGATTTTAATTTGATTTGAGGAAGGTTGGGCTTCCTTTGGAGTTCTGGGGATTCAGACGCCGGGAGGGAAGAATTTCCATTGAAGAAAAAGCAAAGTTATGAAATTCAGCCACGTAGCAGGGGGAAAGGCTGTCATCCAAAGCTCCTCAGGGATTAAATACACCCCCACACACCATTCTATTGTTGGGCGGGAATGAAAAGATGCTTCCCCCCCCCAACCCAGACGTTATCATGAGCCTGTCCTACTTGAAGGGAAGAAAAAATGGATAGCTCCGATAAGGAAGGGAGAACAGACCAGATGCTAACCGCCTTTCTAAAGAAAAATGACTGATCTTCACCCAGGCTTGCAAGTAACACGATCACCTACGCTGAGTAGTAAATCAGCCAGATGATTTTACAACAAGGGCTTCCTGTTACCCATTTTGAAGGCGTGGGATGAATCTAGCTGGGATCGGCTGCTCATAATTAAAAACATTTAGGGAAAATTGAGAAGCCAGCTATTGATTCCCTTTTATAGTTTTTTTTTTAATTTTATTTTTAAATTTGGTCTTTCTGGCTGAACCTGGAGAAGGTGGGAGCTCCAGAAAGGTTGCTGTCCTTTGGAATGGCATTAAACCAAACCATCTGCAAGGCGAAGAGGTTGGCACGCCCATGTACATAGCTGGTTTAATGTGCTTTCTGATTTATCCGACTATATTTATAATTGGGATATGAGCCGGTTGGTTGCAGTGGGTAAAGGCATCAAGGAAGGAACCAGGGAATTCTATTCCTGCTTGAAGATGGGCACAAGGCCAACTGAGTGGTTTTGGGCTGGTTCTCCTCTCTCAGCTCTGGGAGAAGGCAAGGGCAAAGAGCTTGGGAAAAATCTTGCCAAGAAAACTGCAGGGACTTGACTGTTTAGTTGCCAGAGGCCAACAAGGTGCACACGAACACAAACAGGCAAACAACATTATATATACAGGTAGTCTTTAGCTTGTTTGTTTAGTGACTGTTCAAAGTTATCACTGAAGGAAGGGAAGAAGGGAGGGAGGAAGGGAGGGAGGGAAGGAAGGAAAGGGAGGGAGGAAGGAAGGAAAGGGAGGGAGGAAAGAGAGGAGAGGAAAGGAGAGACAGGAAGGGAGGAAGGAGAGGGAAGGAAGGAAAGAAGGAAAGAAGGAAGGAAGGAAGGAAGGAAGGAAGGAAGGCAGGCAGGAAGGAAGGCAGGCAGGAAGGAAGGAAGGAAGGAAGGAAGGAAGGAAGGAAGGAAGGAAAGAGGGGGGAGGGAGGGAAGGAAGGAAGGAAATAAGGAAGGAAGGAGATCCATTGACAAAAGCTTCTCTAAATGTTTCCCTCCTTCTGAAATGCTTCCAAACTAATTCCAGCTGTGCTTGAAGGAAACGTCTTGGTTTCTTAAGTGAAGCTGGGAAGGAAAGTCTGCCAGGCCCCTGACCTAAATGAGCAAAACGGCCCTTCATCTTGTTCTATTTTGACGGCAAGAGAGCCAGGCAGAGTGCTTAGTAATGGTGTAGTAGATTATTATGGTTGTCTTAGAAACCAGGCTTTGCATTTGGGGCCAATTTATATGTCATTAAGCTATAAAAATGGATTAGGGGCCAACCCACCCCGATGGCTGCCCAGTGCAGGACGTAAGCCATCCCAGCCTAACCCAGAGACTAGAACAATTACCATAGCAAAAGAAACAAATCAAACACAACCCGCCAATCAGCAGGCTGAAAAACAAGCCAATTTTAAGAGACTTCCAACAATCTGAGAAATTCCAGGGACTTGAAATGAATCGTTATGCAATTCTAATAAACTAGTATACATTCACGCAATTATTTCCATGATGCAATTGGAGGCTTTTCCTGCTAGGATAATTTTGCCAATGTCTGGGTTATTTCCCCCCCCCTCATAAATTTACATGTATTTAATCTTACGCAAGTGTTGTGTGGTGGGTTACTATTTTCCATCATAAGCAAAAGTATACAGACTGGTCCTGGGCTATGCAAATTGGGAGATCTTAAGAATTAACCCAGTGTTTCTCAACTTGGACTTCAACTCCCAGAATTCCCCAGCCAGCCATGCTGGGAGTTGAAGTCCTCTTGTCTTAAAGTTCAATAGCTTACTGGCTGGGGAATTCTGGGAGCTGAAGTCCACACATCATAAACCTCACTAGCTTTGTTGACTAGAGAATTCTGGGAGCTGAAGTCCACCTATCTTAAAGTTCACAAGCCTGATGGCTGGGAAATTCTGGGACTTGAAGTCCACACTTCCACACAACGAGAAACACTGGATTAACCAATCAGGAACTTTCCCCAATTCAGGTACGATCAAGGCAAGGTCGTCCACAAGGAGAGGTCAAAACACTTAAGATGGCCGCTTCAAATGGAAGGCACCATCTTGGCCTCACCCCTCAAGGTCCTCTAACAAGGTCCAACTAGGGTTAGCTGGGAGCTGCTACCTAAATTACTGCCTAATTTAATCAGAATGAAATCTAATTTCATTTTCCCGCCCCTTTCTATGTGGTACAGCGCTGCCCTAACCTTGAACCCATTATTAAGCCATAATTGAGACTGGCCCCAAGAACGTACCTTCGCCAAGGGTCTTGCCCAGGGCCACTCTATGGCGGTCAATCATTACATCCTGAAGCTTCTCCTTCAGTTCTTCACTAATACCCAGACTGTTCACTGTAGGAAGAAAAGGAGATTCATTTTGCAAAGAAGACCCGACTCAAATCATCCATCCAGTAGCGTCTAAAGCAGGGCTGTCCAACCTTGGCAACTTTTAAGACTTGTGGACTTCAACTCCCAGAATTCCCCAGCCAACTATGCTGGCTGGGGAATTCTGGGAGTTGAAGTCCACAGGTTTTAAAGTTGCCAACGTTGGATACACCTGCCCTAAATCCAGCCCGTAATTGGCAAGGAGAAATAGCAGAATTAGGCCTTCTTGAGGTCCAAAAGAGAAGTCTCAACCGGGAAGCCAACAGAATCCAGCTTTCCCAGCTTAATGCCCTGGAGAGCTGCTGGAAGTGAGGCTGCCAAAATATCAGCTAGCATTGTGGAAGATTGGACTTCTACTGTTGCTGCAAACATCTCCAGATCTGGGTTGAATTGTATCAAGGTTTCCTGATTGGGCTGTAAGTGGAAACCTTCTTCTCTAAGTTGGGTTGATCTTCTCCTTCTGAAGGATAAGCGGGCAGATGCTCCTGATTCCACCAAGAGAACCTTCTCCTTTGATCTTATGGAATCTGCCTAGCCATTTATGGACTGTTGATGGTTATAAGTACAGAAAGGTTATGGACCATAAGACTTAAAGAGGTCACCTATGTCAGAGTCTAGCTCAGTTTTGCACCTTGGTGAGCATGAGCTGCAACTGCTAAAACTCTGGGGAAATGTCAATGCTCCTTATGCACCAATGATGTTACCTAGTTTGGTCACGAAATGTCTGCAAGAAAACCACCAAGCTCAGGGACCCCAAGGACCCCACAGTGACTGCTGCTTGCTGGATCTCAGTGTAAAGTCAGGCCCTGATACACATTGCATTTGTGGGGAAGAGGAACTCACAAGTAGCTTCGGTGGTCCGGCGGCTGTACGATTTGCGGGCCCGATAGTGAACCACCAGCTCCCCCTGTTCCATGTTGGGCTCAAATGCTTCCCTGAGCAGAAAGAAAACA